>VTPC01090234.1:18824-42474 GCA_011009095.1 Ignelater luminosus | reverse complement strand
AAGCGTGGTCGTGGTGGTCATTTGCCTGATGTTATTTTCCACTATTAACGGCATACCTTCCTCTTTATAATGAAATAAACATCCGATCATTTATATTAAAAAATGGCACTTTTCTTTGAATATCAAAATAACACCTCTTATTGGAAAACCCTTTACTAATACATTTCTGAAACGGGTGGTCATAAAAATGCCCGATATAAGCGGTTGCATGAAACGTAATACGGAATATGTCGTAATATTGAAAAATATATATATCGGTATCGGCCTCTGCTATATCGGTATCGGCCAAAAAAATCATATCGGACGATCCCTACTTTTAACGAATACTAAACCTTAGATGTAACTAACTAAAGATCATTGGTGCATCGCTTAGGAAATTTTATACTGATACAGATTTGTCTCGCGATTATAAATTTAGAAGTTGTAAAGGAAATGAAGAAATACAACATCGATACCAAACATTCGCACCTATAAAATATTTATTATTGTTATTGGCTCTGAGCAAAATAATAGCTGCGCGCAGTTTAGGTAAACAGAAATTAATTCCAGACTTTTTAAAATTATACAGGGTGTTTTAATAAAGGGTGCACCTAAATGTAACAGCAGATTCTACACACCACAATTAGAAAGAAAGAAATTTCGATAAATGTGTACTCCAAGGTGCTTCGTTTCCAGTATAAAGCGTAAAAAGTTTTGGAGATCAACTTTTCTTTTATTTTTATTTAAAAACATTCATCAGAAAAGTGTCAAAATTTGGTCTATTTCTCTTTTACTATCTTAAACTTGTATTAAAACTTTTTGTAAGCAGTGACGGGCATATGGTGTGCTCGTTCAGGTTTACGAATTTCTTATTCGCCCGCTGATATAATGCTTGTGATAGATATTTTTATAAGTTCTTCATTTATTAGGCTGGTTTTAAATTATTAGAAAGAAATAAAGTTTTGAAAATTTTATCATTTTTATAATCGGAAACAAAGTAGTTTACAACATAGTTTCCCTTACCTCTAGTTTTGGTGTTGAGGATCTGTTCTTAAACTGTATTCATCACGAAACACCATGTATACTAAAATTAATATTGTAAACAGAGATAGAGAAAAGCTAATTGTAATTTTTCTCAGTTTTTGTTATGGAAGACACTGATGTAATCACTTCTCAAGTATATGAATTGCACAGAAAATTTTTATGTCATACTTGCATTCTTCATTTGCATATACTCTAACTGACACTAATTAGATTAAATGTGTTGATGAAGATAATAAGATCCCCTTCCTTGGTTTCTGGCCTATTTCGAGGTTGAAAAATGACCTGAAACCTAACTGTAGCTATGCACAAAAGTTGCAGGTACCGTTTGCTACAAAAAACCCAGTCGGAAACTTCAAGCAACCCTGTCCTCTCTATTCTTGGCTTCCTCGAAAAGTTTATCTTGCAAAAATAAGATTCTGTTTCCTGTGACTTGTCACAAATATTTCAATATTCTTGTTATTATTTATGTCAAAATGTATTAATACTTAATAATTTTACGTAAAAGAATCCGTCTACTAAAATAAATCAATAATTTTATTTTAACTGACGAATGACGTATCTAGATAATTCACTTTAAATTTAGAAAAATCAGAAATTTTATTTGTTTCTCCCTGATAATAATACAAATTTTTATTATTTGCTAAATATAGTAAAGCTCTAATTTTCTGAACGTGTCTGAACAAGAATGACTTATCATACTGCACACTTGTGTGTGATTAAAAAATAAAAATATAAATAGTTATCAGATGCATTATACTAACGTTTCTCAACAAACAGGTAAAACTGTGGTCAGGTAGGTAATACTTCGTTCGAGTGGAATCGGTTTTATTCGTTTGTTAGCTGCCGGTGCAGTTTGAAGACTCCACACAGAGCCGGGTTTAAATTCCCTTCCTAGTTTCGTGAGCGGTGCCGTGCGATACTACAGTACGCGTTAGTTAGTGCCATGTTTTGGTGTGCGTGGTATTAAACGCATGTTGTGTTTGTGTTTTTTCAGTTTCCACAAATTTTGGAATATCAACGTTTATCAAATTAAATTTTAAAACTAAGTGGTATGTTTAAATCAAATTACTTTTTGTCAACTTTTACTTTTCCAATCATAATTATGCTTGTTATGCATGGGTGTGTTGACCGGCTACATGTAGGTTTCCATTCAATAAGCAGCTGCTGCCAGTTGAATAAGTGCTTGGAATGCTTCAGACCTAAGTTCAGACACAATGGAGTGCACTTTGTCCATTAGGCCCTTTTTTTCGAAAGCTCTTAATTTTCGAGATGTTTACATAAATTTTCGTTGAAAATTAAATTTGTGTTTTCCAAAGTTGTTTTTTCAAAGATTTGTTTGCATACAATACAAAAGATGAGTTGGATTTTCTATGAGACGGCCTTCGGTAAACTTTACCGGACTCTTACAAACAAAATTTGCGTTTATTTTCGTTTGTTCGTTTAGCTATGGCTTAAAAAGCATTTTCTGGTTAAAAAAGGAGACACGGTGAATTGATTCAATTATCTTAACCTTACATTGTTTTGTTTTAAGCAATTATTTTGGTTTTTTCATGTTATTGTTCGTTTTTCTTTTGAAAATTATTAAACTGTTAATTAGTTAATCAAAATGTTACAGAAATTCTATTAAAAAAGTTTTTACGCGTCAAAAATCTAATTAATTTAGTTAGTCGAGTTGATTTCTGACAAATTTTAAGTTAACTTTTTTCAGTGCTACCTTCATTTTAATTATAAATAGTAGAGGTAGGTTTACTTTAGACTCAATTTTTAAAACTGGAATGATCTCAACTATTAAAATTTCGGAAAACAGAATTATTTTAGACGAAATTACTTGGAGGAATATTTAAGAGTTAATCTTTATTTATTTAAATTGGATTGTACTATGGCCTTTTTCTATTTTCTATTCACTATACATAACAGATTTATAAAAAAAAACATATCAGCAAAACTCTAACGGGCGGAATTAGATAAGCAAAATTATAGAAAATGAATCGATAACAAGCAAATATTAGATTTTATTATTAAAACTAATTTCTTAACTTCAATAGAACCTATTGTAAAATTTATTTAAGTCGTTATCGTCAAGCATATTAGCAAAAGTTTGGCGCCTGTGCATCATATGCATGAGGATCAAGGACGTACCATCTGGCGAAATGCATAATATATTGTGACGTATCATGTGTGTTATAATCCTATAATAGTGTTTAGGACATAATTGATCTTTATCACTGTCCGCACTGTTTCTAAAATTTCTAAAGCAGCTTTGATTTAGTGGAAGTTATTTTAAAATTTTTTATTCAATTTTTCACAATAAAACATTACGTAATTAATGGCGGGAACACTTAAACTACATAATATCAAACATATTCAAATAGAATAACAGCTATGTATTTAATTCAAGCATTAGCAAACTAATTTTTGTGTTTTCCGAAATGAAGATAACGTATTTGTTCGTGATGTTAGCATTCAACTTTCATTATCTTGTGGTAATGTTTGGGAATAGGATTAATCAACATCATTTAGGGAGATGGATTATGGCAAATAAGTAGGTTTCGTTTTCATAGTTTTTGAATTCTTTCTTCGATTTCAATTTAACATGATTTTAGCTGTTTCTACAAATTTAGTTTTATGCGGTTTTATGAGGCCCAGAGCAATTTTCCATTAGGAAGTTCTAAATACCTACAGTGCTTTTCCTTGCCTATTTGATGATTTTATGTTTTTAATGGAAGACACTTTTGTCGTGTCAGGCTTTCAAAAGACATCATATGCTGAATGTAACGTATAAATACCTTACCCAAAAATATAAAGGAAGAAGAAATATGGCATTGCGCATTTGCTTAAGTACTAAATATACATCTAATCTTCAAATCAAAAAAGAAAAAAGTTATTATTAGAGTTAGTATTTCAGCTCTTTAGTTGTATCCACTTCTTGTATGTCGGACTTCCCGGTCTCGGGCATAAATCTGTGCAGCTAATACTGGTTTCAACTTTAAAATAGGTCAAAGATGGTTTTGACTATTGATCTGTTGCCGTTTTTCTCTACATTGAGAAATTTCATGATGATATAATGGTATATAAAATATCCGGAATGGCTTGACCGGTTTTGATAAAATTTCGTGTGGATAGGCTTTCCAACATTCTAATTCATTGATTATACTGGCTATGCCGCCACGTTCATAATTTCTGAGAAGTAAATACTTACTTTTTGATTTCAAATGAGACACTCTGTATATTTTCAAATTCTCCATGACAATTTTCAATGATAACCACATTTGTATGGGTTTATCGGGGTTTAATGAGAAACAATATCTAGAAATTAACAGAAAATCTAGATTCCCAGGAAAGAAGAAAGAAAAGAATGTGAAAGCAAGACAGTCGCCAACATAAAATTAATTTTAGAATTATCCAGACTAGTTCCAGATGAAGAAAATCATTGTTTTTTGGATGGGATAGATCACTGTGGTCTAATCTAAAGATCTAGGTGACCATAGGATAATGTAGACCAGGAGTCCCCAACTCTATGCCCGCGGACACCATGGCTCCCGGCGACCGTTTTGTGTGCCCGCCGCTGTACGACCACAATAAAAAAAAAAGTTTTCAATAAAATGTTATATAAACATTTTTAAATTTTTTTTATTGTTTAGTAATTAATTAGAATTAGAGAAATATAGGCGTATTTGTTTGAAAATAATTATTTTTATTATAACATTTTAACAATATTTCTTCTATCAATCTTAAACGCACCGTAGTGTACAGCCGGAAAAAGATTGTATGTATGACAGTGCTGGCCAAACCGCTTCACTGTATGTAATATTAACGATTAACGTACGGGCGAGCTACATGTTGACAAGTACACTCACATCAAAAATCTTTCGGTGGGAAATTTAAATGAAACTAAACATCACCAAGAACATGTAATGGATTTAAGACAGCTTTTTGTCAGTTCTGAAATCAACCTTGTCTGCCCAATAGTCGGTTTTCACTAGGCCTGCGGTAAAATCTAGAAATCCCACTCTTCCTTTTTTAAAATTTCTCACATACTCGCAAAGAAGAAAACCTTTCCAGGATGATGAGTTGTTAAAATAAACATTTGCTTATTTGAGGAATTTTCTAGCAAACGTGAGATTATGTCGGCAATACAAGATTTACACTTGGAAATATGTGACTGGTCTGCAGATATATCAGACACAGCACGTTAGCAGTTATGGTGAGAATGGTATTTAGTAACTTGACTGCAAAAGAATATCTACTGAAAATATTACCGATGAAAGGACGAACGAGGAAATCTATAAACATATTTAGAGCATATGCAGAGTCGATAGATATGCCTCTGCACAAGCTGTCGACAATAACTACTGATGGGGCACCAGCAGTGGTTGGCAATATTAATGGGTTTATTGCTCTTTGCACAAGAGATAAATCATTTCCAAACTTTATACCGTATCATTGTATTATCCACCAGGAAGTTTTGTCTGGTAGAATACTATCCTTCGGACACGTCATGCGAGTAGTTACAAAAATAGTAAACTTGATTTGAACACTTCCTTTGCAACATCGTCTTTTCAAGGCTCTACTAGAAAATTCTAAAGATCCTGATCTCATTCTGCATACTGAAGTAGAAAGTAGAAAGAAATTTAAATGAAGAACTAAAAAATTAGCTTAATACCATAAATCAGAATCTTGTTGAACTAATTGACTCTCGCTGACGGGTGGATTTGGGTTTTATCACAGACACAATGGAAAAATTCAATTATTTAAACTTGGAGCTGCAGGGAAAAGACAAACATACAGCTATAATGATTGGGTATGTAAACTTGTTTGAAGCTAAACTGGTTTTGTGGGTATCACATTTACAGATGATGTCAAACTATAAATTTACCTTGAAAAATAAATGGTGCCCGCCGCTCGACCGATATTCTATAATATGCTCTTAAATAAAAAAGGTTGAGGACCCCTGATGTAGACCATACAAAAAATGAGAAGGAGTTTCATCTTGTGGTAACCAGCAGTTTCTATATTTTTTTACGATTTTGTACTGTACTAAGTGGAATTTGTTATGTTGGGCAAATAAATTATGCCGGATTCTGATTTTGAATTTATTGATGGTAGCAAAACTAGAGGTGATGCTTTTGAAACTAAACACTTGGCCCAGCAGCATCTTTGTATTAAAATCTGTTACTTATACGTTCTGGTCGTTGTGGTACATTTGTGGTATATTTTCTCGAGCGAAATCAGATATGTATGTGCTACTGATGTACAGGAAAAATCTTTTTGGAAGAGAATACTAAGCCTGTGGCTAGCGAGCCTGTAAAATTTAAACATGAGGAAGAATTACTGATCCAAATGTGATTTATAATGACAATTTACAACTCTGAAATCAAGTTAATTCTATTCAGAAGGTACGTATACCATATATATATATATATAATTTGAAGTTTATTGGAACGAACAACAGTACATTAAAAGTAAAGACTCTAAAGTTTGTTTCGAAATCTTTTTAAGACCCAGCAGTTGATAGAGAATTTTTATACAGAGAATAAAAGAACGAGAGTTAAAATCTGAATATTAAATCACTATTATTAACAATGAAAAGCGAGGTATCTAAAACTGAATCCCATTATGTATCCCATACTAACATGTATATATTGCTTTGGAACCTTGTTCAATCTTTTTCCCAAATCCAAGATACATTTATACCTGAATCTAATTTGTAGACTTTTTGTGGATGAGTTGTCACACCTTAAGAGACCATAACTGCTTGATTATCCAAGCATGGGTTAATAGAACGAACCAAGGGCAGTTATTGCATACGTGCCGCCGTAATCTTTAGGTCAGTTAGATGACAACACTGCTCCACAATTTTTCACCGTCTGGGTCTGTCTAAAACCTACCATCTGGGAAAGCAAACACCAATGTCTCAAAAGTCACTTTTATTTTCCTAGTTTTTCTTTTTGCTTATCGCCCTTGTACTTAAATCATCCGTTGGAAAGTTTTTGATCGTTTTGAATGTTCTGATTTTCGTATTTGGTAACAAGCTCTCTTTTGGAGTCTAGCGAATATGAACTTAGATAACAAAGTTTTCAAGTTTTAATCTAGTCATTGTTTGCTGCATCTTGTAATGCAAGCTCAGAAGATTGCACAGAGCGTGTAATAAAATGCGTTCTTTGTCAAGCATAACTGCCAAAGTGTACGCTCAATACAAATATGCAGTCCATCCCTGTTAAAACAATGGAATACCTCTACGTATAACGGTCTCCATGGATTTTGTATGAAGTATTAATCTTATATTCTGTTTAATAGTTAAAAAGGAAAACGGTTTTACTATATCTATTATTAATTGTTTTTAAATAAATTAAGACTTCCCTCGATATTCCTTTTTTTCCAGAATATGAAGTTAGCACTTGGACTTTAAATTAATTTTAAAAGTTATTCTATAGATATCAAACTCCGCAGATTCCTTTCTATGCACTTTAATAAATACTTTAATGGATTTAATTTATAATGAGCTTAAACGCTAACCATTTTACTTAACTTTTAACAATGATTTCTCTCGAATGTAGTAATTGAGGTTCTTTTAAAGAAAATTATTGTTAAACGTACAATATTTCACCGTAAGCACCTAATTGACTCATAACTTTTATAAATAGACGTGAGTAATTACGCTGACAGCCTTTTAATTTAATCAATGCAAACGGCTTGCATTATCTACCTCGTGATTTGTAAATTTGTTTCCTTTTTTTGTCCTTGTTCTATGTTTGGTAATAACACGCAGATTATAGGATCGGGAAGTATTGAAATCGATCGAGTAGGGACTACTAATAAGTAAAATTACTTGTATTGATAAGTCACTTAAATCGCTTTGATTTCATAGTGTCGTTAGGAAGATGAATCATAGAGGTGTACTTAATAAAATGACTTATTTGCTGAAGTGAACATTTTTTTCTCCAGGTAGAAGTGAAATTGTAAGTCTTTTGTTAAGGTTGATGAGATAATTCTTAAATAATTCAAAGAGTAGATTAGTGAGCCATTATTTTGCATTTAGTGTTGAATAATTGAAGAGGTGTGGGATGTTACTGGTGTTCTACCAAGCAATATTTAATCAGTTAATCAATCAATTAGTTCTTTGTATTAAATTCTATTGACCAATGTAAATGTCAATAACAGTTGTTTTATTTTACCCTATTTAACGTCTAGCTATTACATTACTTCTTTGATATTTAATTTTTTGTGTCTATATAGCAAGACTAGAAATTGATAATTGTTCTATTAATATTATCAATATCAACAGCTGCTTCTTCTAGATAAAATAACACAAAGTTTAAATATTGCAATATTTGTATTTCACTTAAATGATCTTATTATCAGTGTAAACTATAGAATGCATTGAAATATAATGCATTGAAATATAATTGATTGATTGCTAAATGAATGAATTATTATTAAAATTACCAACGTTAAACTCTTGTATCTGAAGGGAAAATGCTTTTAGAATTGTGTTTGTTAGGCGTGGCAGTTTTTCGAATTTTTCTAGAGTTTACTTCCCGAAATTTATACTTGCAGGCTTGCTGTTTTTTTAACGCTTTTCATATGAAAACCTATAAATTTTCAAATTTATTGTACCCCTTTTTTAATGCGGAGGAACTGTTTTATTAACCCTAAAACGGGTCGTCACATTCGCATTTGTTATTGAATCATAAAAATAGAATTTGGAAATTTTTAATCTGGATATTATATTTGAGATCCTACATATTCTCTCTTCATTTTGAACATGAGATATTACCGTAATGTTTCAATCGTCTTAAATTATCCGAGAAATTTATTGAGAATAGAATCTGATGGGATTTTATTGCGAACATTTCGCGTTGTGAAACTCGCTGGATGTTGTCGGAAGTTGGTTGTAAATTTCACATATACTTCATGTAATTTTAATATGTTTTTATGTGTACGGTAAATGCATGCCCGTGTCCTACAAATTTTGATATGCTACCGTTCTTTGAAGGACATGATCAGCGAACTGTAGTATGTTTGAGTCATTCGAATTTGAATATATTTACGGGTTTCCGTGTGGAAATACACCTTATAAATACATACTTATATGTATATCGGAACAACATCCGGTGAGAGCGGGCAAATGCAAACTAGATATTTGCGGCGGCATTTTCGGTAGTCGTATCACATCTGTATATCTATATTCTAAAAATGAACAATTCTGTAAGTTGTTCATTTTGTTGATTGTATTTATTTGTTTTTCTCTGTTTATAATAAAACGAACATAACTTTTGAAATGAAATTTGCAGTTGATAATTATATGATTTTTAAAAAAAGTACCAAGTTTTGTATGCCCGAATTTCATAAACATGACTCTTGCAATTTTGACAGTTTTAGAAAATTTAAATTGCGGGTTTACAGTTTCTATTAGCGCGTAACAAATGATCATTAAGCTTTACAATTAACATTTCAATATATGTTCAATCATAAGTGGAAAATATGAGTAAAATTCTACTAAATATTGTTCCAATACCAGAAATAAGGAAGTTCACTGTTCATACGGAGGTAGGTATCTGCCAAAGTGTGGATTTTACTCTTCTTATTAGTCGCATGCTGAGAAGGTAAGGTACATCTTACAATGTATTTCTTTAGAAATCTATTCTTAAATAATCGAAATAACTTTCGGTGATGTTTCCCGTTAATACCTGTTCCTTCTTTGGGTTTCTTAATTGTCAAATTACTTTTAGGATGACAGGATTGTAAATCTAAGGATAAAGAAAAGAATGTACAAATGTTTTGGTTTCCAAATTTCTTTCATTTATTGTTGAGATGAGTTTATTTGTAAAAATTATTCACACTTTATTATAGTTTTGCTTTTAGTGCAGGCATTTGGTAAAAAATAAAAAAAAGTTTTGGTGGAGCTTTGATTTTTGGTACTATATGGTATTTTGGGTCACTGAACACGAATCAGAAGTTTGCCAACAAGAATTTTCTTGGGAAATAGGTTTTTCCCAAAAAAACGTGTAAAAAGCGGACTTTTCAAAATAACTCAAACTAAAGAGGATAAAATTTCCTACATTTCTTGTTTTTTAGGTTTTTCCCCCGATTACTAATTTATCCGCGCGAGTGCCGTGAAAATGGCTGTCCAAAGTCAAAGCTCCCACTAACGGGAATTACGGCACTGTACGTAGATTTAACATGAAAACTGTACTTTACGCAAATTCTGACCATTATATTAAAGGTACAACTTCCTGCTATCATGATCAGTGCTATACGAGTTGATTCCTAGTAATCCCACAACTTTATTCCAACGAATGTCCGTTGCTAAGCATTCCGATCAAGACCTTGAAGAATTTTTGATCTACGATCTAGGCCCTTATTCCTTGTCTCTATTCGACAATGGTTTATTAAGCAAAAGGAACCAAATCTACGCTCTACAACGCATTCAAACCCCTAACAAACGAGCAGCTCAGCGGCCAAGTTCAATATGTTATCGATGGTAGTTTTCTATTGCACAGGGTTGTTTGGTATACGAATCAATCGTGTTCTTCCATCTGCGACAGATATGTTCAGTACGTTTAGTCAAAGCATCATCCACAGGCAGTAGTTGTCTTTGATGGCTGCAGGTGGTACAAAGACTGCTGAGCGTATGAGAAGAACAAGGAGACATACTGTTTGACGACACAACGATACCAACGACGTCCAAAAAAAAGTGTTTTGCTAACCCAAAAAAAAACAAGGGTCGTTTAATATCTATGCCTGCTACGAAGCTCTCATCAGCAGAAATGGAATGGAAGCAGGCGAAAGAAGACGCAGACACTCTGATTGTGAACACCTCTTTGTTCTTGGCTCCATCAAATGAGACAGTAATAGTAGTTGGGAAGGATGTAGACATCTTGGTTATTTTGATAGGTTTCTGCAGGTTTGACAACGTATTCTTTTTAAAACCTGGGAAGGATAACGTTTCTACAGCTACTTTTTCACCTCTTGATACTGTGAGTTTACTGGCAGCAGAAAATATCCTCTTCCTGCACACAATGAGCGGTTGCGATATGTACAAAATCAGCAATGTTCAAACAAGGGAAAATAAAGTTCCTCAATACACTTGTGAATAACCCGAACATTGCTGACGTTGTAAAAGTTTTCTTAGATTCAAATGCTAGTTGCTGCTGGAGAACGTTTCCTCGTTTTACTCTATGGGTACAGTGGAACAAATGTGCCTACGCTCAACCACCTAAGCTACATTTACTACAAGAAGGCAGCCTTCAGGTACAGCTACAACATAGCTGCTTTACCACCATCTGCAGCTGCAGTACGGCAGCACTCTGTAAGAGTCTACCACCCATTTTCGCGGCGCTCTCGCGGATAAACTATTAATCGGAGAAAAAACCTAAAAGACATTAAATGTAAGAAATTTTATCCTCTCTAGTTTCATATAGGATCGACTTTCACGTAAGATGCATATTTGCGGAGTTATTTTGAAAAAACCGAAAGTCCGTTTTTTACACGTTTATTGGAAAAAAACCTATTTCACGAGAAAATTCTTGTTGGCAAACCTCTGATTCATGTTCAGTGACCCAAAATACGGTATACTATCAAAAATCAAAACTCCACCAACACTTTCTTTTATTTGCCCTTTTTGATCACCTAGTGCGAAGTTGTTTCAAAAACGCACATTAAACACAAGCCAAACGAATATTAATTTTTATATCAAAGAAAAAATAAAACATAGTCTTTCCAATCCAATTTGTCACGTCGCGTCGATATTGAAATATTGAGAACGCTTTATTGTTTTCAGTCAACATTTTATATTTTTGCATTGTTTTATTTTCTCAAATTAGAATAATTAAATAGAATACACGAAAACCCTAAACGCTTTTTTCTAACAAACCATTATAAATCTGGCGCCCAACGTGGGCCTGTTCTAAAATTAACATGAACATTAAGTTTTTTTTTTGTTTTAGTATTTGAAGTACTGCAACCTTTAGTTATTGAATAATAGGAGGGTTACCCGTGATAAATCACGGTGTATTTTATTTTATGTTTTCATTGTCATTCATTTTAACTTCATTTATTTAAATTGACATACTATCTGTAACCATAGAGACAGGATTGCTATGGACTATCTGTAATCATAGTGACGATCGATATGGTCGCATCCCAGAAATGTCTTCTACATTCTGTGTTTATTTTGCCTTCTTTCGGATGCAAAATAACCGGAAGGATCAAGGGTCGAAACTAACCTCAGTGAGCAGCAGTCAGGAAAGGATTTATGGCTGTGAATGTGCTGACCATTGATGCTCAATAACTGGCAAGTTAGATTACAAGACGCTAGTACGAATGAATTCGAAATAACAATGAAAGTAGAAAGTTTACACTACTGCTTGAGAAAACTTTTTTTATAACACGGCTCATCGTGACAGGTTAACCCCCTTATCACTAAACAAAACTAATATCATCAATAAATTCTGCAAACTTAAATTTGCCCAAACCACACCTACCAAAATGAACATTGCAGTTATTTCCGACAACGGAATTTTGAATAGACTTCTAGCCAACAACTTCAACCACATACCTACAACTGGGCAGCAGTTACAAATTGCCCCTAAGGCCACTATTTTCTGAACAGGAATGATGCCGGCCGCATTGAACTAGAATGATAGGTCTCGGCATGATATGGCTTTTATACAAGTAATAAATCCACTGATTTAGTAAGTTGAAGCCGAATACTTTCAATTTTTTGTTGCGAGAGAGAGCGTTAGTTACTCCAGTACTGTAAGGACGCATTACCAAGGCTACCCATGCTTCTTAAGGAACTTGCAATTACTATGGAGATCAGTATAAAAGATACTGTTCAAAGGTGGAAAAATACTTTGCCAACGTTTGCAAAATATTGTTACCAAATTTATCAAACTACTACTACGGATACCTTTGGAAATTGAAATTTCTAACACGTGTTGGATGTACCTGAAGCCACAGAAGGAAAATATTATTTGTGTGCTGCATCAGAGTTTTGAACACATGGTTGATACGTACTGCACCAAGATGAAGAAGTGAGAGAACAAGTATCTTACAGAAAGTCCTCAGAGTAACAGTAATTTCTTATGCAGTTTTCCTAAATATTTTAATTATGGAATTTCAGATGTAATTGGGGTAAATTGTATTCAATGTAAGGAATAATAAGTATATAGTTAGTGGTTTTGTTATGAATATTCAGATACAACTCAGCTAAATATTTATTATCTCCCAAAAGAAGGACCTTTAGTATTTGATTATTTGTAAGTTTTTAAAATGAGATTTTGGAGAGATTTAAGTTTTTGCAATTTGCATTCTTCCAATAAGTCATTGATTTTGCATTGTTTAGTCTAATCTTCTTTCACTTGTACAATAAATGCAACCCTCTGATAATATCTACTGATATTTGTACCACATAGCACTCGTGGTTAAATTAAAACTGATTAGTGAAAAAATTGTAAATTTTTAAGCTTGCGGTTATATTTTCTTAAACCCCTTTTTGGTCTTGATATTTTCTGTGTGTTTCTTTGCATATTTCTTTTATGATGTTCACTTGATTTAATTTAGCAGCATTCTAATGGAGGACCATCGATCTATACACTGGCCGATTCTTGATATGTGCTACGCTTGAACGGGATATACGAAAGCCAACTTCTTCGCTTGATTCTGGTGGCAAGCATTTGATCAATTCTTATATAACAGTATTGAAAGTGAATGTGAGACTTGATCATTTGATATGGGCGTGTATTACATCTTACGACTTTACCATATATTTACCTATATTCAGTAAGGTAAGCATACTGAGTCAAGGGTACAAGCTAGTATTAACAGCCATTGTGTTTATGTTTATTTAATATGAAATTAAAATTATCAATTGGAAGCATTCACCATTAATGGGGGTGGAATCATGATGGGCTATGGATATGTAGATAGGGCACAAAACCATTTAGCACAACCATTAATATTTTGAACAGCTTCATCAAAAGTTCTTTAGGTAAATCGAAAAAAAAAGAGTATGCAAACGATATTATTGCCGTCAGTGCCAAACTTAAGGTGTTGAACTTGAACTTCAGGCTCATGATAAATGCATCTTCTAGCCAAGTATCATCGGAAGAGCTTTCAGCATTTCTATCACCTTAAGAAGCTTAAGTCAGTAGTTTTTAAAGAAAATTCTAGACGGATCAGGAATAATGAAGAAATAGAATTCAGAACATTTTATATTTCTCTATAGTTTTTTGCTCTACTTAACAGTTAATTAACCTAAATAAAAAATACGGAAGCCATAACTTTCTTTATAGATAACAAAATATCCGCTGCAAGCTTAAAAAAACATCTGCAACTAAAGACCAGTCGCACAGCTTTCGATCTTTTTGAAAAGATTGTTCATTGACGTTTGACCGCATTACCGCAAACGAATAATAGAAACTCAGCATTTTACCCACAATTGCAAGCAGCCTTTTGCGGATATGAGTTACTAAAAGAACAGATGAAACACACTAAACACTTCGTATCAACCATCCTAGAGGCAGAAATTTCCCATGTTATTGTTAGAAATGTTTTTCCCTTCCTCTTAAGTTTGTGGTTTCTTGCACAATATTTTTGTTGGAAACCCTGCAAAAATTAAAATAAATTATTTTTGCGAAACAAAACAATTTATAAGAGATAAATATCTCTCGTAATGAATTTATTAGTTGCATTATTTGGTCAACTAAGATATCTGTCACCGCCATACAACTTTGAAAAACTCATTCATAAAACGCATTTACTACATTATCATTACGTTAATCTAATAAACGGTTTTCCGTGCCCTTTTCACACAATATTCATACTTTCATACATTATTCTCGTCAGTCGGCGTTTTATCAAAGCGGACGAGCTGAAATTCATTTTTTAAATTATATGAATGTGTTACACAATAATGCATAAAATTATTGTATAAGGGATAGGTAGGCTCTAATAAATGTTTCAAGCATAATCCAATATGTGGAATCTAAAATGAGAGCCTCTAGCTCTAACACCCCACACTCGCACTTCATTACCTCCGTAAAAGGATATATCGAGAACAACGGAGGCAGCATGGATGACCCGAGAGGTCGAAATAGGGAGGTTTGATGACGGTTTTCGATTCTTGTTTTGCCTTCTAAAATCATTTATATTTAACTTTTAGGGTTTATATAATACATGCACTTGTTATTCAACAAGAATAAATTTTATTTAAATGTACAAAACAACATAGTTCCCTTGTACGTTTATGTAAATTTCAAATGGAAACATTTACTTACAAGGTCCTAGAAAAAAATTAAAGATTCGTCTATTTTTAATTCATTTTAGTTCGTTTTTCCTCTATTACTGTACGTTACAAGCAACCTTGTGCCATATCGTGCTGTATTGTAGTCGGTATAAATAAAAAGTATTGCTAGCTGAATAACATGTTATTAGTAAGCAAATGAAAAACACCTCGATCGTAAAATTACCAACTCGAAACGCAGATTCAGTGATCGTCCGCGGTAAACCAGTATTATTTCTTCAACTTGAAACTACAACCGGTCTATACAACGTCTAAAAATAAATACTTACTGCCGCTAGTTGACTAGGCACCTGATAAGTAATTACGGGTAATGATGCAATGAAAATTAATTACATAGCTGAATGACATTGTATAATTACGGAAGCATGAAACATACGAAAATTACAAAAATAAAAATCCCTTTAACGACCATAGTAGCGCAGCAAATTAATAGAGGCGAACGTCAACTGCGAAAACGCAAAGGTAAAATAAACATTTAATATACCATGTAATTCATCAGAGTTTATAGCATGTGCTGTATACAGCGAAATATGTTATGTAACAGAAACAAAAATACATGTATGAATGAAAGGAAAAAAAATCTCTGCCTTGAAGCATTTTAAATAAATCTGCATTGTACACTCCTTTCTTTCGCATATACGAGGGTCATGCACGAAATGTTATTTACCAATTTGGTACAGACGCGTAAGAAGTATAGACCACTTATATCTCTTACTTTCTAAGCTTCTTTATTTTCTCATTGTATCTAAATTAAAACAATCAAATTAATTTCATAGAAAATAAAATGATCGAACGAGAAAAAGATGTGTACCATGTTGACTGTTCTTTATTCTTTTTTTTGTAGATGTGTTTATTACGCGATTTATTTCAAAATGGATAATTTGGAATTTGTAGAAACGAACAAGAATGCAAAAGAATTAGTGTTGGATGGATCCATAGATTTAATAGGAATGTGGCACATCTTGTCTCTTTTATGAATAGAAAATTTTTTGAAAAATATATGGTTTGTAGTAACAACAATATGGGCCTTTAGCTTCATGTTCTGTCGATAGTAACTTACAATAGTTAACAGTGTTAATAGCAACATGTGTGTTATTTTCTTAGAGCTGTCTTGTTTTGTGTGCGTTTGTTTCAGTTTTTAGACGGACTGTTCGAGTTACCATATACAATATAACATTATCCCGACGGTTATCGTTATATAAGCAATTAATAAAATATTCATACTACTATCTAGATAAATAATTGACAACAGACGGGAGCAAACTTTTCCTTCTTATATTTTGGAAGGTGATTTTAAGGGTTGGCCAAATTAAAAACATACAAAATACAAATGTAAAAATATTTTACTGAGCAACCCTCAAGATCTCTTTCCATAATACAAAGTAAAGTGGCTATAAGAACACTAATTCCAATTTTTCATCTTGGTAATTCCTTTATTTTATCTAACATTTCTACTATCTTTTCTCTTACTCTCGTTCACATTACAGCAACAAAATATCTGAATCTTGATCGCAAAAAGAGTCTAACTATAACTACTGCCAATGGTTAATTTATATGAGGCTGCTGAATTTGGATGGTTCTCGTTGAAGCAGATTTTGAAGTAGCTGAATATCAATATATCAAAGTTATCTGTAGTCCAGTCTTAAGTGCATAAAAAGGGCAAATAAAAGAAAGTTTTGGTGGAGTTTTGATTTTTGGTACTATAAGATAGTTTGGGTCGCTGAACACGACCCAGAAGTTTGCCAACAAGAATTTTCTCAAGAAATAGGTTTTTTCCCAAAAAGCGTGTAAAAACGGACTTTTGTCGGTTTTTTCAAAATAACTCCGAAACTATGCATTTTATGTGGAAGTCGACACGTTTTATGCATTTGAGGTTTTTTCTCGATTAATAGGAAATTACGGCACTGTACATAGATTTAACACGAGAACTATTCATAAATACTTTATTTACCCATATCCAGGGCTTAAAGTAACATTAGTAGTAAAAAAAAAGTAATATTAATTATTCATATTCATTTCCGCCTTCTTGAAGAAGGTCCTGGCTGGTCATCGACATCTGCAACATAGAAAATACAGGTATGGAATTAGTGCGTGTTCTTATTACTTCAAATATTGTAGAATATATATTTCTTTAGTGTTAAATATTTCATACCTTCTGACATGGCACATTCATCTTCCATTGAGTCCAATGGTTCAACGGGTGGGCAATCCACTTCCAGTTCGATTTCGATGTCCAATTTGTTATCTTCGTCCTCACCATCCACTGCGTTATTGGTGCAGCCTCCCTCGCAGTTGAGGCACATGCTGGACCAGCAAAGCCCTGCCTTCCTGCACCCACAATTGTCTGTGAAGACTTACAACGTCAGCAACGTTCGGGTTATTCACAAGTTAATTGAGAAATTTCATTTTCCCTTGTTTGAACATTGCTGCCGTTATATCGCAACTGCACATTGCGTGCAGGAAGAGAATGCTTTCTGCTACCAGTGAACTTCCAGTATCAAGAGATAAAAAAGTAGCTGGAGGAACGTTTTCCTTCCCAGGTTCAAGAAGAATACGTTGTCAACCCTGCAGAGACCTATCAAAATAACTAAGAGGTCTACATCCTCCCCAGCTACTATAACTGTCTCATTTGATGAAGCCTTGGACAAAGCGGTGTTCACAATCAGGGTGCTTGCATCTTCTTTCGCCTGCTTTCATTCCATTTCTGCTGATGTAGTAAGCTTAGATACTAAGCGATCCTTGTTTTTTGGGTTACCAAAGAACTTTTCTTTGGACGTTGTTGGTATCATTGTGTCATCAAACAGTATGTCAGCTGAAGCATGTTTCCTTGTTCTTCTCATACTTTAGCAGTCTTTGTACCACCTTGTACGTCATCAGGGTAGCCATCAAAAACAACTACTGCCTGTGGATGGATGATATTTTGACTGGACGCAATGAACATATCTGTCGCAGACTGAAGAAAACGATTGATTCGTAGGCCAAATATCCCTATGCAATATAAAACCACTATTGATGACATAATGAACTTGGCTACTGAACTGCTTGTTGGTTAGGGGTCAACATGGTCAACATTTGCGTAAAATGATAGTTTTCGTGTTAAAGCTATGTACAGTGCTGTAATTCTCGTTATTGGGAGTTTTAGCTTTTTACATCCATCTTCGCGGTGCTCTCGTGGATAAACTATTATTCGGAGAAAAAAACCTCAAATACATAAAATGTAGGAAATTTTATCCTCTTTAGTTTCATATCGGGGCGACTTTCACGTAAGATGTATAGTTTCGAAGTTATTTTTTGTTGGAAAAACCGACAAAAGTTCGTTTTTTACACATCTTTTGGGAAAAAATCTATTTCCCGAGAAAATTCTTGTTGGCAAACTTTTAATTTGTGTTCAGCGACCCAAAATACCATATAGCACCAAAAATCCACCAAAACTTTCTTTCATTTTCTACTAAATTCCTGGACAACTGGGAAAAGATAAGTTCTGCATTCTGTACCTCTTTGACCGCAGACAACTTTTTGGCCAATAATATGCTGTTATACTATGAATCATTGCAATACGTTCAATCGTCTTATGCGAAATTCAAGAGCTTAACAATTCTTTAGCTTATTAAACAGTATTTGCCTTGGTTAGAAACTTGTTTTTATAGAAAATGTGTTTCATTCGGTTTGTCTAGATATTTCTTTTGCAGAAAGTTTTAAGAAGCAAATGAAATACTTTTATCATCCCAAAGGGTCAGAAAATCTGAGTATGGGGCTTTGTGTTGACTTGAGCCGCTGGTAACTTGTAATCCGTCTATTGTTTTTCAAGTTAATGTACGCAGTTTACTTTGTATGGACTTTATTATACCATTTTATGGTCTGAATCATATTTAAACTTGTTTAATGGCGCGTCGTCGGGAATTTGACCCATGATGGTAACTACCAGAAAAAGACTGAATTCCAGATTTTAAGCACACTGTGGGAAAGAAGAAGTTCATTAAATGATTAAGTGATGATAAGAAGAAACAAAGATGAATATTACATGCCTGGAAGGATACTATTCAGGTTAAACCAGAAGAATCGTTTTGACACTACAAAAGGCAAAACGAAAATAATTGGTATATTCTCTGCAATAAAGGAACTGTTGAAGACTAAATCGAGAACTATAGTGTGGATGAGGAAAAACCAGGCGTGTTTGTTTTAGAAAACCATACTATTAATTGTACCTACATACATTGCAAAAAAGAATTAGTTGTGGATAGGTATACGCAAAAGACGTTTCGCTTTAAAGATCTATCGTAGAAGGAAATGTATCCTTTTTCGTAAGTTTTTGCTTTCAACCTCCAATTCACAATGTCAGCATGAAGAATTTAATTTAATTGCTCTCTCAAAATATAAGAATGCAGTTGTTTTATGTATGTTTTATTATCGTAAAACTGAACATATGGAAGAGAAAAGAAACTATGCAAACCTAGAACGGAGTTCTACAACAAGAAATTCTAAAATGGTAGAAGAAAAATAGGAATGAAGTTGGAAATCCTTTCATATAAAGGCCAGGTTAGATAAGAAATAAAATTTTACCGAATTTTATTCAGAAACCTATTTTGTAGAGATCGTCCTATACTGATATACATATAGGTAGATTATATATTTTTTGTAAAGTTTCTAGTAATTTTGACAAGCAATACTTAGGAAGGTTTACGCCTTTGTCAAAGACGTGTTTTTGACTTAAAGAATTTTGTCCATCATATAAGTTGAACTATTATATGGAAGACAAAGTTACTGAAAGGAACTGGGAAATACATAGAAATTAGAATTCACGAAGGAATAAAAATATCTACCCTTGAATTAAACATTGCGATACCATAGCAGCCCCTTTTACGAACTAAATGTAAGTTGACGTCTTTTAGAATAGCAATATCAAATAGCCCATTACTATATATTTGATAGAGCAGTATTAGAATATATGAACATCTGCATATTGCAAAATATAAGAAATGCAAGAGTGGCGGTATGTTTTTGGAATCGTTAGGCCCTCATAAAACAAATCACCGAGACTACCCATTTAGAAGGTATCATCAGTTATCTAACAAACATGCCCAACGTGTGTTGCATAGAGGTTATATGGACTGACCATGAGGCTTACATTGTGTTAAACGACTTAATGGTTTTGAATTTGAGTCATTTTATATCGAGTTTCATTATCACATGATTGTCGGTATTATTTATTAATTTTTCTTTACATATAGGTGAACTTAAAATAATTTCTTTGTGTTTGCTTTGCCATTAACTAAAACAGGCCGTTAATTGTCGTTGTCTCTACATAGTTGACTTTTTGATTATATTATCCTTGAAACAACAAAATCATACTTCCTATTAACATGCACTTCTCTTCTAATTGAATATAATTGGTGCTTAATCAGTTTTTAGATATAGTAAATATTATGTGCAAATACTAATATGTACAAAGTTGCTATTTTAAACGCACAAAGTACAATGTTCGGAAATTTCTATGGTCTATATAAACATAATTGTTATGTTTATATGTAGCATGCAAACTTACAGCACTTGTTTGCTGAAGATATAAGGTATTGTTTTGATTAGAACTATGTAAATATTGAAATTTCTATAATAACATTCTCTGGCATATTACTAAAGATCTAGAGGATTTGCTAGAGATTCCTTTAAAATATTTTGAAAAACTGTAAATTTACCTCCAAACGTTTACAAATTATTATTTAAATTGAAATCTCCCATCCCGAAAACACAATAAATTGATAAACAACAATCTTATACTATTTTTCGTTGTATTGTCTGACAGAAAGATTTATATTAAAAATATTAAGAACTACCTATTTAATCATATGAATAATAATGCCTGTCAGTTAATTCTACCTTGATTACTCTTCAACAGAATTTGTTTGAGTCACACTATAATTAGAGAAAAAAAAATATATCTCAAGGTCAAAAAGCTATTCAAAGCCGGCTTTTACTATAGTTTGACAAAGACATGTTTTGGTTTAGCACGGAAATTCTTATTTAATCTTAAACACAACCTGTATTATTGTTATATGAATACGATTTGCATAGTTAGTTCTTTTGTGTTCACATCCGTATAATTGACCATTTAGCATAATTAATGACAGAAGTGCTTGAATTAAGCTAAGATTTGTTTTTGTTTATCTACGTCTAAAACAGTGCAAACTTAATATTGTTGACAGTTTTTCTGTTTTTTTATACAGTTAGAAAAATATCATGATTCTTAATTATGATGCCAACAAATCAGACAGTTCATGTTTTACGAACTTACAACAAAGATTCCTAAAATTATTCAGATCAAGAGATGATAAATTATGGGTGAAGACTCCCTGTATACAGCATTGAAATTAACTGGTATATAAGCTAATTAAATAACATTTCCGAGTAACTTTGGAGTTTAGCTGGACTAATATGACCCAAAGGGACTGTTAATGAAGTGGAATTCCCTTGCATTGTTAATTACAACTAGGATTACCAGAGAATGTATCGTGAATTTACTGTGCAATATAGTATAAGAATGTATACTTTTTACATTAAACGTTGTAAAAATACATTAAACTTTAAACTCCAAACGTGTTTGCCTCGTGACATTTTCTATAAATGTTAATAATATTGAATTTGTAGATAAATACTAATTTGGTAGCAACCTTGCATTTATACAGCATTTTAAAATTGAATCCTTCAATAAATTATTTTAGGAATGAATCAGTATACGGATATTACGTAGCAGTTAAGTTGAAAGAGTTCGGAGAATAGTTATAAATGGAATAGAAAGAATAGGGCGGATTCAGGCTATAAGTTAAAGCTGTCATTATAAAGTAATCATTTTCAAACGGTTTCGTTTCTGCATTGTTAATTTTAGCCATCTATTCCAATTTATTGCGATTCATTTGTTTTTATTCTTTTAACGTTGGAGATAACGGCTTTACAACTTTCAAACTTTTCATGCTATAAAAATTTAAGACTTTCCCCAGATAGTACCCTATTCTCAATCTTCATTTAACTTTTCGTCAAGTTAAAAAATTGGTTTCTTTTGTGCGTGGTGTTCTTTGTCCTCCAATCGTTTCGATGTGTGTAACGGAGGCAAACAGAGTTAGCGAGCGAATCGAGGCTCAATGCTCCATATTGTATAAATATAGGTTAGCTAGGTATTAGCGATAGCCAAGTTTGTCAAATTCCTATCTATAGCTAAAATGTAGAAAAAAAAAGTCTGAATGTCGACTCATGCCAGGAACCACTTTTACTCTTGCACGTTTGCCGTTTATGTGCGAGCGTGTATAGTGACCGTTGGTTATAGCCGCGACCGAGTAACGATTTGTTTTCTTTTACTCGCTCTCCTCTAGACCAAACAGGGTTTTTTTATACATTGATTCGCTAGTGTAATACTGGTTGCAACGGTATGTGGTTCGCTCGTCTATGGTAGCAGACTCACTTTTTTACGTCAGCATCAAGGTTAAGTAACTACAAGTTTCACAACACTCCAGATAAAGTAAGTGTAATGATGCATCCCATATGCAGCAAACTAGTATGAAGTTCTAAAAATTCACAGGTTTTTTTTTATAAAATGCTGTGCTTTTTATATTTTAATCTGTATTAAAACTTTCATCGACTAGAGCTTGATATACAAACAATATGCCATTTGTTTTTCAATGAAAACTATATTCGTTTAGAGTGTTTGGTTTTGAACTTTAGAAACTTCTTTGATTTTTTGTTATTGCAGTGGTATCAGGTAACAAATTGCTTGCTGACGGCATAACAAATAATAAAGAATTATTTTAAAAGAAATCTTAGCTGTTTGTTGATATTTCACAACAATAAAATTGGTGCATAAATCTCTGAGGGAACAACAGTCAGTCCCTTTTTATAACAATATGAAGAAACAAATCTGGTTCTCTAAAAATTAGAAATTACAGCGACTTCGCTAAAATTTTGGTTAACTTTAAAAAGGACCGACCTAACCGTTTCGATTCGTTTTATTGGAGGTAATAAATATTTATTGAAGGCGCAAACGCCGACACAACAACTTAGACGACACTTGGTAGTATTATATTTTAAAGATATCTAAGGGTTTCTTTTCTAAGTTTAGGAAGATCTATAACAATTTAATAGAATTCCAGTAAGAAAAAGGTATACACTGTCAAATTACTTATTTCATTTTTTACTAGCCTGTGAATGTTTCATAAAAACAGCAAAAACTCGGGCGAGTCGAAAGAGGTATTTTATGAATTTGTCGAAGATATATATGAATATACCTTGAGAAACCATATATATTAGCTACTAATATTTCTCCACTCTATCCCT
>VTPC01090234.1:0-13824 GCA_011009095.1 Ignelater luminosus | reverse complement strand
TTTCTAAACCCTCAAAAGTGTAATTTACCGTTAAATTTGCTAGGACGTATTATTTTGTTAGTGGAATTTAATTTTGTTGTAAAGTCTTGTACTTTCTTTTAACCGCTCCTAGTTACTTAATTAATATAGGTATTCCAATGAGAATACAATTTCAGTTAGCACAATACACGAAGCAATTAAGCGGCTTAAAATGTACTTTGCTTGCTTTAAACTCGGTAGCATATTATTTGTTTTAATGGCAGCAATAATAATAATAACGTGAGAGATTTATAACTATAAGGGCAAAGCAAGACTAATCTATGTATGACCTGTTCGTTCATTTACCCGACTTGCGTTGCCCTTGACTTCAACGACGTATAAAGAGTTGCAGTCTTAAAGATTTCCATATCTCCAATCTGAAAACTGCAATACAACTAAACTCTGATCTAAGATACGTAACAAACAATCTGGTTTAAACGACAATAGTTTTCATTTAATCTTAGGAAACCCACGAAACTGCTAACGTTTTCTGGCGGAACTAAAGTTTTATGCTAACGGATGTAATGATCTTTGGTTTTGTAGTTATCTTTAGTGCCGAATTAATGCGGAACTCTAAATGCATTCGAATCCTATTACAAAGTAAAATTGAGAGCAACCTAACAAAATCTTGAAACCCATCGTACTTAACGCGGCTATTTAATTTCGAGCAGCTTACTTTAACCGCTGCAGTCAAAGGTTATTTAGAATTTTGACCTTTTTGAAATTACTATTGAATGGGATTTAGGTGTTATCATAAGCAGTTGAAAAAGGAAGAGATATCAATGTTTAATGCTATTTATACATAGAAAATCTGTGTTTACACATGCATGTTGATCATAATAACAATTACTGTTTAATTGTGGTCTTTTATTTTGAATGGAAATTAGCCAGAATGCGAGTTGTTGCTAACACATATAACTATCGTTCATCCACGCCTTTTCAGAGTTTACTGTTTTGTCCGGCTGCCTACATCCATTTGATATCAAGGTAAATAATAGGAATAATACAATAGATGACCTAATTAAAATCAGTTTCTATTGACCAAAACGCTATTGTCATTTTCAACAGCAGCTGTAGTTCGAGTTATTATTATTTTAAGTGGCCGACTAGCTACTGCTATTACAAGTAATGTAATGTATTTTTTATTATAAATCGTCAGATAACCCAATTTGCTATCATCATTTATTTATAAATAAATTTTTATGTAGATGATCACGCATTTACATAAATCTGCATGTTTTCAAAATTTCTAAATTAAGACATTCTAAATTTTACAATTTTAATACCAGAATAAAAATAGGGCTTAGTATATGTCTTACAATATCAGATGATTCACCTACGGTTTTGTCACGAGGGCATTGTACCCACACTTTAAAATAACTGTGACAAATCGAAAACTTCCGAATTTAAGGATATTAAGATTCAAAGGATTCATTGGGTGTAATAAAACTTCACTCAAAAACAACTCGTGTTTTCATAAGTAGATTATATTCACATTCCTCTTCTTCAATTTATTCTTGATCTTTTAATGACAAAAATATTTCTGTTTTAAATTTCGCGAAAACTTGAGGCTTGCAACGTTTTTAGAGGTTGTAAAAAGTTTCGCTATAACTAAAATATGGGGAGAAACGGCTTTTAAGCAGTAATAATTAGTAGAGTAATAAGTAATAACAGAGTGAAACAAATTAAAGGTAAATCATAATGCAAAAGACCTCGTTAAGTATTAACCCGATGGGTTAATTTTATTCATATTTATCAAGTAAATTCGGGTATTAAGAGTACCCTAACAATAATTTTCTGAAGCTGAAAAATCAATTAGCGTTAATTTTGTCCATTTTGTTTTAAAAGGATGCAATATATTGATATTGCAGATTTATCACTTCTATTTAGTTAAATTATCAAAGCTCAAACAACTCACCGACATAAATCCTGAATGTTAATTGAAGGCAATCTTAAGAAATTAAGCTGAAATTTAAGAGAATGTTAGTGATCTAAAGAAATTACAGCAATGAAGCACTAACTGACTGTAAGGAATTAAAGCGGTTTTTAACACGTTTAATTGACGAGGAGAAATAAGTAATACAAAATGAGAAAATATGCTAAGATTATGTATAACAGTTTAAGCTTTAATAGCAGAAATAAGGTTTTTTGTTTAATATAAAGATACAGTTAATAAGAGACGATTTGACCCACTATAGTAAGTACAGCCTTCGTTAGAATTCACTGAAACTGTCATAAGCATTTTTAAAAGCGTCAACAGACGGTGCGCTATAACGATGCTCTTAAGAAGACCGTTCCGTAGTATATGGTCACTGGGAGTAAAACGTCCACAGAGCAGTTTATAAAATCTTTCATGTTGACTTGGTCATCATTTTTGATCGTTTAGTTTCTGTTATTTAATGTAAGTTGTTACTGTTAGATAAATGTGTATAAATACGTGTGTCGTATGTTATTTTCTGCTACTGCAACATTTTTCTGAAAATGTCTAAATCTAAAAGAAAGTTCTGAAATACTATGTTTTCACTTTCCACTTCCGTGCCTAATTATATCATATTAACTTATAAATGAACCCATTTTAGTTAGTGACGACGGTACATTATTCTTATCGATTAGAAAAATTCTGGTAAAAGTAGAGTTGCCAGTTCTTTACGGAAAGTTTTCAAGAATTCTGTCATCTTTTCGTTAGTTTAATCATCATTTATCATCTGTACCAATCTTTGGAAATGGAATTTCTCTAAATGTGAGTCCATCTACACTTTTTTTGATTTGATAAGGTGATAGGATTTCGATACGAATTTCTTCTTGTGCCATTAGCTGATATCATTTCTGGTTTATGTCCAGCAAATGTGACTTTCATTGCGTTTAAGATTTTAGTTGTAAAATTGTTAATATGAGTCTGAGGGACTCGAAAGCTATTCTTTTGTCTTTATTGTTAATTCTCTTCCCCATCAAAGGTATTCAACATCGTAGCGTCTTGAATACTGTAATACTGTAAATAGTTTGCATTACACCATAAAATTCAATAGTGGAGCGCCTTGCCCATTTTCCCTTTTAAACTCATAATTATCACAATTTCTTTGTTTGTGAATACACCATCTTTGTAAAATTGAGTAGGAATATAGCTATAGAAAAAGTAAATTTATTTGAAATATTCGGTTTTCTTTAAAATTGACAATGGCTTTGAGACTTATGTTTTGTCCCCTATCCTATCTAGAGATATTCACATAAGAAAGTTTTTATTACCCTCCTTAGTATCACAAATAGTTAGTGCTGGTTAAGAAAAAGACGGTTACGTTTGCTGTGGTAAAAGCTCAGACTAGAAGCCTGAAGTTTGGAAAACCGGTTGATAAATATGAAACTTGATAGAGAAAACATTTATTTTAGTACATGGACAGGTTCTAAATTTGATGTCAAACGTGAGTTTGCTACACAAAAGATGCTTTTAACCTACATTCATCCGTCAAAAATCATCGAACGATCTCTTGATGATCCTGTAAAATTGGCCTTGTCAAGTGATCAGTGCTTAACCCTTCAAAATGAATGCAGGTGCTGATTTTTGAAGGACTATATTTAAGCCAAGAAGATCTGTTATGGATCAGCTGGAAGGAAGGCACATTGTACATTCGAGAGGAAATGCTTACCTTGAGTAAGAAACGGCGCACTATGATCCAAAGTAAGTTTTTACAGCGACAAAAACATTTTGTCGGTTTATTATTGCGATTCTTTTTTTGTTATTACTAAATTGATGTAAAAAAGAGAAAATACGAATGAAATATGATATACTGGTTTCATTTCTCAACACCTTATTTTTTAACACCTGAGTTGATTCTCTCAAACTGTAATTTAATTGGGCGATAGTATTTAGTTGATGAAGGTCTCGGATTCTGCCAAATGATATACTTTGAAGAATCTGTTTGTGCAGTCATTTGTAATGGCACCATTGATGTTAATAATATTATCTGAGTCTGTGAGGTCTACACCTTCAAGAAATTTTTGTTTATAGCAGTGACCAGAATTTTCATCAAACCATCATTTGTAAATGACTTCATCTTTATTTAGTACGTCAAAAATCACTTCATTCTGAACTGTACACAAGCGGTCAGTAGCTGTACCCAATAAACTTTGCAGTTTTAGTTCTGCCATTGTTTCTGTAGTTGTTATTTCTTCGGGATAGCACTTCTGTTTTGCTTGCAAAATTGTATTATAGACTGGACAAACGTTGTGAACGCCAGCTCTAGCTTTTTTTCTTAGCTTTAAATATTGATCCTTAGTCAATTTAAGATCTATCATTAGTGCCAATGCTTCCTCTGCCCTGTATGGATATTCGCAGGTGGACTGTTATGCTTTCATAGTCCTTAATGAGCGTGGGCTTGATGTCGCTGCTTTTTTAATAACCTGATCCATATTTCTTTGACTGTTTTTGAATAACTCATGTGGGTTGCAAAAGCCAATTTTTCAGGACTACGAGTTATTGTTAATTCTTTGCACTGCCTTTGTTTCGACCTTGTACTTAAAACACGAAAAGGCTTTTTAGGGCGGCCACGAAATGATTTTGGGTTCCTCTGTCTTATCTTCTTCAATAAAAAGTTTTCTCAGCCAATCTTCATTTCGTTTTAGAAAACTTTTCATATTTCTGCTACTAGCATTCCATCGATAGAAAAGTTTTGAACAAAATAATGAAATTCTTGTCTCGACTATCGGTCTATTGCAGTCAGGTATCTTAGAAAGTAGGTACATACTTAGCAAGCTGTGCTCTGATGTGTGCAGTCATGACTTTACCAAGTAGGGACTTTCTTTTTAAATACTCAAATAACTGCAATCGAGTCATCATCGTTTTGAACCTGAAGGAAAAAATAAACAAATATAGTACATCCGCAGATCCACGCATATTTACTTTGTGCCGGAAATTAAAATAGAGCATCAAAGAAACAAATAATTTACAAAAATTAACGAAGGAGTAAATCTTTTTTTCTAGCTTCAACAAATTGAGCATTAGGGCAAAAAATTCAATAAAATTCAAGTACCTGTTTTTTATGTATTTAATTATATTAAATAAATAAAATGAGATTTTTTAACATACCTGAAGAACCACTTAACACGTTCATACCAAATATTGTTTCTAATAAAGGTACAATGTAATGTCAGAGTATCTAGAAAACCTTTTCGGTCTTATTACCTGCTTCTCAGGGACTATTATGATATTAGGTATACAATTTATAGCTCGCTGCCTATTTCAGAACAATGGAAGGTATAGTATTCCAAAAGAGATAGTGTATTTATGACTTTGACTACTTAAGTATTTCACAGTGGGTCCCTCATAAAAATCAACAAATACAAGTAGTGGCACGTGTCAGAAACGATTGGGTAAACCAAGGACCGTATTGAAATAATCTATTTTTCTAACATTTTAGTTTAAAAGTATTATGAAAGTAAAACTTATCTCAATACGACCCTGTGTCAATGTTAGAAAAGGTCTTCACAGGTAAGCGGATTTATGACACCCCGCTGTGACGAACTTGTAAGATTTACTGTAAGCTAAGTAGCAATTAGCAATTAAGTCATAAACGCACTATATATTTTGGAATACTATACTTTAATTTGCATTTCTAGTTCTTGGAATTTTATATTTTTGTCGCCGTAAATACGATATTTGGACTACAGTGCGACGTATCGGAAATATAACAGAATTTCACAGCTCTTACATCAAGCTGATTTTTCCAACTGCCTTTTGGACAAAAATGTGGAAGGACTGATGGGCAATTACTGCTTGTTGAAAATTTTAATAAATTTTATTATCAGATGAGTTCAGAATCAAAATCAATGAATGAAAAAAAATTCTTCTAGACCTTACGAGTTCTTCATAACATTTCACACTGTAGTGGTATACATAGTAATGACTTGAGAATGTTTTCTCTTCGGAGTGAATGATACTGTTAGAATCGATATGATAAGATAATGACTCGTTATAGATTGAAATTGTAAAAGAGTAATATTTTTCCAAGTCTTTAATATAATTTTGGTCATGACAATGGTCCAAAATACATTTTAAGAGAGTAATTAAAACAAAATTCTGGGTTAGTGAAAAGCAGTTTAATCCTAAACTGTTACTAGCTATCAATCCAGTAGAATTCTTATGGGATAAGTAAGATTATGATATTCCACATCAATAAATTGTTTGTGAAACGAACTTTCTGGGAATGTATTATTAAGAAAATTATTAAGAATTGCTACATGACATGATAATAACAAACACATTTTTCAAGCGCAGAGATACAAATAAATACACAAGAGAAGTGATAAGTAGAGACGAGAGGTCAGTAATCGACTATATATTAGTAGAGAAAAGGAACAGAAATGCAATAATTGATACAAAAGTTAAAAGAGGCCCGGAGATTGGCAGCTACCACTTTTTAGTGGTCACAAAGACAAAGGATAAATATAAAAATGATGGAAATAGCAAGACAGATAAGCCAACAAAAGTAACAGAGTTTGAAATAATCAGATCATATAAATTGATAAACGAAGGCATAGCAGAGAAATATCAGATGGCACTGACAAGAAAGTTCCAAAATGCAGTAGAAGAGATAAAAAGTGAAAGTTTAGAAGCGGTATGGAACTACTTTAAAAATACAGTGGTAGATACAGCCAAAGAAATATGCGGGAGCAGTAAGAAGAGTAATAAAAGAAAACAAACAGCGTGGTGGACAAATGAAATAAAAAATCAAATAAAATTAAAAAAGCAAAGATGGAAAACATACCCAACTAACAGAACAACAGAAAACTATAAATTGTATAAAAAGGAGAAAGGAAGGCGAAAGAACTTGTTACCACAGCAAAAAAAGAAAAATGGATTGAATTCGGAGAAAAAATGAAATTAGCAGCAAAGGAAACCAAAAACTATTCTATAAAACGTTAAAGAATCTAAGAAAAGAAAAAACGTACAAAATGAATAAAAAGTAAAAATAAAAATGGAGATATATTAACGGACGACATTAACATAATGAATAGACGGAAAGAATACTTCCAAGAATTGCTGAATGTAAGCACAGTAAAAGAAACAGAAGATCTATATGACGAAATTGAAGATGAGGACAGAGAAAATATAACGATAGAAGAATTAACAGAAGTAATAAAAAAATCTAAAGAATGGAAAAGCACCAGGATGGGATTAAATGATACCATAAATGCTCAAGAACATGGGACAGAAAGCAACAGAGATACTCTTAGAGATATATCAGAGAGTGTGGAAGGAAGAATATATACCTAAAGATTGGCGAATTGGATTGATAGTGCCTATATTTAAAAAGGGAGATAGGTTGGATCGTAATAACTACAGGGGCATAATATTGTTAAGTGAGGCTATGAAAATATACCAACAAATTATAGATAAAAAGATCAGACCAACAAACACCCACAAAGTGGTTTTAGAAAAGGATGAAGCATAAGCGATCATATTTTTACGGTGAAACAAATAACAGAAAAGGCATCACAGCACGAAAAACGTATATATGGGTTTTATAGATCTAGAAAAAGCCTTTAATAGAGTATCAAGACAAAGACTATGGAGAACTTTAAGAATAAGAGGAATTAGTAACAAGAAACCTTCAGAGAAATCTAAAAACATGGAACAAAATATTATCAGATTTTGGAATGAGAATGAAGGCAAAACAAAAGTAATGGTTATAGGAGGGAAGGAAGATAAAATAGACATGCAAGCAAACGAAACAAATATAGAACGAGTGAAAAATTATAAATATCTAGGAGTAGTAATAAAAGATAATGGAGGACAAGAAATAAAAATTAATAATAGAATAGAAAATACATTAAAAATATATCATGCAATGAGCAAGACATTTATAAGTAAAAAGGAGGTAGCAATAAAAACAAAGATAAATGTTTTTAAATCGATCTACAGACCAATCCTGACTTTCTGTTGTGAATCGTGGGTATTAAGTAAAAGACAAGAAATTAAAATTCAAGCAGTTGAAATGAAATACCCCAGAAGAACTAAATGCGTTACAAAAATGAATTGATTGAGAAATATTAAAATAAGAGAAGACTCAGAGATAGAATCAATATTGGATTTTATAGAGAAAAGAAAATTAAGTTGGTGGGGCCATCTACAAAATGGAAAACACGAGACCGGTCAAAAAGATATGGGAGTCAAAAATACAAACAAAGAAGAAACAAGGGAGACCAAGAAAAACATGGGATGGAGTGATGGGAGAAATACTGAAAAAGAAGGGGAAGACATGGACCGAAGCAAAAAGTATGACAAGAAATAGGAAGCAGTGAACTAGATTTGTACATAAATAGTATTAAAATATTAATATTAATTAGAGAGTGTACTGTGTTTAATTGTTTATAATACCTATGTGTACTGTTAGAATAATGTATTATTTTGCAAAACTTTAAATTTTATGAAATTGTAAATACTACTCTACATCAAACATGGTAATAGGGATTTGATAATACATATATATTAAGAATTAGTGAAAAATATACACTCAATTTGGATTGCCAAAATTGTATGTCGTAGAAGTGATTTAGATATTGGATTTGTTTTTATATCAAGAGGGGGCTGTTCTTACAGAAATAAACTTTTGACGAATACGAGTTTAGTTTTTTTTATTGGTTCTTGTTTATCTCAGCTATAAAACAGCAGCAAAAGCTAAAGTTTGCCCAAGGTAAAAACTCTCCACTACTGCTAACTACTTTTCGAAAATATCTAACTCAAAGGTTTTTGTGAATTTCTCATATTATCAAACTATAATAAAAAAACTGATACAGGTTACGTTAACGTTTTAGAAAAATAAAGATTTTTTGCTTTGTTAATAGTAGAAAGGGGAATGGTAAGTATTGCAGATTTTCAAACTGATACGGAAAAGAAACTTTTTGAGTTTTTATTCTGCTCTAATATTAGACGAATAATTATGATTACACTTCCAGTAAGTAATGAAACGGTTACAAATTGTTTAGTTATCCTATCGCAAAATAAAACTATAAACATATTTTTTTATTGTAATAATGTTAAGGGTTATCAGTATTTTTAATTTAAATCTTTTCATACAGATAAATCCTTATAGAATAGTCAATAATGAAAAAGATGATTCTCCTTGGCAGATTAAATGAAAAAAAAACAAACTTGGCTAGAATTATGTATATTTATAAACATCACGTTTGCCAATTTAGTTATCTTTTTTTAGATCGAACCCTTTTAAGTATAATGGCTGTTCATTACTTTAACGTTTTTAAGTATCTTAATGAAAAAAATGTTTTTCGCTTATGTATACATCAGAAATAACTTCAATAAAATGTTAGTGTTTTCACTTTCCACAATAATCTGTTCGCCAGCATTTCGTGGTCTGCCCAAGTATAAAAGAGAGAATAACCATTTTTAGAAGTCGACAAGCAACGATTTGAATGATCATTGTGCGCCAATGGTTATATGTTAAACACATTATATCTTTTAAGGGTCAGTTATTTTTCTCGCGAACTTTTGTAAGTATTGCTGTGCCCTCGCTATAAAATTTGAATGCGAAGCTTGGTAAAAGGCATTTACATCGCTGAATATTGCTATTATATCAGCATAATTTAGTTCTTAAGATTGCGCCTGGTTTGAAGCTTATTTTAAAATAACTATAATGCTTTTTATATGCATTACTCCTTTTTTTCCTATCTACTTTATGTCTACATAACCATTAGTGCCATCCATTATAATCCTGGAGAGTTATAGAAATTTCACACAATAGTTAGCATGAAAAGCGAACCGTACTACAGGTTAACACAATAGCGAATATGCAATTGCAATAAATGGACGTTGACAATGGCATTGAGCTTTACTAGTTCGCGTAATATATTACAGGCAATACTACCTATTTTCCGACGTGACACTGCCGTTGGATGTGCTTAGCTTGTGGAACAACTTGTGAATATTTCGGATTACAAAACACTCGCCAAATTTGTTCTGCTAGGTAAATACTGTCGTATTGTGAAAATTATTACCGAGTTTCGTGAGTTATAATAATTTGAATTATTAGGTTTTCTGATTGTATGAATAAATGTTTCTAAAAATAGAACTTTTAGCTCATTAGCAAGAATATTTAAACGAAATGAAACGCTCGTAAACTTTTTTTTTCACTATTATAACTGTACTTTAAAGACGTAGTACTATTACTACAGGCAACTGGTAATCCCGTTAGGCTTAGTAGAATCTGCCCTAGATCTTAAAGTTGATGTAATTGAAGATAACTCGGTCTATTCAATAGTCAACCAATAAAACTCTTGTACGTTTACAGTTTACAAGATTAATTATAGGAAAACCAATTATTTGGATAACTTTTCTTTATTTATAATCGTGATTCCTCTATAAATAAAATAAAGCAGCAGAAAAATATAAACCATAAAATTCTAAATTATACTATCTGAACGATCCTTTTTAGGAATTCCTTTAGAAGATAGCTGCTCGAAGTTTTTGTAAGGAATTTGAAGGGTCTCTACTATAATGGAATGCTTTCAATTTTAATTTTTTTTACTATGCTAGAGACCCGCGAGACGTGGAAAAGTTTTGTTGGCGTTCCGTGTTGTAACTCGATTATGTTATATACCCGACTTTCATTTTCATTATTTCTTAATGAAATTCAACTTGCGACAATAGGCGTAGGTGGAAATTAAATTTGTAAGACACTATACAACAGAATTAGATACGTCTTGAACGGAAATAATCTCTAATCGTTAGTTTCACTAAGATAATAATGTAAATCGAAAGCTTATTGAGCTTTGAGAAGATTAGTGATTATCGCTAGGTATTATTAAATAGGCCTATAGTACTTAGGCATACATAATGATAAGTAACAAGGATTGCAGTGGTTTCAGGAATGTCGAAACAATTTTGCTTTTATTGTACGAACTAACCTTCCTTGAAACATTTTGTATGGAGAACACTAAAATTGGCTACCGATTTAAAATGGTGTTGAAATTGTAGCGCACATTATCTCTACAATTATGGTTCTGCATCTACATCCGATGCGACTCAGCGTTCTAAGTCCGCAGAAAGTTTTCACTGAATGAATATTGCCAAAAAGAACCTTAATGTAAAATTAAAATATCATGTGTGTAACTGTAGAGAACACCTGACAGTGCCTTAAATAATAAAAAAGTAGAAACATGTGTCAATAAATGAAACGTGGGTAGACAAAGACAGGTTTCATTTCAAAAAATCCCAGCTAATATCTCATATTATAGAAAAAAGTCCACCAAAAGAAATACAAAACCAATTATTAATCCATTACTGTACTATTTAAGATACTAATTAAAATCTCTGACGCAATTTTGTAGAACCTTTGTTTTCCATAGGAAAATGGTAGTTACTACTTTTTAGTTAATTGTAAGTAATTCTACGAGTTGTTAATTGTCTGCGTTTTTGTATTGTCACAAAAGGAAGACGCATAGGATAAACTTGCTGCATTAACATTTAAATTTATTTTTCAAGTTTAATGTAAAACTGAAGGCAAATCGACAACGATTTGTTCAATTTATAGCACAGAGGGAGCACTTCTGTTTACAATTGACAAACAACTAAATAAAAATGGAAAATCCACGGCAATCGAGACGATTAGCTGCAGCAAGATAGAAAAGTGAAAAATACAAATAATTCTTGAAAGCTCACATCACATTTAAGTTCGTTTCTCTATTTGCCCTAAACACGACAGAGAGTTACGATTATCTCATTCTCTGGACTATTTTTTTTCATATAATAATCCTAATTAAAACTCTCAACTCGTATCCGAAATCCCAATTTAATGTTAAGAACTCCACAGTTGTAACAGATAACGTCATCAGTAACCGTTTTGCCACTTATAAAAGCTCCTCTATTAAATCTCCATTTAAAGTATGATGATGGCATTTACTTGCTTGGACAACTATTTTTGAATCTTTATACTTTCCTATCCTAATCATTCTGTGGAACCACAGCCGTATAGTTAGTATCTAGTTTTGAACATTTTAACCAAATTGTTATTGTTTTAAAGGTTGCTGTCGTCACACTTTTCTTACTATACAGTTAACAAGCTGTGCAACTGTTGAGGAACCGTAAAGAAACTGAACTGATCTCTTGTAAAATACTGACAAGCTTTTTATATTACCCGTATATACAAACAGCGAGATTCTGTAGATTTTCGTAGAAAAAGATATAATGATGCCCTAAAATTTTCCAACAGAAATTTTGTGGTAGGTCCTTTAAGTGGAAGTAGACAGCAGCAAAATTCTTTACCTTTACAATATTTGTTCAAAGAAATATTCAGGGTAATTTAAAAAGAATTCGTTTTCTACGAAAATTTATAATGTGCAAACGTTTAAAATATCGCGGTAGTTTAAAAGGACTTAATTGACAAAAGCAAGACCTTTCTTTCGTAAAGTTTTAGGACGCAATATTCTTAAAAACCTTATCTTTCAAGAATGTTGAAAAGCGTGGGCCTACATGGCCTAATATTGTATAACAGACAGTAATGGTAAAGTATATAAGTATATAAGAAGAAGATCCAAAGCAATCGTTTTTTACTTTGTCATGCACCTGTCAGGAACAAGTTACAGATGATCACTGAAAAGTTAGGAAAATGAGCACCTCTTCAAGGTGATTTAAAACAGATGCGACGATTTATCGTTTAGAAAATTATACAACTGTGATCAAAATGAGCTTTTGGAGGATGATTGCAATGTGTCCGTGGCGCTGTAGTACAACGTGTTGTATACCGCAATCATATCGAAGGACAGTATGGGTATCAGTGGACTGCGTTCTACGAAAGACCGATCTCAACGAGGTCGAGTTAAAAGTTAGTTACAGTTTTATCAGAACGTCTTTGTCATTTTGTTTTGGCTACATATTGTAGTTAAGCACTTTTTGTACTTCCTGAAAGCCTGACATTTTCAAGAAAAACAAAATTCAAAGTTGAATGAACCATCTATTTTGCCGTATCTAGGTCTATTCGTTTAATTGAGCATGATTTAAATTTCTTTGAATATTTCAGAATCTTTATTCCTACCTATGATTCCTTCTCCAAGAAAGGATGGTTTATTAATTGTCTTGCCTTAAATGGACTAAACGTTGGCTTTGGAAGAAAGCCCTAAAATGTCCCTGTACGATGCTTGAAGTCCTATTGCCAGGATCCCAAATTCGATAATAAGTATTATGCTGATTTACATAAACTACTTAAAAATGAATAGAGATAATCGTATAGTATGGTCTTTAAAGAGTGACACAACATTTTGTGTTGCAAAAACACATTTGTGAATATTCTGATGTTAATTATTTGCAAAAATGTTTAGTATTGGACATACGATAATTAAGTAAAATAACAATAATTTAAAATTAACACCGTAACAAAAAATTATAACAATTGAAAGAATAGAAATTCAAGACATTAATAAGTGGTTGCATCTCCATGGGCATCAATAACTGCTTGACATCTTCGCGGCATACTTGTAATGCAATTTCCAATATGCTCTTGTGGCGTTTCATGCCAAAGAATTGATAATACACCTGCAAGCTGCTAAATAGTGGCTGGTTGAGAATGATGATTGTCCAGTCATCTCTGAAGCATACCCTATATGTGCCCAATTCCATTTAGATCAGATGAAAGTGATGGAAGGGTTAGATGATTAATTTTCTCCTCTTTAATTGCATCCTGAACAATTCAAGCACGGTGCTGCCTAGAGTTATCATCAAGAAAAGTCAGGGTTTCTCAGCCAACAGTATTGACTCGATTTAATACATGGTTCGAAATGATGTCTTGAACGTATCATTCGGCT
>VTPC01090232.1:0-15674 GCA_011009095.1 Ignelater luminosus | reverse complement strand
CAATTTACGCTAACCTACAAGAAATGTCTAACAAAATTACTAAATAGGGAATCGACAGCCAAAAATCTTATAACAGTCAGCAATAACTGAGCTGTATCTCTTCTGATTTACATATTTGGAGTACTTAAACCGTCAAACACTGATCTTGCCAAACTCGATCGCCTTTCTAGACGTTTATTAACAAAATTTAGAAATCACCACAGTAAGAAGTACTTACCCAAAAACGGTGGCAAGGGTTTCTCAATATTCAAAGTCTTTGTCGACGTCAGGAGAAGGAATTAGAAAACAATTTTTGACAAGGTCAAAACAACCTGTTGCTTGTGAAAGTTATTGAAACAGATAAAAGCTTGCGAATGACACAACGCATGAAATAGCCACCTCATCACAAGTAAGAAATTGTTTGAAGGACAAAGTAGAATATAGTCTTTACAAAACACCAAACTATACACTAGAGCACATTTTGAACAGATGTCCAATGTTATCTAATTCGGTTTATCTGTCTCGACATAACCAAGTAACCAAGATAATTCATTGTGAACTAGGCACTCAATGTAAACTACTAGATAAATCGCCTCATACTACATATTCCGTCCTTCAAATGTACTAGAAAGTAGCAGACATTTGTTTTGTTGGGATATAGCCATAATCACTGAGAGAGTTGTAGAATATAATGGGCGTGACATTATAGTCATAGATAAAGTGAACAAACAGGCGGTCGAAGTAGATATTGGAATGCCTCTCACCCAGAATATATTAAAAATTGAAGTTAAAAAAACAACTAGTTCTGGAACTAAAACACATTTGGAAATTTTTAAATGTACGAGTAATATCGATAGTACTATACTCAGTAGGAGTAGTGTCTAACTACCTACTTAAATATACAGAAAGATTGAAGTTTATAAAATTTATTATAGCGTTTTTACAAAAAGCCACTATATTACCGTCTTGCCAGGTCGTTAGGAAAATGTTAGAAGGTGGGGAATAAGGTGAATATCTTCTGTATTCATTAGTTATCACCAGGTTAAAAAAGAAGTTTGTGAAACAAGGGTAATAATAATAATAATAATAATAATATTAATGATAAGAATTTTCTAATAATATAGGAATGTAATCTGAACATAATAAATGTGCAATACCCATTGAAACGCAACCATTAAAATTACATCTAAATGAGACACTTATTAATTATCTAAATTCACGCCACAAATATTTGGGATTAGCTTAGAAACTGACTGTTTCTTCTAATAAATTAAATAAATTAATTTTTGGGATTGTACATTGATGGAAGACTGAACTAGACACAACATCTACAAAACATGTGTAGGAAATTAACATCGGCCATATACGCAGACTTAAAACAAATTGCAACTCACTAAACAGCAAGAATGTACTACTTTGCTAACTTCCATTCAGTGATCTCTATTTTGGGTACATGCGGCTGTCTTCCAGAGAACATTTGGGCTTCAGAAGAAGGTTATCAGAACACTGTGTAACCTAATAAGTTGGGATCGCTGTAGAGAACACTTTCGTAATGAAAACATACTTATCTTGCCATGTGTTTATATACTCACCGCTTTACTATACAGTGTGTCCAAGATAAGATGGAGTACATGGGGATATTGGAAACTGTAATAAATACATAATTGTTCAAATGGGGAAAAAGTTGCGCATTTACGTGCTCATTAACAATCCGGATTTACATTTTTAAAAATTAAATGACCTTGAAAACATTCTAGGCCTGCTCAGTTTTACGCAATCGTATCGAAGTTTTGTTTTTCTTAGCGGCACCATATTGGATTTCTACATTTTTGAAATTATCATGAAAAGAGTTTTTCAGGACAAGTACAACATCCCTATATTCGTTAAAAAAATGATCACAAATAGCGACATTGCATTTTGACCAAAGTAGGCGTTGACTTAGAGGATCACTCAACAACTGAATGTCGTTTTATTAACAAACATACTATTTTTGGAGCAATCCTCTAAAGAAAAATAAAAGTTCGATACAATTGCGTAAAATTGAATAGGCCCAGAATGTTTCCAAGTTTATTTGTGAAGTCCTCATTAATTAGTACCCTTGCTCTAACAATTTGGTAAATGTATCTCTTACAATAAATAAAATATGGAGGTTTTTAAAAAACGTACATTTTTCGTTTTCACCCTGTACTTCAGTAACGGAATTAATTTTTGAAAATCTAAATCCGGATTGTTAATGGGCACGTAAATGCGCAATTTTTTTCCCGTTTGAACGATCTCGTATCTATTACTGTTTTCAATATCCTAATGTACCCCATTTTATCCTAGACGCACTATATGCATATGGCAAGAGTAAATTTACAATTAAGGGTCAACATCACACCTATGAAACCAGAGGCAGAGAGAAATATCAAATTCCTTATCATCGACTGGTAGCAACACAAAACTTTGTAGACTACTGGGGTCCGAAGTTGTACAATAAGGTTACCAAAGAAGTGATAGATTATTCCAGAAGAAGATTTCGCAGTCTTATCAAAAAATTCTTGATTAAAAACAATGTCTATTCCTATAATGAATTTTTAAGTAGTACTATTTCTGTTAGTTAAAATGCCTATTTTTCAATATTGTTAATGCAATATGTTTATCAAATTGTCTATTGCTATTTACATAGATATATTTTCAGATTATGTATCACTTTTTGACGTTTTGAGATATTGGCTTTAATACTCAAATACAAATGAAATAAATATAAAACATAAATAAATAAAAGAAAACTTAAAGAAAGTATATGACTAAAAACTAAAACTAGAAAATAAAATAATACGATGAAAAGAAGATAGATATCCGTATATGTTGGAAAGTTCAGACATTTTGGCAAGCAACCAATATTTAACAAGTCATTACTTGTATCCTGAAACAGAGGAATCACTTCACGCTATGCAAGACCAGGTTATGGCAACAAATAAAAGAAAGTATATATTAAAAGAAAATATAAAAGATCGATGTAGACGATGTGATCAGCAAAGAGAAACCATACAACATATTCTATCTTCGTGCACAAATATGGCCAAAAATGAATATTTCTAATGCCATAAATTTGAATTGTAGTATAGTGCATCAAGAGATTGCCTATAAATACAAACATCTTAATGACGAGCGACGATACTATAAATATACACCTCAAGTTGCTTTAGAAAACGATTATTGTAAATTATACTGGGATAGAGAAATTCAAACAGATATTTATGTTTACCATAGTCGATCTGATATTATTTTAATAGACAAACAAAAACAAACAGCCTTCTTTTTAGATGTTATTCACACGATAGATAGTAATCTGGATACGGCAGAGATTTGTAAGATACAAAAATATACAAACTCGAAAATATTTAGAATTTCTTAGATTGCGCAACAACATTAAAGAAGTCGAGATAATTCCAATTGTAGTATCACCAAGTGGGCTTACCTCTAGAAACTTGAAGAAATATTTAAACAAAGTAGGTATTGATCATAGAATAGTAGCTATTCTACAAAAGAATGTTATTTTGCAGTCATGTAGAATGGTGCGGAACACAATGAATCAACAATACTATACATCCAATTTTCACGTATAAAAGAATGTTTTAGAATCAAATGTAGTACAAGTTCATTGTGATTGCTCGTCCATAAATAATTCCTTAAATTTGCTTATATCAAGACAGTATTAAATCTCTTTGTTTTTGAGCCAATCGTTAAACCAGCTGTTAATTTTACATCTTTAACCTAAAACATCAGATTTAATTATTTTCCCTGGAAAGCATTCCTGAAATAACTTTAAGAACTTATTGAAAAAGTATTTAAATTTATGAATCGGGTACCTTTAACGTTCTCCATAACATCCCATTGGAAATATTGCAATTTAAAGATGAAAATTATTTACTCTGTGCGAAGTCAAAGGACCAGTTTTTATTATACTTTCTCTTTTTGATATTTTATAAGTAAAGGCAATTCAGCTATCAATGCCTTATGGTCTGATATATAAAAGTTTCGTATTTGTACAAAAATATTAAAATCCTTATCTGTATATCTACTTGTTGTTTGTACGTTACTCACTCGTGTTGGTTGCAAGTTTTTTATTTGTAAATTTAAAGAAGACATTAAATCTTTAAGATATAAATTATATTTGTCTTATTTCCTCTTATTGAAATGAATGCTGAAATCTTCCAAAATCACCGCTTGTAGGTTGCGTATATTTATCTGATTACAAATCTAAAAATTAGCATCTGGAGATCTATAAACAAGCCATGTTAATCGAATTGCAACCATTTCACATACATTTTTCCGTCGACATACATTCTAGGAACAAAATGTAGTTTCTTAAATTCAATTCTATTAGTTACTAGGGCCAAAATTTATATAGCATTCAGTTTTATTTATTGTCAATATATCCATGTTTTCTTCATGTACTACTAAATTAAATTCATCAGATCTTTCTTAATGATTGTGCATTTAAGTGTATTAATCATTAATACCTTTTTAGCTAATTTATTTTCTTCTTTTCTTTTATAAGATGGAATAAAAAAGGGTTTTCAGATACACCTGCTGGCCATAGTTTTGCATTTTTGTGATATCTCCCTGATATCTTGATAACATAACCCTAAATGAGGAATAAACATGAGGATATTTTGAATTTTGCTTTTCACAGTTTTACTCACGACAATATTATTAATAATAAAAAACGAACTCTTAAATACAGTAACAGTTTTTCTATTGCATTGCTAGTTTTCAAGTTTTTTTGCAGGCTGCGACATCTATCTACCTTGCAATGAAAATAAGTCTTACGTTAGTTGAAAGAAATATTTCTTTTTCTCTTATTCCCTGTCTTCGAAGGTTTATACGTTTCTTGGGATAAAAAAAAACTGACGTGCTGGCTTTGATGCTTAAAATACAAAAATACATAGCACGTATTTTATATGATCCATATGAATACATATTACGAATTCTGTGTGTCTAGAGAAAGGACTTTGTTTTGATCAAGTAACCCAGGGATTGACCCATATTTCCATATTCCGAACAAACATAAAATCCTAAAATCGATTCAACTTTCATTTTCTGTGGTTGAAATTAAAAATGGAAAATTTGTTTACATTTAACAAATAAAAATAAATCGGTAATAATACGGTCATGATAAAAGAGAATTTTTGCTTTGAATTTATTCTGACTCCCTGTTATTTGTTACACAAGAACCGTTTAAAGAATAATGAAGACGGATCGAGTTTGTTAACCAGTAATCTTGTTAAATGTGTTTACGAATAATAGTTAATAAAACACCATTTATCCACATAAATATAAGATAAAGGTAAGCGAGATATCGGATAAGGCACAGCAAACGGTGCTTAACTATAATTGATTGATGAATCCGGAGCTTTCTAAATTAATGTTGTTCACGTAGAAAGACGTCTAAACTTGAATTACATAAGACGCACATTTCACACGCGTTCGGGAAGATTAGATAAACTTTGCGAACTAATGCATGATTCTATTTTAAACTGAGATTACTTAAAATAATGGACGCTTATTACAGAATCTGGTGCTTAGACTATTATAACAACAATAAATTGCAATAAAGAAAATGATAAAATATGCTTAGAGTAATTCAAGAGGTTCACTTAAATATGTTTCATATCTGGAAATTGCTTATAAATTGAAAATGCTTCACGATTTATATTAAATTTTAGTTTCTCAATTTCAGTGTAAACCAAATTGATTCTTATTTATCTTCTCAACTTTTTAATTTTAAGACTATTTTCTTAAAAAACATTTAAGATTCACATTGTCTTTAATTCTCATTATTGTTCATTACGTTGTGATATTTTAAACTGAAAGTGCAATGGTCATTGAAATACAGCACAAACAATAGATATAATAAATAGTTATCTAATATTTTAGAAACATGTCTGGAACTTTTGTACTGTATAGGTAGCAAGCAGAAACTATGAAAACTTTTCAACAAAAGTAAATGTTGTTAATGCTAAAATGCTAAATGTGTCGTAAAAATGTTAGGTTTTCCTTTTTTCAGATAAAAAGATAGTCCACCCAAAAATATAAAAACTAGACTGTGTTACAGAAAAGAGAAAAAGTCTTTTACATAAATATCGAGAATATCCAGAATGGTTCATTTGAAAAATAAAAAGTTTCGATCAGATTTCTCATCTTGTTGCTTCATTGTATATTAAGAGTATAAGTATGTATGTAGTATCTAGATTATCAATCAATATCGAAATAGAAAATAATCTGCTGGACCCTTAATAGTAAACTCACCAACTTACTTATTTACTCGACATTAAGTAAAGAATCTTACCGCAAACTGCTAAGGTATCTTTATATCTAAACTGCCACGAGTCTAAGAATTCCCAGCACACATGATTTTTTAAATTATTTCAGAAATTTCTTCTATAAAATGCTATATCTTTATATTATTATTAAAACCCAGACGCACAAGTCTTGACATGTGTCAGATTGTTTCAGTAAAATAATGCTAACCTTATTATATCTGCGTTTTATTGCTAGAAAATTTCCTATCAAAATGATTTTAAAAATTAAAGGTTACATTGCGTTTAAAATACAGTTTCTATTTCCTACAGAAAATTTTCGTCTGACAATGTCAACTCTGCTTGATTTACGATCGATTATAGGGTGAGATGTTTTGTCTGAATTTCTTGTCTGAACTCGCCATCCCATATCCCCATTAACCAATAGGAAGCTAAGCAAATCCTGCGAATTGGCAATGGAAATTATCCTGCCGTTTCACACCCCTGCAGGGCATACTTGTTAAAAACCTTTCGACCCCCTAATTCTGAGAAATTCTCAGTTCAACTGATAAAACCTTATCATGAAGAGACTGTTGTAAAAATATTTTTTCCCTGTTTATAAGGAGAATTTTAAAGATATTTGAAAACAGAAGCTCATGTCGCAATCCGTTTCACGGAAGAAATCATCTTAGTAGATTTGCGCTATTTCGACTGTTTAATTGATGCTCTATTATAGGATATATGCATCCGGTTAACGATGTTTTTCAAGTCATTTCTAGCCTTGACGGTGTTGCATATGTGAACTCTGAAGGTAGCTTCAATGTTTACTTGTTAATTCAAATCACTGTGTGACTATACAAGGAGCTGACCCGTTGACTGGAACGATCGAGATCCTAATAGTAGTCAGGAACCTGTATCGATCATCATCTGGCAGATGTAATGAAAATTTATTAGTGCGTGTATTGTAATAAATTAGATGTGCTGTTCAGGAATAAAAGGATCCCAAGCACTTTGTGGAAAACCCACCAAATAAGTCAAACTGTATTGTGTGCATTCTCATGTTGTTTTTAGGGCAAGTGTAATTTTATTACTTAATTTTATTCAGCGTGACATATTTTAGCCTTTTTAATACTACAAGGTCATCTTCAGACGCTATGTAAAGTCAGAACACAGTATGTATTATATATCATTTCCTTAATCTTTTATTTCAATTTTTAAAAGTGTATGTGTATTTATACAAATACGAGGGCGGTTCAATAAGTACCCGTGTTAGAAATGAAGACACACTTTTTTCAAGAATTTTTTTTTTATTTTTCAACATAGTCTCCTTTTAGAAATATACACTTCTCCCAACGTTCCTGCCATTTTTTTAACCCCTCCAAAAAATAGGATTTGTCGAACTCTCCAAAATACGCTTCTATCTCGGCGATGACTTCCTCGTTTGAGCTAAATCTTTTTTCCGCGAGCCATTTCTTTATGCTAGGAAACAAGAAAAAGTCGCAGGGAGCCAGATCGGGTGAATACGGGGGGTGTGGCAGCAATTCATAACGCAATTTATGCAGTTTGGCGGCGACAACTCCGGATGAATGTGCTGGTGCGTTATCGTGGTGAAACAGCACCTTCTTTTTCGCCAAATGCGGCCGTGTCTCCTTCAATTTTTTGTCGAAGCTGTCTAATAACTCACTGTAGTATTGTCCAGTGATCGTTCTTCCTTTTTCTAAAAAATCCATGAGGATGACGCCGTTCGCATCCCAAAAAATCGTCGCCATGACCTTTCCGGCCGATGGAACCATCTTCGCCTTCTTTGGAGCAGATTCACCGGGAGAAATCCATTGTTTTGATTGTTGCTTAGTTTCTGGTGTATAATGATGAATCCAGGTTTCATCAACGGTGACAACTCGACGCAAAAGCTCCTTCGGATTTCGCTTAAATTGCTCCAAACACTGCTTCGAAGTTAACAGCCGCATCCGCTTGTTGTCCACCGTTAGCAATCGCGGCACCCATCGCGCCGACAATTTTTTCATCGCCAACTTATCATGTAAAATATTAATTGCCGTTCCGGTCGACACACCTACGGCCTCTGCTACTTCACGCACTTTCATTCGTCGATCAGCGAGAATCATGTCGTGGACTTTTCGAATGATTTCCTCGGTAACCACGTCTGCCGGGCGTCCTGGTCGCTCCTCTTCAAAAACGGATGTTCGCCCACGTTTAAATTCGTTGAACCAATATCTAACTGTGGTCATAAATGGCGAAGTGTCTCCATAAACAGCATCCAACTTTGCTTTTACCTTCTCGCATTTTTTCCCATCCAAAAACAGAAAGCGAATTATCGAACGATACTGCTCTTTTTCCATCTTAGCTAAAATCACGAAACACTTCTTACTCAAATGGCTGTCAAATCCAAACTAACCTATCAATCAGTCTGCAATTTGTTATACCGTCGTTTGATAGATGGCAGCACACGATGATAACACCAACTTCCCTCAGGAACGCCTTCTGTCGTCAAACACGGGTACTTACTGAACCGCCCTCGTAAGAGTATTTAACCTGTTTACCTTTTGGGTTGTTATTGCGTTACATGTTTAATTGGCTTACATTCCAATTAAAAGACTTCATTAGACATTCTTTATTTTTGTGAATATAAAAAGCTAGTTTATTAGCTAAAAAGAATTTTGATAAATTGTCTCCTTTACAGAATATGTAAATATTAATAGCCTACACTGTGTATTACATCTCTATTTTGTTGTGAAACTAATATTCTTCAATCGTTGTTAGTATGTTTTGTTTGAAGCTCTTCCAGGTAAAGACCTTTTGTAAGCTTCTAGTTCGACACCCGTCGGTACCACTAGCTAAATTCTGGAATCTCTTGGTGTTAAAGCATTACCAAGCTTTTAAGTATAAAATAAAGTTTGTGATACCGGGTGTACCCCTAAAGTTTACTTTCGTTAACGTAAAGCAATTATTATCAAACTTATTAAGTTTACCCTAACGTCCATATAGTAGGCTTATGATAAGGCTATACTATTCAGCGCCTATTGACTATCGTTACTGGCGCCTATTGAATCCGACTCATATTCCTACTTTGTCTTCTAAAAACAGACCATCTACAAAGCATATGGTTGAATTACTTTTATCTCCCACCTGCCGAGTTAGCCAAGTGGTAGTCTCATTTATATTACGGGGAAACTTTCATTTTGGGTCTCTAATTCTCATTGTTTTTGTTGTGTCAAAGCGGCAAACATACTAAGCACCACGCTAAGAGCGCTGCAGGCAGAATTCACAAACCACACAATAACATGTCGGATATTTACCTCATGAGAAGCTTCCACTTATGATAAATTTAAAAATATTCAACAACAGTAAAAAGCATTAATCAATTAACTAATAGAAATCAAAGTCCTCGTATCAAACTATTTTACAACTAATTACAAACATTTTTATGCATACATCTTAAAAATGTTGTTTTGATAGGTGTAAACTCAATACAACTAAAAGAATTCTATTTTTATTTCACAATAAAATCTTTCTTTTAATTTTTTTAGTAAACACAACGGCAGAAGTTGTTTGATTAGATTGTTTCGTTGTTTCTAAGTTGTTGAACAATATAATTATTCTGTGTAAATTACTAGTTGTCTTTATGTATAATGAACTTACTTTATACTGATTACCACTCGCGTGGAAATTAATTAAGTCTCCATTTGTGATTACCAGAATACGTAATAATTCCATAGACTATTACAATAATATACAGGCATGGAAATGCGACAGCATCTTTCTTATTTATTAGAATTATGATGTTTTGAATAATACAAGTAACAGTTATAGTTCTCGCGCACAAAACAACTGAAAACACAAGTATGTATTTGCATTCATTTGGATTTAAATAATTTGTTTCGTCATTAAACACGGGTTGTGCAGTAAGGGTAAATTTGAAATTTAATTACTAGGATTTTGCAGTTTCCTGGGTACTAGTAAGCAAATGTTTCTGTAAATTTAATGTTACCATCTACAAATCATTTTCGCTATTGTAGCTGTACAGTGAGCGGCAAAGGTACGGAACAAGTTTGTTAAACTTGAAATTAAGTTATTTTTTGTAGATTCTCAGATACGTATTTCACTTGATAAGAATACACATTTACATGTCAATGAGGTTATCATGATTTTTTTAAATGGTATTCATTGCTCACTGCTTTTGAGACACATACGAAGGCTATGCCGGAACCTTGGATTTTATTATTACGTATTACTGAGTTAGGCAATAAAGGTCGGCATGGCACTCTTTCCTGGGAAATGTACATTACGATTTTCACTGAGCATCGACATCTATAACCCTGAGCAAGATATATCACACTAGTGGTGGAAAAGTACAAACAGTTTGGTATTCTACTTAATATCTCAAACCCGTGCGGTATAAACATATACTTACGATTTTTTGTTTATTCGCACACTCGAGTATTTTCTTTTGGTAACCCACCCTCTCACGTACGGAGAATTCTTAGTTACAACTCACTTACGTTGGCATATGAGATTGTGGTTTCTGTGTGCTACAAAATCTTCACAAATTACAAAATTCCCAAAACCCACAAGTCACGAGTAAGTTGCAAGTCCAGTCAAATCTTAGAAATTACAAAAAAAAACTAATTTGGCATATATAACTAATTTAAACTATCAAGGATCCTCAAACTCTTAAGTAGCTAAATAGTAAGTAACTACTTGTACAATTTATTTTATTTAATTAACAAACTATGAACTGGTACGTACGTACAACTGTAACTATTACAAAAGAACCCTTGTTGCTCATTACAAAGTTATCCAAGATATAATTGTAAGCAGAATGCAATTAATTGCCTCAAAGAACTTTAGTGTACAGGCACCCAGTTTTTATTTGGGAACCACACCTATGAAGAATTTCTACTATTCTGCAATTTCTAGTTAGTTTTTACTAGCAGATCAAATGAGTTCTAATTTTTAAATTTTCCAAAGATTTTGGGATTACATGAGTTCAAGCAGATCTCTTCTACGATTTTCCTTGATAAATTGATGACAAAATCGACAATAATCTAAGATGATAATCATCCAAAACAAATGTCTTACTCTTTTATAGGTGCGGTAAATCATCACAATGAATAACAGTAACACCAAAACAACATAATTTAAATAAAACTTTTAATACTTTTAGTCCAAGTAATAATACATAAAAAACTTCAATTTTTCCTCACAAACTTCAAGAAAAAATTACCAGAGAGTTACATAACGTGGATTGTCAGTAATACGCAACCACGCGTTTTAAAGTTCTCTGATTGAATGGATATCAAAACGCAATACGTAACAGATCGTGCATATTGATCTTACGCTAGCATTCAGATGCGCAGGATCGACTTAACTGTAAAGTGGATTCAAAAACATAATCAATAATTCTTGACCCTGTTTATACTTTTTTAATTCGTTTTGCAATTTCTACAAAATGAAAATAAATTTTTTACACGGGACAACAACAAATGTCTGAAAAACCTATTGAAGTATAATTATTTCAAAACAAATCAACACAGAGAAAGTTATCAAAATTTTGGAATGTTCTCCATTGTTTAAAAAGGTCAATGTAAATAGTAAAAAACCTGATAATTAATAATTTTAAATTTAATGAAATTATTGTGCAGACCCTAATTTGAGAAATCTGCTTAACGAAGTAGCATTATTAGGTAAAGTTTAATTAAAATCTAAAGAGCCAGTATGGCGTCCCTGCACAGTGGAAGTAAAATCGTCCAGGCTAAGCCTATTTTAACCCAAGGTGTGTTAAATCACTTCATAGGCTTTTGTGCAAATATTGCGTTCATTCCGTTCATTTGTGATTTGAGCTCGTGTTTGGTTTGTTTTCTGCTTATTTTATAATTGCCATATAAACAGTTCTTTTGAGAACAACTCTAGATTTTGCTTTAGTATTTTAACAAGATTCAGATTAGTATAACATTATTATTATAACGTTTATTGAATTAGTATGTTATACAGAAAATTTTGCAGAAGTTGCTGTGGCCATTTTACATGCTTTATTTATAATTTTATGTAATGCTTATTTACAAACTATCTTGAAAAAATTTTCTATAAATATTTGTGTTAATCATAACCAGGGATTATTGCTATGTATCTAGATATATTTACAATCTAAAAATACAAACGTGCAATTGAATTTTAAATAAAATTACTTGAATGCTGGATATTCATTACGCTGTATTTTATTAATTACATTTGCAATATTTCGTTCATAGAATACAAGAGTTGATGTTTTAGATTTTACTAGAAGACTGCAGTATATAATTTTTGTTTAAAACATTTGAATGCATTTTGTCTCTACTCTAGACCATATTATTATTTTGTTATTACTTAATAATAAAAAGTGTTCCTAAATGTTTCTGGGTCCAGTTAGCTATGTAATCTAATTTTGATGTGCCGCCTTATTGATTTATGTCAACAACTAATACGTATTTGTTTTGTCATTTGTCAATTGTAAATGTTATTGTCCCGCATTTAGCAATTTAGTTAATCTTGCGCTGAAATTTGCTGTATTGTTCCACATTTTCTCTTTTTAATTATTTTTATTGTACCGAACAGTCTTTTTTTATTAGATTAGTTGAATTCCTACACTAATTTTAACTTATTAATTCTTAAAAAACATAAAATTAGCCAACCATCATAACAACAATGCAATGCGTGTAACGTGACAAACATTCTAATATGTATCCTGTTTTTCAAAAGGCGGCAAATACAGCCAAAAGCATGATCTGACAGCCCACTGGACTCAGAAACATTTATTACAAATTTTGTATTATTTTATTATTTTACGTTAATAAAACGATATATTCATGTTTTTAGGTTAAACGAATTTTCTTGTCGGGAAAAGAAGTATTTCACTGCTAATGTAAATAATTATTATTAGCATTTTTATATCACTTTTCCTGCTTTCAAAACAATGTTTGTTATTTTATAACCCTTTCAGTAAGGTTTTTCCCGCCACGCAGATGACGTCAACAAAATAGGTTTTAACGTTTTGAAATAGTATCATTATCGAGTTTTAGCGGAACGTTATAAAATCCAAACTTAACCTATTAACTAGTTATAGGGGTTACTTATTATTATTGAACGAACGATTACTTAAAAGGCGTTAAAACCCAATCTTGAGGATTCTCCTTGCTAACTGTGGAGCACCGCATTGTAAAAACCTTAGCTAACGATTTCCTACGGAAGACTGTGTCTGAATATTGCATTGTGTACACGTTTCTTCCAGCATCCTGCTTCCTTTTGAAAAACTTCTTATTCACGACACCAAATCGCCTTTGGACTGGTTAGGTTTAAATAATCAGTGTTACTACGTTGATCGTAATACAAAAAGTACGTCTAGAATTTACAAACTTGCAAATCGTACTTAAGAACTGACAAATATGGGTTTTCGTAACGCTACTAAATGTCTAAAAATCCCGGAAAAAATGCGGGAAGTCTATTCCAAGCACTTGTAGGCACTAAGTAATCAACAGGTTATTAGCTCGAAATTACGAATTACGTGATGCTATTCGAAATGTAGAAGAATCTTTAGAGAAACTGGCACTGACAAAACGTTCGTATAGAATTTACAAAATGGTTAAGTTGCAAATGGAATTTAGGATTTTCATGCTTTATTAATTGTCTGTATATTCTGGGAAAGATTTTTGAAATCTACTCTAGACACACGCAGACACTAAATAACCAACAAATTCTATTAGTTTGAAATTACGAATTACGTCATGCTATTCAAAACATTTAAGAATGTTCTAGATCAGGACTCACGTTAGTGTATTTTTCACCTAAGCTATGGCAGAATCTCTTAAAGTGTTTTCATGGTGCGCGATGCGTTTAATGTCAGTTTTATATGTCTTGTTTTCCATTGTGCAACGTCTATGGCAAATTGCCTGATTTGCACCTTCTTGCGCCGGCCCTGGGTTAGGTTGTGATAATCTGACATATTCAATCAATCTAGGATATTCCGTCAATAATATTGCAGCAGGAAGATTCGCATGGAAAAATAAAATAATAGTTCATTGTTATTTTTGGTATCCTGAACTGCATCCTATAGTCTTGCCAAGATAAACTTGTATGGATATTTCAAACTTAATGTAGCAAAATTGAAACAATTAAGGCAAGAATTTTAAATCAGTATTTATTCATAATGGTTATTTCTCATTCGAAGAGAACCTCATTAAGTTAACAAACATCTAAGTGCTTACAATCTTTTCCATTATATAATATGTATTTCTCAGCGCTATACAAACAATTCAACGATTTTTCTATTTTATTTAGCCACTTATTTTTATTGTTGATAATAAATGAAATGATAAGAACATAAATAAACCCACAGTGTATGTAAATTGCTTGCAGTAATAATCTGCAAGGCAATGAACGCCTAATGTTTTTGACAGCCCACTTTTATAATTCGTTTTATAGAATCCCTTCCAGTTCTCCACAGTAATAAAATCATAAAATGTTAAATTAATCCACCTCTTATGTCTGGTACATATATTAGAAATCTCCGTTTACACTTACCCATACTGACATGTTTTCACAGCAGCATCTTGTAAAACATAATTGATTACTTCGAATATCTAACGTTTTCCGTGTGGGAAGGAAATGTCTGCAATTAATTATTCTTCCTTATAAAAATATTTTTCTAGAAAGAGTACTTGGCAGTTATATTCTCTAGAAAATCATAAATTATATTTTATAGAACGTTATTATAAAAATAAATGTTTTATGACATCTCTTTTTTTATTTTCAGAGACGAAAACAATAACAGAAAAACGTTCCTTCTCTTTTTCATAATACAAGTAAAAAGTTTTTCTAAATGTCATTTTCAGGACAAAGAAACATGCCATTTTCACTTATTTTAAAAAGTATTTTATCACTGTCAACAACATCTAAAGATACTATTTTTTATTTGACAGCGTGATTGAAAATTTCCTAGATTGTAATAACACAAAGACATGTTGGAATGTAGACAGATCTTTGTTAAATTGGAGAAACATGTTTTCGTTCTAAATTCAACTTTTTGTCATTAAAAACACAATTTCTAGTTTGTACATTGCTTACAACTTCTTATTTTGAATTTTCCCGTTTGTGAAGTTAGGGGCATGTTTAGTAAATCAGCAAAACATCTATTATTAATGATGTAATGCTTTTAGAAAAAAAGTCATTTTTAACATTGAGATATTTCACGAGTTTGAATTTAAGCTACATCTGTCGAAGGTTATAAATGACTTTCTTGATATTACATTTATTGGAAGACTTGTGCTCGGATACATTTGTCACGATTACTTAAAAGGGATATAAAGCAAGGTTCCAACTGGGAATTTTAGAATTAGAATGAGATTTAAAGTCACAATA
>VTPC01090227.1:393440-506225 GCA_011009095.1 Ignelater luminosus | reverse complement strand
GTATTGTAAACAGATAAAAATTGAATTAGGGAACTAAACGCTATTGAAAGAGAAACTCGATCGTATCATTCAATTTTCTATATCCGCAACTCCTTGAACACACTTCTTTCTAGTATATCTATAGCCGCTTTAAGCAAAAACTGTTTCTAAGGATTACGTCTAATAGAGCAGATATTTGATTGAAAAAATTTGTTTAATACTTAAATATTAAGAAAAATGTTAATGCTTTTGAATTCAAGAAATGATCAAAAAATTTAATTTTGCTCGACCCTAAACTTAGGAGACAGTTTCTTAAACAATGTTACAAAAGTTAGCAAGGTAAGTACATACAAACAGATTGTCAGAAACACAAAGGTAAGATTGACACAAAAACGGTATTTACAGCAAATTTTTAAATTACTCTCTTCAAGAAAACTTTTACAAAAATAATTTAAAAATCAAAAATGTCAACCCATCAATGTATTTGCTGAACATTTTAAGGCTTTCCAGTGGCGTATACGAACCTAAATTGCTTATAGGTTTCGTGCATATAAATCCGAATATTAATTATAAGAATGAACACTTTCTAATGTTTTTTATTATACGAGATAAGCAAGCTAGATCTATGCGGTAACCGATCGTTCAAAATATCTTTTTGTTTATCAACACGTGTGTTGAACTTAAACAGGTATTCAGTTGGGGGAATTTAAAGTAATTATCTTCAGGTGTTGCGACAAGCAATAAAACATACAAATAGTGTTATGCAAGAATAAAATCGCCTCGTTGATAAAAAAAAGAACAAAATGTGTTTAATATCGATTTTTACTATTGAATAGTGTTCTTTTAAACATCGGTTTTCAAGGTTGATTCTTTAAAAGCACATGGAAGTTGCCTTTAACTGATTTCTTTGTATTTCTTCAAATACTTAATCGAGTTTGTAATTTCTTCCCTCATAAAAAATACCATTGCATTACGCAATAAAACTTTTAAATCCGCAACATTCCACGCAAAAACAGTAGTAAGATTGAAACAATATAAATAAATTAATAAACAATAGTGTTTATGCATGCTTTTGTAATTAAAAAGACTTACCGGGTGCTTACACAACACAAAAACCAGCACAATTTGTCTTTTAACACACTATTTATAACCTTAATTTAAGAATGTTTCTATAAAATCGACATGAAAAATACAAGACACCGCTAAGAAATGCATCGTATTCACAATCAGATCACTAAATGATAGAGTAAAATCGCCAATAAAAAGTTTTTCATTCAAAACTTCCGAGAAACACAACTTTCAGACACGGAACACGATGCGAAACGTCAGTTTATTTACGTTTTGAAGTTTGAATATGGCGGAAGTGCTGCCATCTAGCAAGTAAGAGCATACATTAGCAACATTTACTTTACAGAGATCTGCTTATTGGATAAATATCTGGAAATTTGCCATTTTTAAGTGCGGTAAATTCAAATCGCACAATTGAATCGATATTGTTGAAAGGGGCTGTCATTTTTAAGTACTTTTCAGGTACACACAAAAAACTGTTTCGTACATAACTGATGAAAGTTAATCCCATTTTAACACTGCAGACCTGTTCATTCTATGGTTGTAAATTGATTTTTGTGTTAAGTTGTAAATAAAGAAGTTTATTGTGTTAATAATAAAAATGACAGCTCGTTTCAAGAATGACTACAACATATTATGTTATGTAAAATAAAAAAAGTACTTAGTAAACTGATTTTATTTCTGAAATTATATAAAAAGTAAAAAACAAAATGAAAGATTCCACCTAGGTTACAAAAATAAAGATATTCTATTTATGGAAAAATAATCTCTAGCTACTTGAATCGGTCTCATTGCTTCTTTCTCTTTTTGGTGCGCCAGTTGTTTATTATGTCTTCATAGAAGTTGATATTTTTTGGTATATATCAAAGAAAAAGTTTTAAATGTTGGATTTTCAAGGATTGGTATATTTGTACCGGGTGTATTACCTCTACATATTTCCTTGGAGATATGCTTCCTTACTTGGTAAGATCACCTGTCTTTTTCTTTTGGAAACTCTAAGGTTATATTCTTCTGTATAAAATGAGTTAATAAATTTGCTAGTAACAATTCCTGCTTTCTTGTAAGAAAGTTGATGATATGTAGACCTTAAATTTCCTTTTAGATACACTTACAGATGAACAAGTTAGTTTATAATAATTCTGCGACCACTCTTTAAAATTGAAAATAATAACAATGCTGCCATCTAGGTGTTGATTTAAGCTAAGTCAGTAAGTTGACCCCTTTCAACAACAAACGGTAGGCGTTCATACAAAAAACCAGATTTCATACTTAACTCAAAATGCTAAAAAAATGACTTAACCCCTTTCAACAATAATCGATCTAATTGTAGAAAGAGGAATTTAAAAAAGAAACGCAGCAATAAAAATAAAAATTAGTTTATTCACAGAGGCATGCAAATAAACGTTAGACAACATATGTTTTTCTTTGTATAAATGTTAAAATATCATACTAAAAATTTATAATCCAATATTATTATATTTGGCATATTGTATTTTCCTCTTTTTATGAAATATTACTGCAAATTAATTGAATATTTTGTATATATACATAGCAAAGGCCACATTACAAAAGCTAACGTATGTATTCATTACAAGCTAGGATATATTTCTGATCCAATATGCCTATTATAACGTAGTAATTCTTACTGATTTTTTTGTGAGTAGGTAACCACCTAAATCTATCCTTTTTTCTTCTTTTATTAATATTATTATTATTATTATTATTAAACAACTATTAATGTCAGTGCTAAAAACCAACAATGATAATAACATACCAACGGTCTAACAAACAATAATATTAGTTCTCTTTAGCATCAATCTTTTTTTTTTGTTTAGGAATAAATTTATCATAACAAAAATCTTCACTAGTAAAAACCCATTATCAATGGCAATTTCAAAAAGTCAAACTAAACATTTAGTTATGAATAATATTAACAATTAAATTACAACCACTGCGTTACATAAATAAATAACTATAGTCAAATAATAACTACAAAATAATATATATAATAGATACGAATACGTGCAGTCAAAATTAGTAATACAATCATTTTTATTACATATTAGTTCGTACTTAACAATTAGTTCATCAAATAACGTAGTAAAAAATAATATATTATTATTTAATTTTTTAGACAGGTGGCAAAGCCCATAAGGTAGCTGTTTTGTCTGCGGCTGTAGAAAGGAAAGAAAACTCTGATGGATGCCAACGTCCAGAAATCACTTTATCCTGATGTTGAGCCACTACTACACTTGGTAATGGTAAAGTTAAATCGCCTAAAACATAAACAATTAATTAGTAAAAATCTTCAATATTATTAATAAATAAATAAATAAACTCACCTTGCAAATCTGTAAGCACCAATTTATTATCATAGCCACCTGTAAGCAAATAATAAGCAGAAGGTGAAAACCTAATGGATCTAACATCAGCTGAATGTGGTTTGAAAGTTTGAACACTACGCCCTCCTCTAATATCATAAAGCACACAAGAACTATCCTCATGTCCAGAAACGAGCAATCTTCCAGATGGGTCAACACATAAACTTGCAACAGGAGATCCCTGTCTAGTACCTGGTACCGTACATGGAGTAACCATATTAACACATCCTCGGGTTCTTAAATCCCAAAATCTAACAGTTTTATCGTGTGACCCGCTCACAAACATAGCACCTCCCCATGTATATAATGACAAAATGTGACCGGTGTGTCCGCTTAAAGCCTGGAAAGGTGTGCCCGTTGCACAATCCGTGACGTATATTTTACAATCTCCAGCACCACCACTAATAAGGAGACTAGATTTGTTTGATGTGTCTTCTAGGAAGCACAAATCTCTGACTGTACCATCGTGCATGGAAAGTTCTACTTCTTCGCCTTCTAAATTTGAAGTGTCCGCATTGAATCTCATTAGTTTTACTGTTTTGTCGTTTGATCCTGTCGCCATTAGATCGCCCATAGGTGACCATGCCAAACAGTAGATTGAACCTTTGTGGTGTTTTGTTCGTTTGAATAGAACCATTGGTTGGTATGTTTGGTGATCTTCCCTGCAAATAAAATTAAAAATTGTTAATAGTGTGAAAGAAAGAAAATTTCTATTTTATTGTGTGAAACAAAATCAACCTCTACTGATCTAGCATAAAATAGTTATTTCCTAGACTTGTATTGTCAGTATATAACAAGAACTTGGTTTATCATCAGTTGCAATTTCACTATCAATGAGAGGCCTCAAGATACTTATAGATTATAGCATTAGTCACTTCTGTAACTGAAAATCTTAATGTCAGTATCTTCCCATATTCAGTAAGTGATCAATGACATCAGGCAGTACACATGGAAAAAACTCCAGTCACTTTGCATTTTGCACTATCAACACTGCGTTTAGTGAGATTACTGGAAGAAAAGTTAGTAAAGTAAAACCTGACTGTTGTATACAGGAGTTATTCTCTTTTTCAGTCTTCAGACAGTGAAATGTAGGTGCTGGACTAACTGGAGAATCACAAGCACAAAAACGCATAGCAATGATCTGATGTTGGATAATGATGGAAGGTCTACACAAAGCAGATGGTATAAAACCAACCATCAGCTGTGGTATTGACTTGTGTGAGCTCATCACTTAGACCTATGAGTCCAGATGGAGTCTGGTCAGGCGACAGTATTGGTCTCACTCCATCGACATTCTCATTGCAAATCTTCTGGAGAGTGCAGTAGCTGAAGTCGGCAGCTGTAAATGACATCGTCCAACCAAGTCGCTATGGTGGTTCTTTGGACGTTTAGGTAAAGATCGAAATAGACAGTGAAACAGCCCACAGGTCAGACGCGCAAATTTCCAATCCGGCAGGTGACAAATAAATCAAGTTCTTGTCCGTCCGCACAAGACAGGGCTCTGAACATCTTCCGTAAGTATTCGCGTACGCGGACGTTTCTTTGAGGAGGTATAAAATGCCAGGAAGAAGCAAAAAGTAAAAGAGTCTTCCTCATTTAGTAGTCCGTGTTGCGTGGATAACGGACGGTGCACTGCAAAAACACCAAGATCAGACACGTCGCGTCATTTCAAATTGTTTTGCAATATTAAAACTGGGTTTAGTTAAAAAGGCGGCCGACTCTTTTAAGAATTACTTTCCTCTTCAATCTTCAGTGAGTGAAATGTAGGTGATGCAGAACTACAGACCGCACGAAACTAGTCGTCAGCTGTAGTACTAACTTATGTGAGCTCGTTCGGTTGCGGTCACCTGGACCTCGAGACTCGAGCAGCGTCTCATCCCAGAAACGTTCTCAGTACAGACCTCTTTTATTCATGACATCGACCAAGCAAGTCCCTGTGGTGGTTCTTCGAACACTTCTAGGCCCCCAGATCCAGGTAGAAATGGATGATAAGGCCGGAGGCCCAAATTACCAGTCGAGGTGGCAAACCAGTTCGAGTGATGGTGATAGAATTATGGATGAGTAGATGAATGGTGTTGAATGCAAGGAAGAAGCAAAAAGTGAAAAAGTCTACGTCAGATGGTAATAAAATCGTAGTCATAACGAGCCCGTGTTGGGTGGATAACGAACAGAGCACGGCAAAGAAAGAACTCAGACTCAAGCAACGACTGAAGTGTCGCGCCGTCGTTTCAAAGATTCTTAGTGCTGTCGCTAAGTGATGAGACATCCAGCTAGCGCAACACAACAGTGGCAGAGCTTGTTTGCAAAATATCTGATTAGGACGATCAGAACAAGGTTGATGGTGATGGTAACAGAGTGATGAATGAATAAATGAATCGATATGGAATGCCAAGCCCGTCCGCACAACACAGGACACTGTTCGGCCCGTTGTAAGTATTTGTGTACGCGGACGTCCCCTTGAGGTGGTGTAAAATGCCAGGAAGAAGCAAGAAGTACCAAAGTCTTTGCCAGATGGTAATGAAACCGTGAAACGCATGATTGGGCAAGGATTGGAGCGTCGCGCCGTCGTTTTAAAGATTCGTAATTCCCGTCTCTATGTGATGAGACATTCGTCCAGCGCAACACGACAGTGGCAGGGCTTATCCGAAAAAATATCTAATTAGGATGATCAGAACAATGTTGATGGTGATGATAATAGAGTGATGGAAGAGTAGATGAATCCACGAAAAAAATCCATTGGATTCAAATCTGGGAAACTTGGTGGCCATTCATCCTTCGGCAGAAAATCACATTTGCTGTGTGCGATGGTGCTCCATCCTGTTGGAACACGTGGTATTTATCGCCGTAGATGCTTCGTAAGTTTGGGGTTGTAACTTCCGTTTTGTAGTACTTGGCGTTGATGTCGATGAACACCAGCGGAAGCTCGCTGCGCAGAGAAACATCACTCGGGTTGCACTTTGAAATCTCGGAACATTGGTCTGGCTTTCTGGAATGTCCTCTTATCGTTACTGCCTACAACCGATCATTTCGGGCATTATGGAGCTGTTCGAGGGCAAAGAGCTTCTCGTCGGTGAACACACACTCACAACCAGCGTGTCTAGACAGTATCAGATTTGCACCCTCTAGCCTCTTTTTCTTGGAGGCTTCTTCTTGTAGACAGATCCTCCGGAAATGTTCAAATATCCCTCAGGATCTTCATTACTTTCGCTGTTCTCATCAAACGCGGTCGTCCAGATCTCTTGCGGTCATTCAAGAGAAGCTTTTATAAAGGGTTTTCCAATAAGAGGTGTTATTTTGAATAGCCCGCTATTTCGGTAGATGTCACTTTTGAAGCTATCATTTTTTGACATTTGACAAGTAGAAACTACGCCATTAATAAATATGGAACGATACACGCTTCAACAACGCATTGAAATTATTAAAATTCACTATAAAAATGGTGAAAATTTGGCAGAGACGGTTCGTAAAACTCGAACATTTTTGGGTCACCGTGAAGCACCTTGTCGGACCGCAATACAGAAATTGGTGAAAAAATTCGAGCTCTTGGGACAAGTTAGTGATGTGAAGAATAAAACCCGTGCACGTCGCTCAAGAACAGCCGAGAATATTGCTGTTGTAGCCGAAAGTGTTAAAGAAAACCCAGGTTTGTCCATTCCTCGTCGTTCTTTGGAATTAGCCATTCCACAAACGTCATTACACCGTATTTTGCATAAAGATTTGGGTCTTAAGGCTTATAAAGTCCAGTTAACACAAGAACTCAAGCCGGCCGATCATCAACAACGTCGTGTCTTTGCTGATTGGGTCGTTGAAATGCATGAAAATGATCCAGAATTCCATCGAAAAATCATCTTGAGTGATGAGGCCCATTTCCACCTCGGTGGCTTCGTCAACAAGCAAAATTGTCGGATCTGGGGCTCAGAAAATCCAAGAGTTATTGTTGAAAAGTCTCTCTATCCTCAACGTGTGACTGTTTGGTGCGGTTTATGGTCCGGCGGAGTCATTGGACCTTACTTTTTCGAAAATGAGGCTGGAGCAACAGTTACGGTGACTGGATTGCGCTATCGAGAGATGATTAACGATTTTTTATGGCCGGAATTGGATGGTATTGATCTGGACAACGTTTACTTTCAACAAGACGGCGCTACGTGCCACACAAGCAACGAAACCATTGATCTTTTACGGAAAAAGTTTCCGGACCGTGTTATCTCTCGAAGAGGTGATCACAATTGGCCACCGAGATCTTGTGATTTAACACCTTGCGACTTCTTTCTTTGGGGCCACGTGAAAGAGAAGGTCTACGCCAACAGCCCAGCGTCGATTCAAGACCTCAAAGATGGAATTCGTGAGGCTATCGAGGACATAGGGCAGCCACTTTGCGATTTGGTTATGGAAAATTTCATGAAAAGGATATTGTCCTGTAAGCGTGGTCGTGGTGGTCATTTGCCTGATGTTATTTTCCACTATTAACGGCATACCTTCCTCTTTATAATGAAATAAACATCCGATCATTTATATTAAAAAATGGCACTTTTCTTTGAATATCAAAATAACACCTCTTATTGGAAAACCCTTTAGTACCTTAATCCCGAGCTTTTTAAACTCTTTGAAAATGGCCCACGCAAAAACTTTGTCACAACTACCTTGCGAAACTACTTCATGAACGTTTAAAGAAAGCAATGTGTGATCGATGTTGACATGACAAGAATGCTTGGAAGGTATAATTAGGACGATCAGAACAATAATAAAAAGCATTGAAACTTCTTGCGTGGTGCCTCGCTCACCGACATCCATCGCAGAACCAACTTGAAGAGCGTGAACAGTTGGCAGCGGTTGTAGACGGCTTTTCTCGGGAAGGGAAATTGTGGAAACGGTCAGACGGCCTGGAACACCTCAATCCAGGAATAGTCTGAAGCATGCTGACTCCGGTCAGAGTCAGGAATAGGAATAGTGGAGACATCTCACCAACAAGTCTTCATTCTTCCGAACAACACCAAACTCTGACATGGTAGAAACAAACTTTGAAAGTTAAAAAACCAGCAACTAACCTAAACCTGTCAGAGACCATGAATTGCGCTTTTTACTCATATTCACTTAAAGTAGACACTTAGACAGTGTAACAATGAAATTCTGTTCTGTTTACAGAGAAGTTTAGATTTTTGTAAAGTAGTCAGTCTCTATATAATGGGGGATCGACATGTTTAAGGTCTTTTCGTAATTTCTCGTTCTAACTGTAATCTCTTAAGAGACTTCTAACAACTTCCAAAGCATTTCTCATTGTTATAAAGTCACAATAAATTATAAAACCAAGTTTTTATGGCGAGTTCAGAAATCTTCTAGTTATTATCAACGAAACTCACGCAACTAATTCCAATGATGAATACACAGTCATCTAACTAAACTGCCTCATTTTTTAAAAAAAACGCTAATACACTTACATTAGTGTCCAATTGACAAATTTCACTTGGATTTTCAAATTGACATTTTTGTTGTCGCTTAAAAAGGTTAGACCACTCTGAAGAAATATTCACTTAGTAGTATGCAAAATTAACTGTTCGTTCTCTTGCAGGTTTTTAAAGGCACGATTTATAATATTTTGTTTTTATTAAACACCAAGCAGGTTATGCTTTTTATTTAAAAGATAGACATATGTACTTTCTTCTAAATGATTTACCCAAGTAAAAAAGAGCACGATTCAAATATCAAGACAGACAAGTATAAAAATGTAAAACTTTACCTGACATCGTTTAGTTTAGGATAGGCACAGATTCGCAACGTTTTCGAATTCGAACCAACGGCATATAATTGTCCGCCAGGATGAAATTCAGCACATCTAACTGCTTGAACATCCTCAAGTGTAGTAACTGCAACAAATCTGGGTCTTGCAACGCCTCCACCATCGGTATTGTCCAAATCTGCACCTCTTGGAAGTGGCTGTAAGGAAAGAAATAATAAATTAGTGAAACTCGCAATTTGTCAAAAAAAACGAGAGATTACAGGTAAGTTTGCAGAGTACTCAGCAAACATGTCGAAAAATAAAATTGAAACGCCGGACAGTTATAGCTAACTAATTGTGAAGTGTATAAAAATAGAAACGATCCAAGTATTTAGGATATTCCGTTCAATTAATTATAATAATCGTGCAATTAACTAAAACTGCAATTTTTATAATAAAATCTAAATTTTAGAAAGCGCATTATGTAGAAGACTCAATTTAGCGTATAATTAACGTGAAGAAGAGTTCATCATTAAAATTAAAATCTGCAGAATGTTAATTGAGTTATATCAATTCGGACGGAATTATTAGTATCTGATTATTATGCAATTAGAAATTCAGACGCTCGTTTCAAATATAAGAAGTTGCAATTATAATTGAGTTGAATAAAATGCATTGTTTGAATTTCTTACTACTTAAAATGCAGCTCTTTAGTACGTAAGTAGTTTTAGAGCATGGAGATATTATCTTAATGTTGTTATTTGCTCAACGAGTACTTAATGTTTAATAGGAAGCGAAAAACCACCACTTTATGTTAGTAATGGGTTGGAACATTAAGATCTTTTAGAAATCCTTATCACTCTCCTTGAATATATACTATTTATTCATCTAGAGTACTATAATGTATAACGGAAGACGTAAACTCATTTAAACATTAATATTCATATTTTACAAACTTATTTAACGAAAAAATATAATTACTATGCTTTTAGTCAAGGCTAGTTATAAGAGATGCCTTCAAGTACGACTATAAATTTTATTAGAAGAACAATCAGGATTTCCGTTTGACACAATTACATTTAAACTTACGATTGATAATAATTATAAAGTGTTTATATTATATGGTGTGCACTCATGAATTATTTATGGTAAGGATAGGTCATGAAAAAAAAACAAAAATTTCAAGCGGATAACGAGGCTATGGTGAGAAAGTAACAATGTGGTTGTGTTTATAGCCATGTAGAGAGAATTTAAACCGAGCAAAATGTTAAAGTTAAATGGCAATTAAACGATTATAATGACACGTGTATTCCTTCGATATAAATGTAATGAGATACATGCACAGGACGGTCCATTATTAGTCAAGGACAATAGAACGTTCAGTCAAAATTTGTTTCCCTTAACTGAAAAAAATATTAAAACAATGCTTGCTACGATTTGGCCTTAAAGTCTTGGTCCTGATATCAATACTGTATTGTCTCAACCAAACACTGTTATTTTGTTTTCGCAACAACTACAGTTCTATTTGGGGACTCGCCAGTGTACAAACATAATAATTCTGTACTTCAAGCGGGTGCGGAAGTAGAACGAAATGGGAAAACTTAGGTGTTCCACGTTTGCTACGACACCCTGTATAGTGATTAATGTATTTTTGACTTTTCTGTTGATTAATTGCGATTTAATTATTCAACCGAACTGATATCGTCAAGAACAACCTTAACATCGACATAAAACTAAACCAGAAGCAAAAGTTAAAAGAAAAAAAATTCTAAACACCTCTCTTAAATTACTTTCCTTGACATAAACCAGTCAGTCAAAAACGACATTTTAAAGTTTATCAATTTATCTCTAATGAATGGCCCAAAGGGTTTATAACTTAATTTAAAAGTCGAACATTAATTTTCCAATCTTAATGATGATAAATAAGTAAGAAAAACTAAAAAGACGAAAGTAGAAATTTATAAATTACTGAAACACAATCATCCGTGTTTGTTCTCTTTATTGATATCCATATGTCGCGCACATTTTAGTAGAGAAAGCCGTGCACAGCAACAACGTGTTCTTTTCCGATTAAAATCTCGACGGATTCTTCATATTAAATCCAGATCAAATACATAAAAATTTCCTTTCTTTGAAATCTAAAATCACTTCCTTCTGTTATTTTATTACAAAATCACTAATTCATTTGAAACAACCAGAAAAAATTAAAAATCGTTCTGGCCTGAATTTTAAATTGAAGTCATACTCGAGCGGCGTTGAGGAACATCAGTCTAATAACAATCTAACAGCGACATTAATAATTATAAATTTACATTTATATGTTGGTAAGTAAATGTAGGTTTCTTCAATGATAGCAGTAAACTGCGTTTTAAGTCGTTCAATAGGAAGATAATTAAAACACTTAAAGTAGCGGAACCACAATCTACTTATTAGTTATTGAAAGGAAATTTATCTAGACAGACAGACATTACGTATAAAATTCCATTTCAGAATTGAAGTTTGCAATAGGAATTATATCCAGAATGAAAATATGCAAAAGGAATCTTGAAACCAAAACAGATAAAAACTAGATCGTATCAGAAGGTGCGTTTACATTACACAATGTGTTTCATAATTTGTGATAGAAGATAAATGATGCTGATACAAAAATTAAACTACTTTCTCACATATTTAGATGTCTACCGAAAGATATTACGAATTCTTCTGGTTTTTAAAAGTTGATGTGTTTTCTACTTCTTCTTTTTCTAGTGTATCACTTTTGCTCGGACTATGTAACACTTCTGTCAAACATTATGGATAAAAATATCCTTTTGACTCTATTTATTGGAGAGTTTTCAAAAAAATTTGAAGATGAGGCTCCAAATAGAATATCCACGTTAACTATGGAAACAGATGCCAGAAAAGCGAGACAAATAAACGAAATTGTTAAGAAGAGTAGAAAGAGCTTAAATAGTATTAAGAAACTGTAAAGAATTTCAGAATCTAGAAAGCCAAACGGCTACAAAAACAATCATCTGACGAGCAATATTACTAGTAAAAACCTTGTCTTGGTCAGTTTTCAGTAGTTGTGGTCTTAAATTCGATCTATCCAAACAATACTGCTATTTCGAAACCAAATTAGACTTGACCTACCTTCATAAACCTGTCGAAACAGCATTTTATAGAAATAGTTTGCTATCTTGGATGAAATCTTTCTTTCAAAGTCTGAAAACGAACATGGTGATTCTCTTTAGGGATTAGTGAATACTAGAACAGTAATTTGCATGGATTTTATTACCTTCTCAATTTTTCTTTGCAATAGAACAAACGTGAAACATGTTTAGATCAACACCCTGTAAACTTCAATAAATAATGCAAACAAATCTTGTTTTAGGATCAAATCAAAATCAAAATAATCAAACTAAATTTACAAAGACAAATTAAATGAACATAACAACTGCCTATAGCAGAAAAACTGTTTTGACGTTGTGAGAGAGGAAGCAAGCTAGGCAAGATTTGCAAAAACTGACGTCTCGCTGCCTTTTCATACTTGGCACTCTCAAAAAGGTAAACGGAGGACAAAATTCGACCTTGGCTCATCGCGGATAATTCGTGGGAAATTACCCTGTTAGCATTTAATACTCTTAAGTACCAAGATCATTACCAAAACTAGATCTAGTGCTGGTTCTGACATCAATAACGTCTTGTCTTGACAAAACTCTGCGGATTTATTTAAAATTAAGCTTTGCAAGATCAAAACGGAACAAAGATCCAAGTTAGTTTCGGTCATGATCTTGCTACAACTAAGCCTTAAATGGAAGAGCAACATCATCACCAAAACTAGAGTCTTGTCATATCAAAACATTGAGTTCTGAAACTAAACGTGTCTGAAATAGATATCTGTTCGGGCTAATTAGGACCAAAACCCAATAAGGTAAATGGAGAGCAAAACAAGACCCTGACCCACTGCGAATATTCCGTGTGAGAGCATATTCCTAACCGTGTTAGCATTTAGTTCTCTTGATTAGAAAATGGAAGACGAAAGTCGACCTTGAAACCTGGGACCACCGAAGGTGGCCCGTGTAATAGATTTCAGTCTCTTAACAAGGATAATGAAACATACCGGAGGTAGCCCGTTCAAGAGCATAATCCGAATCATAGCATTTAGTTCTTTCTCTAGCAGAAAATTAAGGGTGAAGTCCGACTTGGGGCCACCTCAGGTCTCCCATTCGTAAAAGTTGTTTGTATTAGCTTTCAGAAGGTTAATTAAAGGCGAATCCCGACCTGGGGCAGCCACAGTGTTCGTATTTAAGTCTCTTAAATAGAAAATGGAAGGTGAATTCCGTCTCGAGACACCGAAGGTGGCCCATGTGATGGCATAGCTCGAATCGTGTCTGTATTTAGATCTTTTTGAAAAGCTAATGGAAGGCAAATTACGAACACCCATCAAGTCCTAGTCATGTTCGTATTTACGTCTCTTGAGAAGGATAATAAAGAGTGAAGTCCACCCGAATCGTGTTAGCGTTTAGCTCTCTTAAGTAAATAATAGAAGATGAAGCCCGGTTGCGATGGCGTAGCCCGCATCGTGTTTGTATTTAAGTCTCTTAAGATCAATAGAGAGCCCGACCTGCGTTCGCATTTAGTTCTCTCAAGACAGCTAATAAAAGCAAACATCAATTTTGGCCACCGCTGGTGGCCGATGGTAAGGTAACTCGGGTTCATATTCGTAATTACTTTTTCTCGAGATGGTTAATTGAGGCACAGTGGAAATCATGTTTGTATTTAGATCTCTTAAGGCTAATGGAGGGCGAAATCTGATCTTGAAACACAGCAGACGTATACCAAAGCACAGCCCAAACCATGTTACTGTCAAGATCTCTTAAGTATTTAGTAAAACTACCGCAGGTAGTTTGTGGGAGGACGCATCCCGATCCGTCTTCGTATTTCGGACTCTTAAGAAGATGAATGAAGGGCAAAAACCGAACTTAGCCCTCCCCAGTATTTATCTTTCTTAACTAGAATGTGAAGAAGGCAAAGTTCAACCTTGGGCCACCGTTTGATGGCCTAGTTCAAGCCGTGTTCGTATTTAGGTCTCTTAAAAAGGTTACTGGAAGGCGAAACCCGGTCTTGGGACATTCAAGATGACTCGTGCAAAGGTCTAGCCCAAGTTCTGTTGGTATTTGGATCTGTTAAGAAGGTTAATAAAGGCAAAGCCCGAGATGTGTTCATATTCATGTTTCTTAAGAAGGTTAATGGAGGGCAAAGCCCGAGGAAGAATAGAAGAGTAACCTAAATTTTTAAAATGATCAATAGAGGACTCGATCTGTGTTTGCATTTAGTTCTCTCAAGACGGTTAACGAAAGCAAAGACCGATATGCCCAGGCGTATTCGTAATTAGTTCTGCCTTCTAAGGCAGAACCCGACCCGTCCTTAAACAAATGGAATCGTGTTTGTATTTAAATCTCGTGAGCTCTCAAAGGTCAAACCATGTTACTGTCTAGAAAGCAAAGATCGACTGGCCTTAGACCATCACAGGTCGTTCGTAAGAAGGCGCATCTCGACCCCTGTTCGTATTTTGCACTGTTAAGAAGATAGATTAAGGACAAAAATCGACCTTAGCCCACTACAATATTACGCCATTGAAAGTGGTTCGTGCAAGGGCGTGGTCCAAGTTGTGTTCTTATTTGGATCTTCTAAGAGGGCCAGACTCTGGCCCATTGAAGATGACCCGTACGAGAGCGTATGTTCGTATTTAGGTGTCTCAAGAAAGTTAATAGAGAACGAAGCAAAGCCAGGCCATAGCCTGAGCCGCGTTCGTATTTAGATCTCTTAAAAAAGTTAAAAGAAGGCGGAGTCCGACTTTGAGCTACCAAAAGTGACTCGCGCGAGGGCGTAGCCCGAGCCGTGCCCATATTTATGTTAATTAAGAAGGTTAACAGTTAATGAAAACGAAGATCTATGTGTCTGTATTCAAGCTTCTTAGAAAAGTCAATGAAGTGCAAGCCCGTCAAAATAATGTAGCCCCAGCCACGTTCGTTTTTAGATTTCTTAAGAAAGTTAGTGGAGGGCGAAGTCCGAGGGGGACTAGAAAAGCATAGCCAAGACAGCTAATAAAGGCGAAGATCGATGTGAAGTCACCAAAATGGTTTGTATTCAAGTTTCTTAGAAAAGTCAATGGAGAGTGAAGCCCGATCTTGCGCCAGTAAAGTGATGGCGTAGCCCCAGCCGCGTTCGTATTTAGATTTCTTAAGAAGATTAATAGAGGGCCTAGAAGGGAATAACCAAGACAGTTAATGAAGGCGAAGATCGATGTGAAGCCACCAAGATTGTTTGTATTCAAGTTTCTTAGAAAATTTAATGGAGGGCGAAGCTTGATCATGAGTCAGTAAAGATGGGGTAGCCCCAGCCGCGTTCATATTTAAGATTTCTTAAGAAGGTTAATGAAGGGCAAGGTCCGAGGGACAGTAGAATGGTATAACCAAGACAGTTAATGAAGGCGAAGATCGATAAGGAGCCACCAGAATAGTTTGTATTCAAGTTTTTTGAGCCAGTAAAGATGGCATAGCCCCAGCCGTGTTCATATTTAGGTTTCTTAAGAAGGTTAATGAAGGGCGAAGTCCGAGAAGGACTCGGAAGGGCATAACCAAGACGGTTTATAAAGGCGAAGATCGATGTGGAGCCACCAAGATTGTTTGTATTCAAGTTTCTTGGAAAATTTAATGGGGGGCGACGCTTGATCTTGAGCCAGTAAAGATGGGGTAGCGTCATCCGCGTTCATATTTAGATTTCTTAAGAAGGTTTAATGGAGGGTAATGAAGGTGAAGATCGATGTGGAGCCACCAAAATGGTTTGTACTCAAGTTTTTTAGAAATGTCAATGGAGGCCGAAGCCCGATCTTAAGCCAGTAAAGATGGCATAGCCCCAGCCGCGTTCATATTTAGATTTCTTAAGAAAGTTAATGAAGGGCGAAGCCAGAGGGGATTCGAAAGGGCATAACCAAGACAGTTCATAAAGGCGAAGATCGATGTGGAGCCACCAAGATGGAGGGGGAAGCTTGATCTTAAACCAGTAAAGATGATGTAACCCCAGCCGCGTTCGTATTTAGATTTCTTAAGAAGGTTAATGAAGGGCGAAGTCCAAGAGGAACTAGAAAAGCACAACCAAGACAGTTAATGAAGGCGAAGATCGATGTGGAGTCACCAAGATTGTTTGTATTCAAGTTTCTTAGAAAAGTCAATAGAGGGAGAAGTCCGATTGTGAGCCAGTAAAGATGGCGTAGCCTTAGCCGGGTTCGCATTTAGATTTCTTAAGAAGGTAAGATGGTAAAGTCCAGAGGAAAATGGGAGGATATATTCTGAACAGTGTTCTCATTTAGCATTATTAAAAGACCAATCTGTGTTCGTGCTTATCTCACTTTTAAGAAAATTAATGTAGGGGAAAATCGACCTTGGGCTTTCACTGAGAGACCATGGAAAGGCGTAGCCTGGCCGTGTTCGTAATTACCTGTTTCTGAAAATGTTAATAAAAACGAAGCCCGACCGGGTCTTCAAACAAATGGTATCTAGATCGGTGACAGCCAGCAAAGCCAGTTTCTAGTTTAAAAGGGTTAAAAGAAGAGGAGCACTGAGCGGAAGTTTTATTGGCGTTTACGCAAACGAGAATATTTTTCCTATACAAAATTCTCTTTCTACAATTTATGAAGCTTGGGTTCTTTCGATGATCAAAATTACCATTCAGCAGAAGGTTCAACTGTTTTACTTTTGACAATTTGAACAAAAAGATTTTTTAGCTAACTTTTTGATATTCCTGATATTTGGTGGAGGTGGCACATTCAACAAATTTGTTTGATTGGCTTTAACTTGTAATAGTTATCACATTGTTGGTTAGAACATGTAGAATGATAACTTATTATTTAAGAACGAACTTTTAGCAAGGTCGCAGTAGTAAAATGTCATTTTAATGTCAAATCAAAGTGTTTTGGTATCGGAATTTTTAATATTCTTCTCATTAACATAAAGCAATAACCTCTAAGATGAAAGAAGACTAGGCTTGTAGATGTTCAAAATTAATTCTTAAACCTTTTCCTCTTCTTTATCAAGAATCGATTTGCTTTGCTAACTTTACATACGTAAAGTATTCTTGCGAATACTGTTTGCTTGCTAATCGAGTGCTGTTTATTTTTGCAAAATGTCACATTTTTTTCGATATTTCAGAAACAATCATTTGTAATTGAAATGAAATTTTCTGTAACACAATATTCCTGTGACTATTAAGTGATTCTTATACAAGCACAAGGCAATTTAGTCATTTGACGGTGTGTTTGTTCATTGATATTGTCTTTATGACACATTAAGTGAAATATAGCAATGCCTATAGTTGTTCAAGGGAAGTTAAAATTCAAAAACCAATTAATAAAATGAAAACAGTTCGTATTACCTTGAAATAGTAATAAAATTAATAATTCCTACATTTTCCTACAAAAATAATTAAACTCGTTCCTAAACAATAACAAATGTTGAGAATAAATTTCTCTAATATTTCTACGTGAATTGAATTACGTTTGTTCAATGAAAGTTTTAAAACAAAACAATAATCAGAAGCTCGAAGAAAAAACCAAATAATAAAGTGAAAGGATTGTGATGATATCTGATATTTGTTTATTAAAATATTCAAGCGTGCACAATTTGTTTTCATCTTGATATCGGTGGTGATGAATATTTATTAATTACTGCTATCTACTTTTTCTCTTTACCTATCCGTCAAATATCTATTCATTATTTCCAGTTATAGAGGAAATACACACTACTGTCATTATTAATATTAAAAACCTATAATCTTTAGGTTTCTAGGTCAAAACGGAACTAATAAATAACAAAATCGCCATTTAATAAATATGATATTCAATAATATAAATTTCCCGTTCAACATTGCATCTGTTGGAGCTCTTGCAGCCACTACCTACGTACGTACAAGCCATATGCACTAAACATTACTCAATCACCTGTTCTGTGCTTTCCTGCTCTTGAAATCCGGAAAAACGCATCATTAATAAAAAAATAACACAACTAAAAATAGTAAATATGAAAATTAAATACAGAAACACGTTCTTAATTATTCTTCTTTACCTTTTATATAATAATAAAAACGTGAATGTACCGTTTTATTTCATTGTGAAGCAAACCAAGCGCGACAACCAAGGAACTACGTTTAATATGAAGATATAACCTAAATATTTGTTAATTAACAAAAATATAACCAAAATGAAGACCCAATTTAAATAAAATATCCCCCATAGCTACGTTAAATCGAAAGTTGGTGAATTATGAGAAATATGTGAGCTTTCTAAAATTTGAGAGTTGTAAAAAACGTCTTTATATTATTGCAGATTTCCACACGCATTAAATCACAAAATTAAAATTACGTGAAATATCGGAATATTATTGTAATTAGAAGTAAAAGAAAAGAAATTAACCTGCCAACTTCCAATACGCTTCGAAGAAACTCCATATGCTGTATCAATCAGCAAATTATCCATTGACCTTCTGTTATTCTGGTATTTCTTATTATTATTATATTTATTACTGCTACTATTATTATTACTATTATTATGTTTCCTTCGACTAGTAATTTTATTCCCATTTTCATCTTCCTCCCATTCGGAAGACATTTCAACAATTTCTGGTCTAACATCATCTAAAGACTTTGATCTACACTGACAAGCTGACAGTTCGGATTTTTTCATGTGAGCCCTCTTATTACGTGACGGATCCACCATTAAAAGACGATCCCTATTAGGATTTGGTGGTGGCGGCATTGCATTACGATAATAAGGCGTTAAATAGCAATAGTCTCTAGATTTATTCTGCTGGCAGAAACTTCCTGGACTATAAGGTGAATTGGAAATACCGGCGTACCGATAATCGATCGCTTCGGGAGGTCGAAAATTGAACGATTGTTGCCTTCCTCGCGGACTCCTTTGAGGTTGCACTGGAAACCACGGCCTTCTCGATAACATTTCCAAACTTTGCCACTGCGACATCCGTGGGGGTTTCTGCTTTAGTAACAAATCACCCATCCTTTCCTTTTAGATTATTAACAATTCATTAAGCTTTAGGGGTACCAGGGCGTTTTGGTAGTCCACACTAAATAATTAAAACACTCGAGAAGACGCATTTAAAGGCACGTATACGAGATTTATTCGGGAGGAAAACTCACGGCAAGAAACGTGACTGCAGAAAACACACGGCACTAATTATACAGCACCACAAAGCTGCCCACACGAGTTAGCGGCTATCGTCTGATGATTTCTTGGTGTACGATGTAGAAGCGGCAATAGCCTACTTTTTTACCCCACCATGAAAACTTCGCTCATTTCCCAAACCACGATTTTTTTTGAAAGTTTTATTTAATCTTTACGGTAGTAAATAACGTCTTGTTCGTAATTAATGATTACATTAATGATTGTTTAATGCGCTTCTGGTTCCTTTTGTACAATAAAATAAAATTAGTTTAAATATCGCAGGGTGGTATTTCTTTTGCAATCAGGTAAATTCGTTATATTTTAAATTAAGCAATGCTGTTACTGTTGGTAGATGTGTTTTCTAAAAATAATTGCAATGAAATCGCCTTTCACGATTGAATAATTGTATGGAAAAGTCTATCCTAAAGGAAGACTTCTATTTCTGAAATGTCCAAATTGCATTGACAAATCATTTTTTATTTACAAAGCCATGAAAATGACAAATAAAAAACTGTTTTAAAATATTGCAATTTGTTAGAACTGTTTAAAGCACACCTACCGATATGATCTTCTAATAATGTCAAGGTTGGCCAAACAAATAAATAAAAACGACAAAATATTAACAAAGAAACATTTCTTTAATACTATTCAAATTAGAGTGTGCTATGACTTATTGCAATTCAAAACAAAATGTTAATAGAATCGATCTTTTGTTTTTAATAAAATATATGCTATCTGTTGTGTCACAAAAACATCTACTAATAATGACTTTCAGCAATTAAACAGCAAGATATTTAATTTTATGATAATTGCTAAGTCATTAAAGCGTATTTATTTCAACAAAAAGTAATTGCAATTGTTTATGGATTCAATACATTATCCAGAGCCTGTTTTGATTAGACTTTTTAATGAAATTCACACTTATCCTTAAACAACTTCATTTATAAAATACTAGAACGAGCCACAACTTAACTATTCTAGTTGCAATTTTTTATGTTATACATTAATATAAAAAACACAATAAACCTACTTTTCAATTAGTTAATTATTGGCCATGAATCTCATTAAACAAAAACATACAGACTGGTTTTTTAAAGCAGGTACACGGAAGGAATCTCGTAAAGCGTAAGAGATATGAGGTCGATGAGAGGAAAGCAGCCTATTTGGAGAAAAAATTTATTAGTGTGGATTAGGTCTTTTTTTGTTTTTTTTTTTTTTTGGAAAATTCATGGTTTACTTGATATTCGTTAAGAACAAAAACACCTCAATTTCTTTAAAGCCGAATCTCTCTGTAACGAAGAATGATAAGAGGAATAGCTATTAAATAATTTAGGAGTGTACACACAATAATTAATCTTGCGATGATCTTTTGTTTTTGTAGATAGAGCTTTTCTGTGATATATTTATCTCTTACACTTTATGAAATCCCTGCCGCGTGCCTGCGAAAGTCTCAGCCCACATCAACTTTTGTCCGCACGAATGTTATCTTTGAGAACTTACAAGGTTTTTGGCTTTAAACTCTCTGCTCGTTCTCTTGATGCAATTGTAGTAACAAAGAGTTTTTGATCATCTCCTCGCATCGATTACTATTGACCATCTGAACTCTATCTTGACCATCTTTAAAGAAATAAGGTTCAATGAGCTGTAATACACCTTTACTGAATATCTTGCGGATTCTCAGCGCCCTAGAACCGCAAATTGTGTTTATTTACATGCCCCCCTGCACCGTCAATCAATTATTCTTGAAATCTGAATCGCCCCATGTTTTTATCAGCTTTCCTAAGATTTGTTTCATTACATAACTACAATAAATTTTAATTTTAGTAATATCTCGTTTAGCGATCGTTCTCTTTTTTATTTCGTTGGTTACTTTTTTCTAGACACCAGACTTTACTTATTATATTGCACATGCAGGTCCAAATTTCGGAGACTTGGACGTCTAATTCTTAACGAACGGACGTCCAGTGGACGTTTGTTACAACTTTAAGACACTTAAGAGACGTCCGTTACTGGACGAATTTGAGTTTAATTTGTGCGTCCAATAAATGTCCAATTTACGTCCACAGATGTCCGAACTAATTTTTGGCGACAAATGGATATTCAGTGCTAGTTTCGTTATTTGTTCCGCATTTGTCAAACATAGAATTGCACCCTATAGGCAATAAATAACTTAACCGCATGGGTTTGCTTTGTCGTAAGGATTTACACCCACACAGCTGCAACAGGCAGGCACAAGAAAATATAAATAAACTCCAAATCTTAAAAGCCTCTACCTCGACCTGGTTGATAATTGCGTCTTCCAGTGGTCCCGGGTAGATATCACCGGGTAGCGTCCGAGGGCGCTCGAACCCTTGCACGTTAATTCTAAGAAGAAGCGACTCCAGGAAGGTGAGTGTTATGATGGTAGCAACAGGTGATCGTTCAATACTGTAGGAAAGGCATCCCGTCATCATAATCGAGATAGTTCACTGGAGTAGTCATGAGACATACGACTCTTTTTACCGTGCCAGTTCAATTCGTTCAACTCATTTTAAAGAGTCGTTCATTTGAACTGATTGTGTAAGCACGCGCGTTTCATACATACTACTGTAGAAATGTACGATAGGTGCGATATCGTTCTCACCTAAATTATTGAATAATGTTTAGTCAATTCTCAAGATCTCTACTCTATTAGAGTTTTCAACTCCTTAGAAAATAGAAATGAAGTGTTTTATTTATTTAATAATCCTTGGAAAATATTATACTTCGATCATCATTAATAAATACACTAAACTTGTATTGCTCTCGGAAGTTCAACATGCTTTTCTACTTTCCGAGCATCTCGTTCAAAAGAAAATCGTCACTGTGTAAGTTCAAATACATATTCAGTTCACTGTTTCTTCGTTCGTTCATTCCCTACTCTTCAGTAGAGTCAGTACGAACTTTAAAAATTTGCACTTATGTGATACTGAACTGAATAAACAAATGAACGAACCGTTCAATCGAAAAGAGTCGTATGTTTTCCGCTCATTTAAGTGAGTCGTTCATTGTGAAAGACTCATTCATGAACGACCCATCTCTACACTGGAGGAGGCAATCTTCTAGATGCAACCAGGGACGCCTCTCTCTCCCCTGTAAGTTTTCACTGTCGTAGCTCCTCGGTGAGAAACTAATGCATGATACCTTTTCTTTGGTTTTTGTAAAAAAATATTTCTGTATCGGTATCATATTCGTACACTTAAATGATTTACAGCAGCTGTTCTTGACCGGATTATCATACTGTACTTTCTGTCACTGTCACCATACGTTCAGACTTTTCATCATTCTTCGAAATGCCAAAGCAGATGGAACTCATCTAACATTAAAAGAATCTACAATACTCTCGCTGCGTTTGAATTATTAACTGACCGTTTTCTAAAATATTTTTAGGATATTAGCTCGCTGGGTAATTGTGTAACGTTCCATATTAAAACTGTCAAGTTTCCACCGTCAATAATTACAGACCTAAAGAAAATTCTGTTAACTCATATGAAACCATTTCATTAAACATAAAGTAGCCGCCACTGATTTGTAGACTGACCACCCGATATCATACATAGTGAAAAAATTTCTTTGTTTGCTTCCGATGTCAGACCGAGTTCACCCTGTGTTTTAGAGCACAGGCACCCGACTGTTCACCTTCTCGTCTTAACTCGCAGCCTGACGAACATCTATGCCCAGCTGAACTACGGTGCTTGAGTTTTACATTTTCTTTGCTCTCCTGGTGGATTTACTAGGCACATTTACCAGGATGTAGGTTAGTAGGTTTATAGGTCACTGAAGTCACAATTGGCACTGTGATGCAGTTAAAGAATTCTAGCTTTCCCCCTCAATCAATCACACATCTAATAACAAAAACCACTAATATACGTCAAGCACTCCAGCCAGTGCCTATTTTTGGTCAAGCCTAGGCCCCTTAAGTGCTTTTTTGTTTAGTTTTCTTTTTCCAATTCATTATAAGTATAAAGATTAGTTCTTGGAGAAATTTTAAATAAACTACAAAATATGACTTAATTAATAATCCTCCACAAAGATCGAAAAGCAACAAACTTGTTACGTACCTGTTGTCCCTGTCCCCCGAGAAAATAAAATTGAATTTTAGTCCCTTGATACACAAATAGCTATTATACTATATCAACATTTGTTTATAAAATATGTCAACATTTATTTATCGAAACGCGGTATTAAAAAATTGCAATTCTTGGTGATGGGATTAAAAAGTTTTAATGCCTAGTTTTCGTAACATAGGGATTAAAATAAGGTTTTACGGTACAAAAAAAGGGAAATACAATGAGAAAAAATAGGTCCGTATTGGAAAAAAAATAAAACAATACTAATTAATTTTTGAATACTTTGTTCAGGTCTACTACTAAGGCCTGTACATGACAGTGTCGGTACAGTTTAGGAGAAATTAAACCTTTTTGAGTATTTATTTATAGCATTTGAAAAAAACTACATAATTTTAATTTCGATTATTCCAACAGCGCAGTCTTGAATTAACCATCTCCAAGAGACGCCGCGCCACAGAGTAGTAACTTTCCGCTGCTTTTTCTACTTAAACTGTGCGATGTTCCGGGCCTTTCCACGTGTCTTCAAAAGTTTTCTTTTCACCACTGTCCAATATTTCTCTTGTTTATTTAACTCCATGCAGGACAGTTGGGAGGGTTCAACTAATCTGAGACAAATTTCAAGCTGTCATCAATTTAACCTTGTCCCTACTGTAACGAGCTGAGATTCCTTTGTAAAATTCCACAAAAGGTTTAATTCGTGCTTCCAAACACTCCTATTTGCAAATATTTATTTTAATCGTCAGTTTTATGACCACATACAATGTGTTCATTTTAAAACGATCCACCCTCGTAAACTCGTAATCAAATAAAGATGTCGAAATAAGCCAAAGACAAGTCAATATATTTATGAAGGGGGACGTTAGAATGCATAATTGATTCAATCATAGAGGTCGCTGTGTTATCTCTCGCACACATAAACTCGAAATCTTAAATGGCACCCCACCACTTATAATATGTCGTTGCAAAGGCAATGACAATAGCGATCGTTTGACGAAAACAAAATTCAAATCGGCCTACTAGATCGAAAGTTACAGCACAAAATTGTTTTGGTGCTTATCAAAGATGAACGTAAACATTTTTAATTGAATAATTTAAATTGAACTGTCAATAGAAAATGGGCAATCTTTTAAAAGAAGTACCTAACCTAACAATTTACGGTGGCAACTCAATTCAAGCTATTCAACTTCAAATAGACCTAGTGGCACTTATTCTTTCCTCAGAATTATCAGTAAAAAATTGAATTGGCCGCCTCGATTCAAAGTTATACAAAACGTCATACTATAATAACAAAGGTAAGTCATATTCTTTACGTAAATTGTTGCATCTCGATTATTTTAATGTTCGCATGTTTTGCATTGCATAAGATGAATTGAACTAAATATTAACGTGGTTTGCTACGTCAGATATTATCATCAAAAATTGCTTTTATTTTTGCTTTTACCTTCTATTGACAATTCATTTTACAATAATCAAGTATTCATCTATTTTATATCAAAAAATAAGCAGCAAAACAATTGAAATGCGTTTATTTATGCACCTAACTAATGAAATTTAAATTCTTAACTAAAATGAGACATTTTGCGCTATAACTTTCGATCAAGTAGGCCGATTTGAATTTTATTTTTACTGGAAGATTGATATTGTTATTTTTGTAACGACATATCACAAGATTTTGAAGTTATCTGTGCGAGAGCTAACATAGCGACCTCTATGACTGAGTCAATTAAGGCCCAAATGGTCCTACGGGGTCAGATGTAGGCCCGATAGGTTTTTGAACTACAGCCCTATCCGGTCCGAACTCGAGCTTATCTAATTTATTATGACGCAACTTCAAAAAAAAGTTATCGCTTTGAATGTATGTATCTTTGTTTGTTTGGTAGTTTGTTGATTTGTATGTTTTTTCAGAAGTAGTATGCCAAGTGGATGTCAAATTACCGACAGGATATTTTGACATGCACGGATGATATTTGGTCAGACTATTTCCCGAAGAAAATTTGCATCAAAATACTTCCAAACAAAAAATCAGTTAGGAATCTCAAGAAACAAGGAAGTCATTAAATTAGATAGTTGCTGTCAGTAAAATCGTGGATAATTTGTACGCGTACAATAATCGTTGTAATACGCCCGCGATTGATTAAAATTCAAAGCCTTTTTATTAGTTCAAATTTTCCAAGAGAAACAATGTCCAAAATCACTAGACCGATCTCTATGCGATTTTCACTTGCGTACACTGTATGAACCAAGAAAGATTATAGGATATATAAAAGCAGTCAGTAGCAGCTCGTGACTCTTTTTTGGTGAGATGGTCAGGTCAAAACTACTTGGTCATTTTCAATGCGGTTTCTGTTCATACATAGAGTATGTGAAATTAGAGCCCCGGAGGTTTATGACCTATTTAAGGAAGGAATCAGTGGCAGTTCGTTACTATTTTTGTTAGTAGGCCAGTAGTAGGTCAAAGTTGAAAAATATTATTCAGTTAATTACTTCAGTGGCGTAGAGATTATAAAACGAAAAATTCTATAGGCTGTATAAACGGTGATTGGTGGTTTTTGAATTTTTTTTTGTTAGTAGGATTAGATCAAAGATGACAAATATTAAAGTAAAGCCTGAGCACATATTGATCTAATAAATAAAAACTGGGAGTATTTTTTTCCTTTTAGCAATTAGGTGTAGTATATTTAATTTTGAAGGCGATTTCATTTATTCTTTTTAATTAAAAGGAAAAAAAACCTGCTCTTTTGGTCTTGTATACAATAGACACTCTTAGGCAGGGTAAAATTACTTAGTAACGTTTCGATATCCTTTGAAAACTCGACTGACGGACGCCTACAGATCAGAAGTGATCAAGTGTCCCTAAAGACAGTGCACCTTACCCATGGCCCACAGGAAGCTTTTGCCGTTTTGTCGCTAGGTGGAGGCAACTGCTTTTCACGTTTGCGCAAAACATAAAAAAATACCTGATAAGAAATAATTAGATTTTTTGAGCGCTCTGTCCCTATACCCGGCCTCAGTATGTGACGTTTTTATATCCTTTAAATTGAAATTTAGAAGCCTCGTGTCTCGAGCTGCTGTTCCCGGAACGCGAGACAATATTTTTCTAAAAATTTCCCGAAATTTATCAGGTCATAAACCCTAAGCACGAGTAGCCAACTGATTCGATTATGTCTAGTTCTACAATTGTCAATCTTCTTTCAGCGTTTTGTTAATTCAGTTTCTACTCAAAGCAAATGTTAAAACTTCTCTTTAATTTTCCAAAAAAAGGCATTAGGATATACTCTGCTTCCGTGGATTGAGCTTCAGATTATTTGGGCGTGTCCCAATCGTAGGTTCTTGAAGATCAAGATTCAAGTATATCTTTTGGTTTGATCTCATTGCTCTACAATAATTAATAAATTGTAAGATCCAAAGCAGCAGATAGAAAATCGAAAATTACTACATTACCAAGAACCATGGAGAATGAAATTGTCAAAGCATCATTTGCTTTTTCACCAAGCAAGACTTGCCAGATATTTCATCCGCAACTTGGTGCTAGGTTTTAACTTTCAAGGCTTCATCTACTTTTAATCTGCATCCTTTCTCTCATGTTTCATTCTCGAGAATTTCAGATCTTGACTAAAAAGATTTTGAGTTTCTATAGTGACAGTCCATTCTTCCAATAAGTATCTGGTGATCTAATCTAAAACTCTTTAATTGCATCCCCAAAAGTTTCTTTATTTGGAGACAATTGTAAAACAATATGCAGAAGATCTAAAGCACAAAATATTAACATTTCAAAGATATCAAGATATATTCCAAGTACAATGGAATGTTACTGTCACGTGATATAATATTTTTGCTTTCTAAAATATTACTTCTATAAAAACTACCATCAATCGTTAACTGTTCTAAGAATCCTGAAGAACCTGTTCGATTTTAAAATCAATTTATAAGTAGAAGCATGTGAAGGTCATGCCTGAAATCGATTATTATCTTAAAACGCACGTGCGCACAAGTCCTGTTCCATAAAAGGAAAGCGATTCTTGTCGTAGTTAGAATAGTTTTATTGATCTTAGAGAAGCTTTTCCGTCCAGTGAATTTCGATATTATCTTGGTAGTAGAGATCATGTCGTGATTTTGTTGAGAAATTTTTCCTACCTCGAAGATAACGAAACGCATAATTAATAAATTAAAAATACTGGAGATTAATTATTCATCACTAATATTAAACTAATTGACAGTAAAGATTGAAAAGATCAAGAATAATTAATTTCATTAAGCTCACCGTATTTAATGAAAGATTTACGACATTTTACCTTTATTTTTCCAGTTGAGAATGAATGCGACCTCTAACATTTTCTTGTATTTTTCATAGCCGATTCAGCGACTTTGAGATAATGTTAATTAGAACGCAACTACTACACCGTATACCTATAAGGAAGGTCAAAGGACTTTTCCGGTATTTATACATAAAACCAGTTAAACGATGATAATAAAAAAAAAATACAAATACTCGAATTATACAAACATGCCCCTGTGACATACAAATTGTAATTACAACGGTACGAAAAACTGTAACAAAAGCCGGTTTCTTAATAGGCCATTTTTATACAATTGCATTGTTTACACGAAAAATATTCGCGTTTAATTATCTCTCACACTTTTCTCTTTCTTCTGGTTTATTAATGCCATACGTTAATTAGTCAGAAAATGTTGACAACGACTATCAATCAGATATGCAAAATAACAAGTCGGCGGCGGTGTTTGTTTTTAGATCTACGATAATAATTGAATAAATAAACAAAACAATTGAAATCCTATTATTACAATGACTTAATTTTTTATTCTTTTCGGAAGTGAATTTTGAAAGGATTATACAGAACGTAACTATTGAATAACATTTTCTCTTGAATTAAGAATTAATTTGCAACAAAAAAAACTTAACCCTCTCATTTTATTATAAAAATAAATAAAATAGATCAATGCGATTCAGACCTAGTTATTTCACCTCATGTTAACCGAATTACAATTAGTGAAAACTACTAAAAAGCCCCCAATCAGTATGGCGAGCACGTTGTTAAAATTTTTTGTAGGTCTTGTTCAACATAAAATCGTCGAAGCAGGTGCAACAGATTGCAAATTCATAGAAAGTGTAGAGAAGCAATTTGTATCATAAAACAATACTGCCTGGTGATCACAAACTAAATTCATTTTCAAGCTAAACGTACGCATGAGGAATCATTTTAATTACATGCACACGTATCAGGAGCATAAAACCTAATATTATAAAGAATTAATGGAGAGTGTATTGGGGGCACTCACTGAAAATCCTTTTCCTTGAAACTATTATTGTGTTTAATTTCATTTAATTCGTTTTCTTTCTTTTCTTAATTAAAAAAATTAAGGGATCTTCTTGTTGAAACTAATTATGATGATGAGAATAATTATTTTGAAGCGATAAAATCTGCAAGGACATGGACATCCCATAAAAAGAACTGTTTAGATTTTTTGGAAATCTTTTGTTTAGTTTATTAATTGATATCTACGTTACCTGATGCCAATTTGTTTAATGACCCATCCTACCTAATTAACTGTGTCACTGTTCTGTCAATGTAACAAACAACAAAAACAAAACGCAATTGGAGATTCTATGTTGACTATATGTAGGAAGCTTAACGCCGTGCTGCATCGTCACTACAAGAAATTAATCAAAGATACCTTCACCTATATTAAAAACAATAAATATTTGTCACGGCACCCTTTAATGATGTTAAACTAAAATGCAGGATGTCTCTGAAATAAACGAAAGATTCCTAGGGCTTCCGAGATACAGAATGTGAAAGTTTTATTTAAAATTCTTATTTCCTTAACATCTCGTGAACAGCATCAGACATAAAAATGAAATTTTTCACATGGTTTTCGACCTTTGTTGTCTACTATTGCGTAAATTTCGTAATGGAGAGAAACAAAACTACAGATAATTTAAAGACAAAGTTTGAACTTGCATCCTTTTTCATAGCATGCACCGTTTTCGAGTAAAATAGAATTTCTTTTCGAAGTCTTGCATTATCAGAATTGAATTTATGATTTCTTGTTAGGTTGTTCTACATTTCATTTGCTCTATGCTCTATTGCGAGAATTCCAGTTGTGGACAAATTCATCACCAACAAAGATGGATGGCGGTACACACACACAGATACAATTTCATAAAATGCATGTTACGCCACTGTCTAGAAACAAAATCACGTCATTTTAGATATCTACGAACAATCTAATGACAAAAATTGCTGTCGCGTCTTTTTCATAAAATGCGCCGTTGGCGAGTAAAATCAAATTTTCAGCCTTGCACACTTTAAATTAAACTGAAATCCTGTGTTTATGAAACAGTGCTCTTCAGCTTAAGAATGTGCATCTGCACAGGAAAAATAAATCTTGTAATCTTGTCTACGCGCATCACTTACAGAATGGAGTTCAACTGCCTTGTTACATAATGTCAACTAACTTTCAAAGAAGATTTCTGTGTAGTATCAAGTACAAGTATTATAGCGGCTACTGTCTGGAAGGTTAGAAATAAATGCGATTCTCAAGAAAATATTTTTTGGTCGGCCAAGACGATTTACAGTGATGTTCACTTATAACGAACTCGGTTAAAGCGAACTCTTGGTTGTAACGAACCAATTTGAAAGGTACCAACCAAAGTTCCATAAGAATTGTGTTAAGTTTTCCCGGTTATAACGATCTTTCGGATGAAACGAACCGTTTATCGTATAAAAATTTCAAATACTTCCAGTTATAGCGAACTTACGTATAAAATGTGGAACTTCCACAAAAGTAAAAACTTACTAACACATTCTAGATGCAAACAGCATTCTGCAGTCAGTATCGTGTCGCCAATCGTTCGGTACGCTTACTTGCGCTGATAATTAGAAAAAAATGGATGATGGTATTTTAAACAAAAAGGGAAGCTGTTTTACATTAAAAGAGAAATATAAAATTATAAAACGTTTATTATAAAGAGGTAAAAAACAAAGGGAAATATGTCGTGAAATGTAAAATGTAAAAAATAAAATAAAAGAGTTAAATCAGACGGTAGCCTTGTTTTGTAACTTATCACTTACAACAAACTTCGGTTATAACGAACCGTTTTGACGGTTCCTTAGAGTTCGTTATAAGCGGACTTGGTACGGGCGATAAGATAGGTAAAAAAATACAGTCGAATTTCGATAACTCAAACTCGAAGGAAGCGGAAAAACACCTCCATCAGCAATCAAAACTTTTAACTAAATAATCGGTAAGTTCGAGTTATCTAGAGTCTCGCGTTATCGAAGTTCGACCGTACAGTAAATAAAGAATTGCAAGTTTAAAAACTTGGTAAGAACCCCCCGCCTTCTGCATCAGGCTTTCGGCAACAAATATCACCTATAGAATTATTCTAATTTAAGGCAAAATGTAATCGTGAAACTACGATAGGTTTCTCTAAAAAAATAAGTTTGAAGTAAAAAAAAAGTACCCGGAATGAACAATCAGTGCAGATGGAAAAATCGATGAAGAACTAAATGAGAAGATTGAAGCTGTCGGAAGACTATATGGAGCTCTGAGTCGAACGTTTATAGGGAAGAGAGAAATTTGAAAAGTACACAAGTCCCATTCTCACATACGGTTACGAGTTGTGGTTCCCGACTCCAAATCGGTTTAACCGCTTCCAAGCGATAGAGATGGGGTATCTCCGAAAAGCAGAAGGGAAAACGAGACGCGACAGAGTGAAAAATCAGACAATTCGTCTTAACCTCCAAACCAGACCTTTAAAAACAATCCTTGACAAAGCCGAGCTAAGATGGTTTGGGCATGTAGCTCATATGCCACCTCAAGGGCTGCCCAGACTCGCTATGGAAGCTAGACCTAAAGGAACAAGATCACGAGGAAGGCGTCGTTTCACCTGGCAGGAGAGTGTTCAGAGTGCTGGCGGAGCGAGGGGTAGACGGGGACCAGGAGAGTAGCCTCCGATAGGGCAGTCTAAAGAAGTATATCCTCTACACCGACCAGAAGTGGGAAGAGGAACGGATTAAGTAAAAGTAAAATCATCTATTTGATTTACAGATTCGTAAAACAATCAATAAAGAAACTTTGATAACTAAGAAAATCATTGTTATCTTGTCAAAATCTAATCCTAGAAATTCCTAAAATGAAATTCTTGAAAAGAAGAGTTTATATATTTATAAACACTCGAAACACCGCACGATTTCAAAAGCGTTCAACAGCAACATTTTACAACTACAGCGAAGAAAGGAAGATCGAGGTTTATTTATTCTACATCGAACGTCAGTAATTAGAGCTCCCTTCGCAATACTACTCTAACTGAACTTCTTTACTCGATCTACTGTTTCATTATTTAATAGATCTGTTCAGGTTTTTTTGGCCAATACAAAGTAGTTTGTCTGCACCTACTACTAGTTGTGTAGTGGTAAAGTGCAGACGATAGATATTAGATATACAAACTCAATACTGTGGTGCGCGTAAGTGTCAATAAAGCGAAGCACAGGCACCCGGTTGGTACATCCGTTTCACTTCACGGTCCAACGGACGCCCACGTATTGAAATGGGACTGAACTATCGTCGCATCCTGTTTCTATATGTCAGATCGCCATAATCTTGCTCGGGAATCTAGAGCCTGGTTAATAAGTGTCTCAGCTTTTCAGAAGTGTTTCTTTATACTGTCGATCTAGTACCTGCTAAATCTTTTTATTACACATAGATCAAGTATTCGTTGTTTGAATGCTTATAATAAAACTGCTTAATGTGACCAAAGCAAGACTCATTATAAGATTCGATTCGTTTCGTTTATTGTAGACTTGAAAACTTAATTTGTTCTAACTTAAGCTATAAATAGCATTCGTTTGATTGCCGTTTACACAAACTTCAGAAAAAGTCACTTTCGTATAAAATTCATAGAGGATTGCTCTTCTCTTCTCTTTCTAGGAGACTGTTTGAAAACCCCTGAGCTAAGCACTCGCAGCGCTGAGCACTTCACCAGTTCAATGAAGAACGTAAGTCTTTAGATCTTCCAGTCGCTGTTCATCAAGGATGTACCATGATAAAAGTATGAATAGACACACAGACATCACCAAGTTTAAGTAGCAAGCACGGCAAGTCACCGGCAGGGCATCCATGCCCTGAAAAGAGACTGGAATATTGTCGCCGAGTTTTAAGAATTTCAGTTCCTCCACAATCGTTCGCACTGCCGTTCGCCGCCAGATTTGACGAAAACACACAAATCGTCGGCAAAGTTCAAGTTCTCAAGATGCTTCCAAAAACGAACTTGTAATCGCCTTCTAAGAATGCAGAAGGCGATGGAGACACATTCAAGGTGAGAAAAAGGGCGCCCAAAGAGTCTCTACCAATTTAGTGATCACTAATTTCTATTTCTACTATTGTACTACCCTAGTAGCATCGATACCTTTATATGAATCGTTGTATTTGTTTCAATATTTGTTTTCAGTTTAAGAACGGTTTTTTTTCAAACATATTCTCTCAACCAAATTTATCTTTGTCCGCCTTTGTTTCCTCTTACAATTTTTCAGACTGTAAAAGAGATGCTACTAACTGGTTTCTGGGCGTTTGTTATAGAACAACTATACACGGTGTTACAAATTCGAGTAGTTGTATGGGGATCTCAAGAACCATAAGAGATATGAATTTGTTTAAATTATTGCAAAGTTGCGCATTTATGTGCCTAACAACATGCCGTTTAAAAAGTTTAAAAATTTTGAATACTTCCGGAGATATCCGGAAAAAACCGAAATAATAATTTTTCGTTTTTAATTTCTTACGTCTCTATTTTCAGATTTATTTAAAAACTAATAACACATTATTAGAGCACTTTTTTATGTTTTTTAAAACTGTGTGTTCATTTTCTAAATACGACGTTTCGTATTTCAGATATCATTTTTTTTTCAATACGGACCTGGATTTCTTTTTACGTTTTTGTCGAAAACTGGCTCTCAGATGTATAATCCCATATTATTTTTAAAAAAAAATTGCATTTTGTAGTAAAGAGAATGATGCTTCTTTTATCGTCCAATTTTTTGCTGGTACGGTCCTGGATATATTAATCAGGGTTCGTATGCTAAGACAAATTAACATAACCGTAAAAGTCGGTTTGATAAACATACTCAGTCTAAGTTTATTTAAACTTGTTTTATTATTTTATTTGCGTTAAAATGTATTTGAACAAACAAAAAGGGAAATTCACAATAACAACAACTAAAACTAGACTGAAATACTGAGAAATCTAATAACAACTATTAAAATTAAATTAAAAAAATAAATAAATTTTTAATTTTTTCATAAATGCTCTAAAAGACTACCATTTGCTTCAATACATTGATTTATTTTTCGTGTTATGGTTATTATAGGTCTTTGAAGGCCCCTCCTGTCCAAAGCAGTAAATGTATTGAAAATGCGCATTTATGAAAAAATTAAAAATTTAATTATTTTTATTTTAATAATAGTTGTTATTGTTACTAGATTTCTCAGTATTTCAGTTTAATTTTAGTTGTTGTTATTGTGAATTTCCCTTTTTGTTTGTTCAAATACATTTTAATGCAAACAAATTAATAAAATAAGTTTAAATAAACTTAGACTGAGTATATTTATCAAACCGAGTTTTACAGTTACAGTATCCAGGACCGTACTGGCAAACTCTTGGACTATAAAAGAAGCATCATTTTCTTTACTACAAAACGCAATTTTTTTAAAAACTAATATGGGATTATACATTTGAAAACCAGTTTTTGACAAAAACGTAAAAAGAAATCCAGGTCCGTATTGAAAAAATTGACCTGATGATATCTGAAATACGAAACGTCGTAAATAAAAAATGATTACACAGTTTTAAAGAAAATAAAAAAGTGCTCCAATAATGTGTCATTAGGTTTTAAATAAATTTGAAAACAAAGGCGTGAGAAATTAAAAACGAAAAATTATTATTTCGATTTTTTCCGGATATCTCCGGAAGTATTCAAAATTTTTAAACTTTTTAAACGGCATGTTGTTAGGCACATAAATGCGCAACTTTGCAATAATTTAAACAAATTCGTATCTCTTACGGTTTTTGAGATCCCCATACAACTACTCGAATTTGTAACACCCTGTATAGTATTTCATTTGTTGCTTCTATAATTGTACTTAGGTTTAGCATTTTGGTTGAAATTTGAGGTTTTAAAGTCTACAAATTTTCGAAGTACAGCACGGTAATTATAAACAAATTTTAAAATGCAACAAGATGCTAAGATTTTCTTAAAAAGAAGAAATTCCGTTTAGATTCTTTGAAAAGAAAATAAAAAACTCAAGAAAAAAATTAATGGTAGAGACTTGTCCGGATATTTCTTATATTTAATAAATTTTAATAAGTCATAAACCAGATGTGATCATAAAAGCTTTTTTGTGTTTTACTGTCTTACTTTCCATATTTGTTATATTGGGTTCTTGCTAAATTTTAGTAGAATTTTATTTTTTGTGTTTTTGTTTTTTAGAAATTTAGATCCTCACGGAACTACCTACATTTGAAAACACATATTTCGCTTATTAATTCCATAATGTGATTAATGCATATCAGATTACAAAAAAAAGTTTTAGTTTCTTCCTTGTAAGATACAGAAATTGTGTTACCGATACTTGAGATATTTCAAAATGTCAAGAGTAATCGAGCGGAACGTGATTTCTTATACATATTTATTCCACCAGACTATAAATTAATAAAATGAAAGCAATTCCTCATTTAACAATATACAAACTAGATTAATTTACTTAAATAATATTCATTAATGATTATAATTTATTAAGTTACCTAATACTCTTTTTTATAACATCTATAAAAATTTGGATTTCTCTCAAATTCTTTAAAGTTGATTAATTCACGCATGAATTTAAAAATTCAATTTACAAAAGAATTTTATTAAAAATCAACCTCAGTGTAAGTTTTTAGTGTTACGGTTTTTATTATGAAAATGAAAATCAATCGTAGTACATGAAAGTGACTCACTTAAAAACCTTGATAAAGCCATGGCATTTCAAATGGAATTTAAAAAGAAATAAGAATTAACACCTTATATGTAAACATTGTAATAAAATGTACTATGTTACAATTTTACGAGCAATAAAGTGTATTTTAATTATGAACTTTGCAAAATTAAATTAGTCTGTTGGATGGCAAACAAGGGAATTTATGTTAAGTTATGCAACACACAATACACATGTGGTCCTATTGTGGCATAACTGACATTCTCCTTTAGAAGAAAGAATTTTCAATCTAAATTTATAGATTTTTATTTTAATTTAATACAATTCATAATAAATAAATACTGACGCAATTTTAATTAATATTTATACGGCTTATTTACTATAAAAGAAATGTGCCGTTTATAAATGGTTCTAATTAATCGACATTATTACCCATTAAAATAACAGAACATTATAATAAAGCCAATTAAAGAAACGTTTTAAATGCAATATGCCGATCTAGTAATTAAACTACTTAGAATTTAAAAATGAAAAATTACAAATTCAAAAAATTCAGAAATACATAAATTACAAAAATAGTTCTTACTTATAGTTAGTGACGACAACAAGCATGCGAATAAAGCCATGCAAATTACATTAAGTTTAGTTAGTAACAAAAAGCTGTAATAAATTAATTTATTAAATATGAGATGTAAATCAAAGAAGCGACGATATATGTATGAAATGATAATAAACTCTGAATTTATAAATTTTGTTTTATTTATTTTGAATAGATCAAAAAATAGCCTTTCATTTCCTTAATAAAAAACAATTTTTACTTTTACTTTAATAATATAATATTGTCAAGCTTTTTTTTCATAAAGGCGCGTACACACATGGTTGAGTTAAATAATATTAAAACAGAAACTTTTTCTTTGAAGTTGAATTTAAAAAAAATTGCTTTTAAATTAATTTTGTTTTAATTTTCAATAAATTTAATTTGTGTGTAATATCGATCAACTTAATCGACAATGTTCATAGCTATCAAGATACATCAGGTCTTGCTGCAAAGATGATCACCACAATCTTTAATGAGAGAATAATACAAAACTAATATATACATAATACCTGTAATGCTAATACATAACTGTGATGGAACAGATGTGTATGATTGTACATGACAGAAATGCACCCAAAGCCGTGATAAGATGATAACACATGTGACATGGGTGTAAAAAATTCTGGCCAGAATATATGAAGTGCTAAATGTTTAAAGACAGATGTAAACAAGATTTCTCCTTTCTCACAATCCAGATAAAACTAAATACTGTAAAGTTAGACAGCGATGAGTAAGCATTGTGGATAATGACTCGACAGTGTCTTATAGCATTTTCTAATTTCAACGAGTTGTAATATTCATTGCAACTTGTCTTTGTAAATTGCATTATTTTAATGACAAAAAGAAGAGTGGTTAAACCACTAAATATTCTTGTTCTAATCTAAACTTTACTTTCTCTCCTTCAATTTTACACTGTACAGTCTTGCTCAATTATCTAGGGTCAATGGCTTTTACAGCCCTTCAGATTACTTTTATTAGTACACATAAAAGTATTCCTAATAGGAATGTCTGATTCTACTAATTGTAAGATTTGTTAGGTCATTAGTGCGTTTATTATAAGACAACTTCATTTATTGTAATTTAAACTTCTTGTTAAATAGCTTTAATTTAATTGTCGTTTATGTAAACAAATAATTTCTTCATACAAAATTCATCATATTGATTTTCTCCTTCCAGAGCGCCGTTTGAGAAACGCTGAGCTAAAACGTTATCGCCTGAATCCATCCAATAGAATTAACACTAGCAGCATTGGTGTAATAACTGTAGGGCGTGTGAAAATAGTTCAATGAAAAATAAAAAATATTGGATAATTCAGACACTGTGCGTCAATGTACCATGACGAAAGTATGAATAGAGAGAGCATTAGTCAGTCAAGAAATGACTAGGTTAGTCAATTCAGAGAATGAACAACAGTTATCATAGATATGACAGATCCTTAGCCAAGACGGGCGTATTCAGCATTTTTAAGAAAGTCAACGGAGGGCAAAGCCCGGTCTTGGGTGGCCCATTAGAAAGCACAAGCGACCCGTGTTCGTATTTAGCTCTTAAGATCAATGAAAAGCAAAGCCTGATCTTGGCCTATGTGATATTTAGCTCTCTTAGAAGGTTGATGGAGGACGAAGTCTGACTTTAGGCTACCGCAGGTGGCCGTTTGGCAAGCGTGGTCCGACCCTTCGTACTTAGCGTTCTTAACATCAATGGAAGGCGAAGGTGGCCTATGGCATATTTAATTATTTATTTATTTTGCAAATCCAAATTCGTGTGGTCAAGATCAGAAATCATTGCGCATTAGTAAACAGGCAGAATAAAAGACGTTTAGAAGTTTCAGACCAAGTGGCGACGAGGATGGGACGAGTTTCTGTTAAGCAATGTATAGATTTTTCAAATTTAAGTCCGTGCAAGTTTAAGAGTCAAAATTGTTACGCAGTGAAAAACAGGCAGAAAAGCAACGAATTCTAGGCAATCGATTGCAGATCAAACGACGACGAACATAAGATAAGGCCACAATTATAACTCTTATAAGATATGTATCAATTTTGAAAATTCAAAAATCATTATACATTAGAAAAAAGGCAAAAAATAAGAATTTTGAACAAAGTGGCGATAAAGATGGGATATAATCAGAGTTATTATAACCCAGGTAAAAAAAAACTAGTTTATGAGCAAGAATTATTACGCATTAGAAAATGTACAGGAAAAAAGGATTTTAAACAATCAATTATTAACCAAGTGGCGACCAAGATAGGATGAGGACTACGTTATTACCTTGTTACGAAACGTATCGATTTTGCAGATTCAAGTACACGTGGTTTAAGAGCAGGAATCATTACGCATTATAAAAAGGACAGGAAAAAAAAGTATCTTAGACAATTGATTGTAGACCAAGTGGCGACTAACATAGAATGAGGTCAGTAAAAAAAACGCTGTTATCAATTTTGCAACTTCAAATTCGTATGGTTACGTTAAAAAAATCATTGCACATTAAAAAACAGACGGAAAAAAGATTTTTAGATGTTTCAGACCAAGTGGTGACGAAGATGGGACGAGTTTCTGTTGAGCAATGTGCAGATTTTAAAAATTCAAGTCCTTGCAAGTTTAAGAGCAAAGATTGTTGCGCAGTAAACAATAGAAAGAAAAGCAACAAATTCTAGGCAATCGATTGCAGAGCAAGCGACGACAAATACGGGATAAGGCCAGAATTATAACCCCGATACGAAATATATCAATGTTGAAAATTCAAAAATTATGCATTAGAAAAAAAGGCAGAAAATAAAAAGTTTGGATAAACAAGTGGCGACAAAAATGGGATATAAATCACAGTTATAACCTTGCTAACGTCTAGATTTTGCAAATTCAAGTTCCTGTGATTTAGGAGCAAGAATTATTACGCATTGGAAAACGAACAGGAAAAAAGAGGATTTTAAACAATCGATTGTGGATCAAGTGGCGACGAAGATAGAATGAGAGCCAAGTTATTACCTTGTTAAGAAAATTACAGATTTTTCAAATGCAAGTACGCGTGCTTTAAGAGCAGGAATCATCAGGCATTAAAAAGCGGACAGAAAAAAAGTATCTTAGACAACTGAATGTACCAAGTGAAGTGAGGGTGGAGTCATAACCTTGCTAAGAAATGTATTGATTTTGCAAATTCAAGTTCGTGTGGTTTAAGAGTAAGTCATTACGCATTAGGTAACGGACGGAAATAAAATTAATCTTAGATAATCAATTCTAGACTAAGTGGCGGCAAATATGGAATAAGGACAGGGTTACAACAACAACAACAAATCCAAATTTGTGTGGTTAGGATCAAAGATCATTGCGCATTAGAAAACAGGAAAAAAGACTTTTAGATGTTTCAAACCAAGTGGCGACGAAGATAGGATGAGGGCTAAGTTATTTACCTTTATAAAATTATAAAACAAACAGAAAAAGATTATCTTAAACAATTGATTTTAGACCAAGTGGCGACGAAGCTGAAGTGAGGGTAGAGTCCATAACCTTGTTAAGAAATGTATAGATTTTGTAAATCCAAGTTCGCGTGGTTTAAGAGTAAAAATCATTACGCATTAGGTAACGGAACAGAAAAAAAAAAATCTTAGATAATCGACTGTAGATCAAGTGGCGGCGAATAAGGAATAAAGGCAGAGTTAACAACAAATCGATTTTGTTCGTGTGATGTAAGAGCTAGATTCATTACGCACTAGAAAACAAACAAAAAAGAAATTATAGACACTCGATTGTAGACCAAGTGGCGACGAAGATGGGATCAAAGCATCGAAACGTATCAATTTTACAATTTCAAGTTCTCATTTTCTTTTAGAGTAAATCGAATCTAATTCATATCAAGTCCAAAATTTTGAATGATATAATAAAAACACGTTCTGAAACTAGTTATATTAAATACATACAGGGTTTATAGGTTTAGAATGCAAACGCAAGGACATTAATCTAATTTCATACTATAAAAATTCTCTAAGATTATTACTTCAATTAAAATAACTATAATGACCTTTACAGCTGACAAAAATCAATTTCCTCTGGAATTCTCAACCTCTGATATTAAAACACCTGTTATTTCGGCTCTCTTGTGTAGCAGCATACATGTGTGTACACGCCTCAACTGATATCTAAATATCATCGGATACTGTTTCAAGTTTCAACCACGAGTTTTACCATTCTCCTCATTTTTAATAATACCAAAATCCGTGCAGAATTACATAATTACAAAGTGTGCCCTTTTTAACCACCAATTACCCTAGTACCCCCATTTTCAAAGCATCCAAATAAATAATTACCATGATATCATCATCAGAGCTATCATCTTCGGTAACCCTAACTTCGACAACCATTTGAGGCGTTGGTAGATCTTCGCTGTCTTTAAGATCATCATCAAGATCGGACTTACTAATACTACCTTCAGATTTTAAAACGTCATCCAGATCTTGTAAACCTGACCGAACTTCTTCACTTAGGGATGACTGAGGTCGAACGGTTTCCACCGGAGGCGGTTTAGGATCACCATGCAGACACGAACATAACAGTTCTGCAAAACGCGGCACTGGTACGCGCTTTTTGTCCATTGTACCACGAACTTTACCCGGCATTTTGCTGATTATGATTAATTAACAATTCACATTTGATTTATTCTTTTTTTCTGTGTAAAAAAACGATGATTTTTTAGAAAGTGAAGATAATTAAAAGATATGTCAAATAGCATCGATCATTATAAAAACCAAAAAAAAATTTCACAAACATTTAAAGACAGAAAGTGGTTCCATCATGTAATTTACATAAAATTATAATTTTAAAAACGTGAATATTATACAAGAACACCATAAAATGTGCGCGTGGTATAAAGATACTGAAGCAATTAAAAATCACTACGCGACTAACCTTAAACGTTCACTTTTAAGGACTTTATTACAGCTCAAAAGAACCGTACGTAATTCCACATTTTAAAAATTTAAAAATCGATTTGGCAAAATCAAAAATACTTTTTAATAAAATGTTATTGTCACACCGAAAAAAATCACTTTCATTTCACTTTCTTGCGTTACGGTTGTACCGAACTAATGCGGTTTAACTTTTTTTTTGGCTGTTTTCTCGTTTAAAGAAGTTTATGTTGAAAGTTAAAGAGACTTTCTGCTCTTAATTCCGGGTTAATCGGTTGATAGTTCGAAAGCGTAACTTGGAAAAAATTAAGAAAACACTGTCATCATCATCATCGGTTGACGACGAAAACGTGAAACAATCATCTGTGGTTTATTATAAATTTAAATCGCGTCTTTCACTAAAGCGAACTTGTAACAAATAAGCCGCCTTAAAAGTAGTTTTATGAAATTTAATGCAGTTTATTTATTACTACTACCGGCACCACACCCATTAAAATTGCAAAATTTTTAAATGTCAAGTTCTGTTACTTACAGATTGACCATGACGATTATATTATCTAGAGCATTTTTTTGTAGATTTTGGAAACGCGTTATTGTTTTAGTTTTTGTGTTTTAAATTATTTTTTAATTAGATGCCACCAGTGCAGTGGTCCGAGTTGAAAAACAACTGAATAACTAAAATGCACTCACTCCGCCTTATTGAGAAAACCGAAGCAAGCAAACTGAAAAATCGTTATCTCAATAAACAAAATGGCTAGCTTTCGCTACATTCTAAATGTTAATATGTTGTATAACATGCAAATAATTTCCTAATAGAAGGGGGACAGAGGCTGTTGCAACTTCGAACCTTTCAGAGATAGGCATTCAATATTGACACAGATATCGAAGAGAGTAAGAGTGAGGAAAAAGATATTGTTGTTCGCGATGATGCTGAAGATGGTGATGTAAAGTAACGAGGTAATAATTAATGATACCGAACAGTAATTGTAATAAATACTACTATAAAAGTAAAGAAGTTACAAGGACTTCCACTAATGATTTTGATATTATAAATCAGAATTAAATACGTTATTAGAATTCCTGTTAGTTATTAAATCGTTTTAACATTATATCGATAAGTTACTCATTAATTATTAATTTAATTTAAAAAGCTTTGTAATTATAATTACATGCAAAGTTCGTTTATAATAAAAATTTAATTAAAATCAAATGACACTACTGACTGCAACATCCAATCTATTATTATTAAAACCAATCAATTACTCTAAATTCATCATTAACATCAAAGCAAGATTCATTCATTACCTAACATCAAGACCAAATTATATTTCAATTGATTATTCTCACTAAAAACAATTAATTAAAATATGCTACCTACGAATCCTATAATAGCAAAACAAGACAAGCAAACTTCTAAATAACTAATTACCGGCGAGTTAATTAATTGTACGAAACATATTTAATTAAGTCTAAAACGTACGAACACAAACATACTATAGAAAACTGCCCTTGATGACACTTAAAACGAATTACACGACAACGTGGAGGTTGATACAAATCAACATTTTGTCGAAAAAGGAAAAGCAAAAATACCGTGCGTTCTCATTAACCTTTTCGTGGTGATACTCAAATAATTCTCTCTGAATAATATCAAGAATAAATAATAATTCACTCTTGGCTTCTTTTAAGAGATTCACAATATGTTCATAAAAAAAAACTTCAAATGTTCAAGGGAAATTATATTTAAATCTCGAGCATCTTTTAATGCAAATCCCGCGTTATTCGATTCACCTGTTCATGTCTTTCCAAAATCTCAGAGGACGTTATTGATTTCTAGCCATTTGTATCCCATGTTGAGATTTCCTCTACGATATAATCAACAGCTGACTCACCATGGTGGTCCAAAGTGCACAAATTTCAAGCACGCTGAGAAATATTTTGTGTAAATAAACAAGCCTGTTCGGAAAAACGAACTATTTAGATTTTGAGCTTCCTTTGAGTTCCCGAGTCGTTTACTTAGTGTTTGTGAACTCGAAATCTTTGCGAGCGACGCGACGTCCTGAATTTTCTTCAACCCCCAATGCGAAAAGCTAAAGTTCATTCGCTAGTTTTGTAAAAAAAAATATTTCATTTAGTGTTGAATAGCATTTGTTTTAATTGCCATTTACATAAACGAGCATTTTCTCCCGGTAATTCTGTTTTGTATACGCAGTAGTTCATCAATAAATAGAAGCCGATATTATCAGTATAAAATTTAAAAAGAAAAAAAAAATTAGAAAAATTAAAAATGTTATTAAGGAAAGTTGCGCAAAACGATAATCTCATGTTCTACTTATTTTTGACAATACAGAGTGCACTATAACTTTTGATTTTTTTTATAATAGAACACCCTCGATACATTTTCATCATTCTTACTCTAGGTTTATTTCTATCCAATTTCGCGTATAATAGTCTAAAGGTAACTCATCACTTACCTTCCGTAAAGTCTTCCGTTGTGTAACAGAAGTAAGCTTCGACTTTTATTTTCTAATGAAACCTAGTTTCAAGCAGACAGTTCTATGTGATCGAGAGAAGTAAAGCGTTACATCGCTAGGTTTATTTAAATAAAGCTCTTTGTATCGGTTATAAAAATCCAACAGTATAGACCATTTGAGGAAGAGGCCCGACTGGTTTATGTGAATATTTCCTTGAGAAGGCTACTAGAAGCCAAAGTCAGATGATTAAGTTTCCGCTTGAGGGTGAAGCCTGAGCCTCCTATCATTTTCTTCTCTATTGAAGAGTGAAGCTTGGCTATAGACCACCGCAAGCGGCCTGGTTGAAAGCAAAACGTTTATACGGTGAGTTCATTTTAAAACAATCCATCCCTAATATCTCTCATTAAAATACACAATTAACTTACTCACAAAGGTCGCTGTGTTCGCTGTCGCACACATAACCTCAGAATCTTAAACAGCGATATGTCGTTGGAAAGGAAATAACAACAGCAATCTTTTAGTGAAAACAACAAAATGTAAATCGGCCTGCTTATTTCGAATGCAAAACAGATGCACGTAGGCATTTCTAATTGATTATTGTAAATTAAACTGTTAGTAGAAGGTAAGAACAGAAGTAAAAGCACAACACGAAATAAATAATTTTTGAAGACAATACCTAATCGTAGCAAATCGCCTCGATAGTTAAATGCACCTTATGCATTGCGAAAAGATGTGATGTTGCACTTGTTTTTCATCTAAAGTGCATGTTGAAGCAATTGGGTTGTAATAATTTGCATAAACAATTGATTTACTTTTGTTACTATAGTGAGACGTTTTTGTATTAATTTTGAATCAAGGTGGCCAATTCCATTGTTTCAGTGATAATTCTGAGTGAAAAATAAGTGCCACTACACCCATTTGGAGTCGGATAGTGTGAATTGCGCTCTAGTTGAGTCTCTAGATGAGGTGTTTTCTTTAAAGAATTGCCCATTGTCTGTTGCTTCTTTTCTATTGTTTTGACTTCCTATTGACAGTTCCATTTAAATTATTCAATTAAAATCCAAAATAAGTACCAAAACAATTACTTAAGCTAATGCGATCTCAATTCATCAGTAAAACGAGACGTTTTATGCTGTAACTTTCAATCTAGTAGGCCGATTTGAATTCTGTTTTCACTAGAAGATTGCTGTTGTTATTTCCTTTCAAACTACATGTAGTAAGCGATGAAGTACCATTTAAGATTTCGAAGTTATGTGTGTGAGAGCAAACACAGCGACCTCTATGATTGAATTAATTATGTATTTTAATGTCCCCCTCCATACATAGATTGATATGTTTTTCTCTTATTTTGATATCTTCAGTTGTTTATAAGATCGTTTTAAAATTAACACACTGTAGATAGCTTTCTCAAAGAGGTTAATAAAAAACGATGTTCAACTGTAAATAACCGGTAAAGCCCAAAAAATGTCAGTGTTCGTGGAAAATGAATTCAAGTTCGATAGATGTCTGTTGATAGCTTCCTCAAGAAAGTTATATTAAAAGATGAGCCTCGCCCTTAATCTACCACAGGTATACTAAAGCCCAATAAATGGTCGTGAAAAGTTTAGAAAAAGAACTTTTAACAGAAGCCAGCGCACGTGACTTGGTTGGAAACCCTATTTATAGACAGTTTCCTCGACGAGGTTAATTGGTTGAACACAAAAGGCCGATACCTGTCTAAAGAAAGTTTTAAGAAGTTTAATGAAAAACAAAGTACAACCGCAAGCGGACCAATTGACGATGAATCCTACGCATAGTTCTCTCAAGGACGACCAATAAATCCTGCGTGCATAGCTCTCTTCAAACCGTTAATGGACGATGAAAACCTCTCCATTCCTCTCTAGAGAAAGTTAGCAGTGGGCGAAGACCGATAAACAACCATGGATAGCATCCTCAAGAATTTGTCACTTAATAAATCTTTAAGTAACATTTCGTCAAGAAGCTTGATGGAGGACGAAGTCTGATAGTAGACTGCCATAAGCAGCTTGGTTGTGAATAAGAAGGTTAATGAAGCACAAAGCATGACCGCGGATCATCGCAGGTGATCCGTTCGAGTAAGCTCAGTCGATTTAAGGACAAGTATCACTCTTGAAAAGGTTGGTAGAGGTCAAAGACCAATCAATATCTATCGATAGCATCTTCTAGAAGGTTAAGAAAAGCCTGAGATGACCTAGTTGGAAAAAAGTCTGAGGAAACTTCGTGAAGAAGGTTAATGAAAGATAAAGCCAGACTGTGTAACGCCCCAGATCGCATGGTGGCCCGATTGACAACCAATCTGATAAATGCCTATATATAGCTTCTTCGACAAGGTTAATGAAGCATACCAAAAGATCATTTGCATGTCCTAAGCTTCCAAGGAAAACACTAATGGTTAGTTTATAAAAAGAAATAATGCAAAATGTGATAAAAAAATCAGTCAATATCTAAGGCTGTTTAGATAGATCTACGTTGAAGCTTGCGTCCACTTCTCATGAGAAGATTAATGAGAAATGAAGTTCCACAGTTTCGATAGTCCCTCGCAGATGGCCCAGTTGAAAGTAAAGTGAAATTAGTTTCTATAGGTGCTTCTTTTCAAAATGTTAATGGAAGGTGAAGTCTAGCCGTGGGCCAATACAAGTGGCTTCTTTAAAACAAAGTCTGATTAGTTTGCACTTACAACTCTCTTCAGAAGATTAATGTCAAGAAGAAACCAAAAAATGGCCCAGTCGAGTCCAAAATGCGATTAATTTACATGCTCTCCTCCTTGAGAAGGTTAATAAAAAGTAAAGGCCTACCGTGAGTTAACTTTGAAGGCAAAGCTTACGTGCGTACCTCTGTTTACACGGCTAATGAAAGACGAAGCTCGATAGACAGTCTGATAGAAAAATATGCCTAGTAAATGTCTAAAGAAAATTTCATCAAGAAGGTTAATGGAAGACGAAACCTCAAAAGCAAAGCTCTATTTATTGAGAAGACCAGTAGAAGACGAGACCCGGAAGTAGGTCAACGTAGGCACGGCCCGATAAAAGTTTACAGATAGTTACATCAAGAAGGTTAATGGAGGACAAAGCTCTGAAGTGAACTATCGCAGGTAGCCTGTAAGAGCAAAACCCAATTTGCTCTAGAAGGTTAAGGGAAGGCAAAGACCAAAAAAGTCTACAGATAGCTTCATCAAAGTTCTTGGTAGTTAAAGTTCGATCATGACTCATCTCAGGCGGCTTAGTTGAAGGCAAATCCCGATAAATGATATGGATAGCTCCCTCAAGAAACATAGTAAAAGACGAACCCAAGCGTTCGACAGAGCAGGTGGCCGTGTAAAAGAGAATTCCCGTTAAACGTCTAAGACACGCTGCGTAAAAATTGTTAACAAAAGACAAAACCTGGAAGTAAACTACAGTAACGCAGGTAGCCTGTTTAAAAGGCAAAACCCGAATCGCTTGAGAAGCCTAGAGGAAGGCAAAGCTCGATAGAAATCTACGGATAGCTTCCTCAAAATGATTAATGGGGGACAAATTCGAAAAGTAAACTACTGCAAGTGATCTGTTTAAGAGCAAAGCTCTATTTGTTTGAGAAAGTTAAAAGAAAAACAAACCCCAACAGTACATCAACGCAGGTGGACTAGTTGAAGGCAAAGCCCAACAAACGTCTATGGTGTGGTGTCTAAAGAATGCTCCGTAAAAAAAGATTAACGAAACACAAGAGCTCTTTAAGGGCAAAGCCCGATTTGCCTGAGAAGAGTAAGAAAAGATGAAGCGCGACGGTAGGCCAACGCAGATAGCCTGGATGATGAAGGTAAATTCCGATAGAAGTCTATGGATAGCTTCTTCAAGAAATTTGATGGAAAACAAAGCCGGAAACTAAACTACCGCATATGGCCTGTTTAAGAGCAAAACCCGATTTGTTTGATAAAGTTAAGGGAAAACGAAGCCCAACAGTAGATCAACGGAGGAAGGTGAAGGCAAAGCTCAGCAAACGTGTATGGTGTGGTGTCTAGAAAATTCTTTGTAAAAAAGGGTCAACGAAAGACAAAACCTGTTTAAGAGCAAAGCCTGATTTGCTTGAGAAGAGCAAGAAAAAGTGAATCCCTACGGTAGGCCAACGCAGATAGTCTGAATGGAGGTAAATTCCGATGGAAGTCTGTGGACAAAAGGTTAATAGAGGACAAAGCCAGAAAGCGAACTATCGCAGGTGGCTTGTTTAAGAGCAAAGCCCCATTTATTTGAGAAAGTTAAGGGAAAACGAACCCCAACAGTAGATCAATGCAGGTAGTGGAAGGCAAAGCCCGAAAAATGTGTATGGTGCGATGTCTAAAAAATGCTTCGTAAAAAAGGTTAACGAAAGACAAAACCTGTTCAAGGGCAAATTCCGATTTGCTTGAGAAGAGGAAGAGAAGATGAAGCCCGACGGTAGGCCAACGCAGATAACCTAGATGAAGGTAAATTCTGATAGAAGTCTATAGATAGTTTCCTCAAGAAGGTTAATGGAGGACAAAGTCAGAAAGTGGACTACCGCAGGTGGCCTGTTTAAGAGCAAAGTCCGATTTATTTAAGAAAGTTAATAAAAAACGAAGCTCAACAGTAGATCAACGCAGAAAGGTGAAGGCAAAGCTCAACAAACGTCTATGGCGTAAAAAGGTTAACGAAGGACAAAACCACTTTAAGGGCAAAGCCCGATTTATTTGAGAAGAGCAAGAAAAGATGAAACCTGATAGTGGCCGACGCAGGTGACGTGGTTGAAGGCAAAGCCTAACATAAGTCTATAGATAGTAAAGGTAGTAGGTAATAAAGAGCAATGCCCAGTAAAAAACAGCTTCTTCAAGAAGGTTAATGTAGAACGAATTACGACTGCGGATCACTGCAGGTGGCCTGGTTGAGGGCAAAACCCGATAAATGTCTTCAGATAGCTTCTTCAAGAAGGTTAATAAAAAACGAAGCCACTGCAGTGCAGTAGGCAAAGCTCGATTAATGTCTGTGGAAAGTTTCGTCAAGAGGATTAATAGAGGTCGAAGTCCTCCCGCGGAGCAGTGCAGGTCGCTTGGGAAGGTTAGTAGTATAGGTCGAAGACCAATCAATGTCCGTGGATAATGTTCCCAAGAAGGTCAGCAGAAGAGAAAACTCGACCGCAGGCCACTGCAGGTGGCCTGATAAATATTTAAAAAAAAAATTCGTCGGGAAGGTTAAGTTTAAATTTGAATGGCTTCAGATGATCCTGTTTAGAATAAAGCACGGTAAATGTCTATAAAATCCTCTCCCAAGAAAGTTAATGAAAGACATTGACGGTTAAGCACAGTAAATATGTACGAAAGCTTCCTCGAAAAGGTGACGGGTAAAGGCACGATAAATTTCAAAAGAAATCTTGACCAAGAAACTCAATCGTAGACCACCATAGGGGACTCCTTAGTTTACGTGCATTCCTCTCTTTAGAAGTTTAACGGAAAGAGAAGCCCTACAGTAGTACCTACCTTGAATATCTATGAATAGCTACCTCGAAAATGGTTAATTCCTGTAGATGTCTCGCTTGCGCAGGAAGCCAAACAAATGCTTATGCGTAGCTTCTTCGGGATGATTACCAAGGGCAAAGCTCGACCGTGGAGCAGCGCGAAGCGTCTGTGCCAAATCGAGCGAGTATACTGACAAAAAAAAACTTAAACTAGCCAAAGCGATAGTGAGGCAGCTCCTATATATTAATTTATAAGTATATTGGCTAAGATTCCTTTTTTTTGTTTCCTTCAATTAATATGAGATCAATAAAGCGCTGCTTCAAGAAGTTTTTCTTATAACTGCATTTAAGGGTTACATATTTTAAGTGTCTATCTATATTTTGTTATTCAACTAATGCAGAGTAACCGTTGTGATGCAGAGAAGAATGCATACAACCTGCTTTTACTTTTATACATCCTTCTAATTACTTTGATTTGTAATGTGTGTTGTCTACTAACAGTAATTTTCATAGAATCTTGGGATCATTTAATAACTTGATGACAATAATGAGAGTTAACAGATACTGATTGTGAGTTTATTATTTTTATTTATTTCATTAAATAATAAAATCCCCAATAATATTCGTGGGCTACGAATTTCATGTTGTTTCTTATAAAATAATGTTAAAGTTTCAAAGATTTAATTTTTCTTTTAATTTTTAATTTTGAGGATGCTATAAAATAAATTAAGTTTCAAAAATGGAAAACACCAACATATTCAAATAACAATAAGCATAAATAACATTATTTATTATGCAAGATCAATGATTCCTCTTAGACTTCCTCAATTTCTTTTCTACCATTCAGTGAAAGTGCAAATAAGTGTCATAAAAAGTTGTGAACACCAATAAACCTCATCATTAATAATATTGATGATATGTAAATGAAGAATCCTAATATAATATTGTTGCAATATGAATATTTTAGAAATTTTTAAATAAAAACAACGTGCTGCCATCTAAGGATTATCGATCGACATCAATCGATTTAAACAAATGCAATCATCGTGCAAGATCTAGTCACTAGATGGTAGTATCACAAAATTATGAAAAATAACAAAAGCTGCAAAAAATCTCAGAAAGTTTTGCTAAAAAAATATTTTATTGCGTAATCAAATAAAATAAAAAATAAACAAAATAATTTCTATCATGATTTGTATCTTTTCGTTTCAACAAGGAAAGCAAAATAGACAATTTATTACAATGCAACCTGACTGACATAACTAGATGAAAAAAACAGGGAAATTGTTCTATGGATATGTAACCTTCAATGCATTTAATATTATGATTGCAACACTTATGAATAGTTTAAAAATATTTTACAAGTATAATAAATTTAAAGCACCAATTAGATTTCTACTTGTCGAGATGACATTGAAAAAATAATGTAAATTATTCAAAGTAAAATAATTAAATTACATTATCTCACTTGTCCCGTTTACATAAATTAAGCAAAATTCAAGAATCATAAAAATACTTAAAAACAAATTTTGCATTTTTATTAACATATTATATTATTAACGGTTTTGTCACGGAAAAATCTACACAAATAAAAATGTTACATTATTCAGAAAGCCAGAAAAAAATCCTTGTGTATGGCGGACGTCCTTACCAATAAAGGCAAGAGTTGTGTAGAAGTTGTTACGGACACCTTGTAAGAGCAAAGGCAATGCGTCATTGCGGGTAAACTCATAAAGCTCCTTTTAAAACGAAATTGCGCGATTTCTTTCTTATATAGTTAGTATCAGATAAATCTGAATGATTGAGATTTTTCTCTTGAAAAATCTTTTTTAGATTACAGTTGACAAGCTGAAACAGAGATGACATTTTCCAAATATCATGGCCAGTAATTAAAAGGTTCCGCTAACATTCAAGAATTTTGCGTAGGACCTTAATGAATTTGTAACAATAAACAGGTGTTTATATAATATCGTCTTAATTACATATATTAAATAATATTAGATGAGGCTTAAAAAGGAAAGACATCATCGCAGCAATAAATCTAAAATGAAAACAAGTTTGTAAATAACAACAATAATATTATTGTATTTAAAGCAGAATGTTATCTTATAAAAGACCTAAAATGCCAATTACTCAGAAAAATTTATAATAAAGGAGCGCAATTTGACGTTAAATAAGATAAACGCTTCTAGAGAGTTTTCATGTTTAAACTTCTCTTCAACTTTGTTGAATTTTCGTACTTTTAACTTTAACGATGAAAAATGGAATCGACCGGGAAAAATAGAGAAAATTCTCTTAAGAAAGCAAAATCAAGATCGACAACACTGAAAGCGTTTGCAACAATTTATTGTGCGATCTTAATATCATAACCATGAGGAATAATAATTGTAAATCATTCACTGCTTGAAATTTCAATTTTGTATAGAATGCGATGCACCTCAAGGATCTATTCTTGGACCCGTACCATTTACCGTTATTATTTATGGGTGAAATGTCCAGAATTCTCGCCAATTTTCCATTCTTATTTAATTTCAATTTGAAACAGTATAAAGAAAATATTGATATTGTGTTATGACACCTTAAGAGATTCGGAATGAACATTATCCTTTATCTTGATACAAATACAAACAGAACTTTTTCAACTTTCAAATACTCTCAAGGATATTTTCCACTTCTTTTCAATTTTCGTAAACTGTAAGGAATGTTTTCTTATTCTAGTCAATACAGAAAGCAAACAGAAAACCTCTCCTAACTTTGGTTTGGTCCAGGTGCAGCTGTACTTCTATAAAACTTTTATGATCGTCATACAACTAGACAATTTTGTTCAGACATAGAATTAAGAGTCATCCCAAGGCTTTATGTCTTTATCTCTATTAATGTATGCGATCTCGCCCTATACACTGTATAAATAAAGTAAGGAATAAAATTCACATTTTTTTATTACCGCTGTTTGTCGACGTTAATTTTAATTGTTTAGTTTACTACTCTGAGACCTATGACGTCATAGACTTTTTTTCTAATGGAACCCCTTTATTTTTTAACAAGAAATAAAAAGTAGATTTTTTTCTGAGTTCAGCAATACCCCACATGCGGTATTTAAAATTAGTAGTTTTAGAAATATGGAGGATTTAATAATCAAATAATTAAACTAGAATTTTGAATGTTTTAATGTCTGGTATCAACAGGATGGTGCACCACCACATTATTCACTTCGTTTTAGAGAATACCTAGATGAAGTCTTTCCTAATAGATGGATAGGAAGACGTGGTCCAATGGAATGGCCGGCTAGATCTCCTGATCTCCCCCTACTTGGATTTTTTCTTTGGGCATCTTTTTGTGTCTTTCATCGATTATCATTTCTGGCTCTTGAAAAAGTGAACTAACTGTAGTAAATCAAGATCAGATTATTACCATATGAAATATCTAGTGGAAACTGACAGAAATTCTGCAGTTGAGGTCAAAAGATGCTAAATGGCAAAGTCGATTCGAAAACACTGTAGGGTAATTGCGGGAGAGTTCGGACACCGGGAGAGTTGACACTTCCCCCACCTCGGAATGTGCACGAGCGATTTTTTTTTCCAAGTGACAGTGAATTTGACATGTAAACATAAAGCTAAATGCTAAAACTGCGTTATCTTTTAGATGTATGATATTATTAACTGCGATTTGCATGAAGTTGAGAAAAGTTACCTAACAATTTTTCGTTTTTTCCAAAAATAGTTATCTATTAGCTAAAATATCGATTTCTTTCACTAATATGCAATTTTCTTTAAGGGTTGGAATATTGTAGACTACGTTTTTACATGTACATTATTGTTGATCGCTACAATGTTTTACTGAAATGTTTGTTCTCTCTCGGCGAATCGGGAGAGTTCGGACGTTTTTTTCCGGGAGAGTTCGGATACTTTAGAGTGCTGACAAATGACGAAGAATTCTCCAAAAACCTGAAGAAAATCTTCAAACGGCGCTGTACTTTGGACCTCAGAAGCAAACCAAAAAAAAATGTGTGTTAAAAATGACAAAACCGAGAGCGCGCGCGCGAGAGAGGGAGAGGTAGAAGAGGAGAGAGAGAGAGAGACCGACAGAGAGAAACAGACAGAGAGAGAAACAGACAGAGAGATAGACAGAAAGACAGACAGAGATCGTCATACGATCCAATATAGCCCCTGTGAACCAAGTTTGCTTATCCATGATATAAGCCTTCCCAAAATTCCATTGGGATATTGTACTGATACTGAAAAGTTCACTCATGAACTACCAAAGCGAGTAAAAAATCGAATAAAAAGCTTTCAACATTAGTCCCATTATCAAAAGTCAGGCATTAAACATGGACAGTAGCGGAAAAATTGAACAATGTCTAGCAGAAACGTAAAGCTTTCAAAAGGCTATATCTAGCTAAAACAAGATACCTAAAAGTGACTGCTTTAGAACTTACACGTCTTGAAGGAAAGTTAGAGCCTGTACGAGAGTAATAATTTAATCTTTAAGCTGGTGTTTGCGCTCCTATGGCAGTATGCCGTGTGAGAGTTGTCTCGATAGGTTAACGTCCGAGTTTGGCACTGAGTTTCATTCTAATAAAAAGTGAATTTCATCAAACTCACAGTTTTTGCCTTAAAGGCTTCCGATTTTTTGTAAGCCCCCACGCATTTGAAAATCTCCACTTGTTTGCAGACTTCCTAAATTTTGTATGACCCTGCATTCTTAGAGTCTTAGTTTCTGCATGTCGTCGGGCCCTCCGGGCGGATCTTCGGGTTTTTGCGAAGACCAGAAAGGAAAGGAACGTTAAAGACTTTGTAAGCTATCTCTGATATCTAATATTGAGATCCCAAAAAGACTCTGAACTACAGGAAGGTGATCTGTTCATAACTACCTATTCTTACCATTTGCATCGCACAGGAAATAAATGGAACCTCGCGTACTAAACTACCTAATATTCTTCATTTTGGTACAAAATAGAAACGGAACTTACGGAACATTTTCAACTTTCAAATACTCTCAAGGATATTACGATCTTTCGATTTTCGTGGACTACAAAGAATGTTGCTCTCTTATAACTAACACAATGCAAACAACAAACCTTTCCCAGCTTTGGTTTGGTCCAGGTGCAAGTGTACTTCCAGAAAACTTTTATGATCGTCATAAAACTAGACAATTTTGTTTTTAGCAAATATCTAGTAAGCCGTGAACTTGTTTGAAAAACAAAAGCATAAGTAAACTGATCTGCAAAATAGCCAAAACTTTTCTAATTTAACCGATTTCGTATCTCTTACAATTTCCGAGATCCCAATAGTGAACAACGAAATGTGGACACACTATAGAAGCTGACGAGATGCAACTCAGGCCAGTTGGATGCGGAACTCACTACAGCCAAGATGATCGTCTGGGTTAGTGCAATATAATTCTTAACTACGAAAATTCTCACTTTACTGTTTCTTAAATCGGCTCACTTCTTGAATTGCGTACGCCATTCTAATCTAAAACTACAAAACAGTCGATCCATCTCTTACCAGGTCAGTAGTCCGACTTCACATTTGCGGCCTAGCGACCCAATTCTACAGAAGATTCCTTATGACTGACTTTTCCAGGTTTTCCTCGACTCTTCCTTTTCTTTCCCAGATATCGTTTTGAGGCTATTAACGCTAATTAACAGTCATTTTGCTTTAAATAGCGTTATTTATGAGTGTCTCGATAACTTTGGCCTCTTGAATTCAAATGAGGAATTTCAACTTTCCACCCAACGAGTAGGACAAGATTTTGGTGGAAAAACTAACTGACTTGTAGTGGCTTTGTCAACTGACCAATTTGCTACTTTATGTTCTGAAAGGTACCAGTAATCAATCTAAATCGAAAATATTTACATCTTCATTCTTATGCAATCTTAAAGATTTTCAGTTGACATTGGGCCAGTGCAACAAACCATATCTTATGGAATTGACCTGCGTGGATCAGCAAGTGAAGCATAACTTTGAAATACACAGAAGAAATGAATTTGACTATGTACAAATCAAAAAAAGAATTTTTAAGTTTTTGTTCTTAATAGAAAGAAAATTCTGATGAGCTTTGCAGTAAGGATCTACAATAAGCTTTAGTTAACTTGAATAGACACCCTTGACCTAGATATATATAAGTCAGAAGTGGAGCAAATTTTGTCTCCAGAACAAATTTATCAGCAAAAACTAACTCTGAAGCAGAAATTTAACCAAACAATTTAGTTTTGATATTCCAGCTGTGAAATATGCGAATGTGTTTTGTCGTTATGCGATTCAATCTGGTTCCGAGAGATCAAGTTTACCTACCCATGGTATAAGCCTTAGATGGTCGATTACCAACTGCAAGATTCCATTGGTGTGTTGTCAGTCTTTGTCTGAACTACCAAAGAGAGTCAAAGAACATAAATCGAAGCTTTCAATCTTAGTCCATTTATCAAGTCAGGAATACAATATGGACAACGTGGGCAACGTAAATTATACTGTTGATTGTCTGCCTCGATCAAAATCTTAAAAGAAACCAAATCCGTTTTGCTAGGGCCTGCTTTGTCTTGAAACAAATTCCTATTCCATACAAGAGTAGAAATATTTAATCTTTGAATTGATTTTTGCGCTCTTATAGCGGTGTACCATATGCATTCTAAAAAGTGACTCAACAAAATCTAAGTTTCTACCTTCTGTGTGCCTCCACGTGCTTGAGAATCTCCACTTCTTAGAGATTCTTGAATTTCTGAAAAGCCCGTGGATCTTTAAAGAGACAATAGAGAAAGAGGATGCTAAAAACCTCGTAAGCTGTTATTGATATCTACGTCTTTGTATGGATTTTTCGTAACCCCCAAAGAAAAAGCTTGCGCAAATGTGGAAATCTTGATTTTATCTACGGGAAGATAGGATCTACTCATACCCATTTTTACTAGTTTCACCTTTACATCGCAAATGTCTAAATTTAGGACAAAGATGTCTGTTGGTGACCAGGCTAATATAAGGACGGCGTTCAAGCTCATTGATTTTAGGTTAGTTTACAGTACATACAGATAACTATCGAGTCGAGTCAAATCAATTTTAAAATAGAGATGAGAGCCTATTTAGCTTACGAAGCAGCATGGTCTGTTTATAATTTATTCTATTCTAGCAAAATGTAATTTAATGCACATAACATCCTGTAGATGGCGCTAAGAGTTTTTCATGCTGTTATATTCATGATAGAAGGGATAAAAATGCAATTGTTCCAGAATGCTTTTTCTCTCTGTGTGCGTTTAGAAATAAACAATTTCAAACAAGACTTGAAAATGGCGAATGATTTTACTCTAAAAACGCCTTTCCCCAGTGTAACACCACAAAACAAATAAAGTCATAAAAAATCCCTGCCTGTCACGTGTTTTCTACCCATGGAATTTAATTTTTAATTAATCAAACATTAAAAAACAATTCACAAATTCTCTAAATAGCCGTTACTACACAACAAGGTGTAGTAATCTTTTTGCAATAACCATTTACGGTTATGACGATCAGTCGATTTACACATAAATAAACAATAATAAAGCCTTGCCTACCGCATCATTTTTAACGGAACTAGTATTTACGTCAAGTAACTGTTATTTACTTTAGAAATTTGCAATTCTACTTCAAATCATATCCAAAAATAGTTGATGTGCAATGTTTTAACTGTCACCTTTAACAAATTAAAGTTATTATTTAACGTTTACATGTTTATAATACAACTCATTAGCAACGTTATTTAAGGAAATTTAAAGCAATTTAATATTGTGAAAACGAGCCCATTTACCTATTTTTACAACTTTATTATATCTACTTTAAATACACCCACTGTGTATCGATTCGCCAAACTAAAAATGAGCTAAAAGCTATGTTTACACGCTTACAAATATTCTTATAAAACACGAAGAACAGAATTAATGATCTTTTATTATACGACTAAATTTAGTTAACCTTTAATAATAATAATAATAATCATCTTAAATGGTTATGTGGTAGCAAAGAATGCGCTTTTTATAATTCATTTTTAAATATTAATAAAATCCAGATAAGGAGCAGCTTCATTACAATTTCTAATACATCCGAAATTATCTATTTCACTGACAGCCAATATATTATATCCACTTATAATATTTTTATTTGTATTGTATTCATCTTCCGAAACAAATCGTTAATCAATTTTAATGAATCTCTGGGCGGAATCTCATATAAAAAATTCAAGTTAATGAACTCTTCAGCTTAAACTTTTTAATAACAATAATCAACATGGTTTAAAAGCAATTTTTAAAATGAAGCGGAACAGGAAATTTTTATACATTTTTAGGCTAAGTGTGCACTTTTTAAAAAGTTAATATAATTACAGACTTGCAAGTGAATGTAACATAATAAAGAAAAATGCGAGATCTAGATTAATATGGATTTGCCGAATCGCCGCCGATGGTATACTAAATAACGATTTTGTATCAAACAGAAAAGAAAGATAGGAACCGTAAGGTAACGCACAGCCGCAGGCTTTTAAAAACATTTCTTTATAAATAGCGGTACATACACCATTCTAAAGATTGTTTATATAACTTTATACAGAAAGCAAATCAAAAAGCGCCGTAATTAGAACAAATAACAAATAAACAGACCGGCATTATTAAACTAATTAATAATCTTATATTTTCCGCTTAAGAAACTTTTACCATATAAGAACACGAACAAGCATCGTATACATGAATAAACGTACCTAACTAGGTCTAATTTTATGATACAATTATAAACAAATTAAAATTCTAACCTTTCGTTCGTTTTCCAAAATTGGATCGTCCCAACCTCCAGAACTACCGCAACTTCCTCTACGACCGGGATCCCAGGAGTTTCTTCTACTATCTAAAGAGTCATTCGAAAATCTTCTAGAATTCCTCCTGTTTGTAGGCACTTGCAGAAAATCTTTCTTTAAAGAATTCGTCGAACCAGTTAAGGAATCACGGCGTGAATTCCAACCGCTATTAAAGTACCCATCCTTTCTCAATGTTACCATTGAAGCTACCAGAGGGTCTTTTCTTAAGAGCGATGGGAAATTGCTCGGATGCTCGATATCTTTATTAGGCGGCATTTGTGGGAGCCCCAGAGAATCGCGCCGTCTACATTTAAAAAACATCGATGTACAAGAATTCTGATAACGAAGGGAAAGTATGCGTAAGTGGTTAGTAATCAGATAAAACCTCAATAAGTCAGCATAGACTTTCCCACGCAATTTTCTTCTTGTATTAACTATTAGTTTTATGATAGGTAGGATAGAATATACGCGTGTAATTGGAATCACTTAAAAAACAAAGCATGTAAAACAGGCGGCACACTTCTCATCAGAGAGTGAGGCTATAAAAACAATTAGCAACACAACTATGTGGATCGTATTTGAATAACAATGGGTGTGGATTTAATGTAACAGCTCGTTTAATACGGATGTTTTAATACTGTTAGAATATACGAGGGAGATTCATAAATGTTTGTGATCTTTGTCAGTACATACAATCAGAAAATTTTAACCTATTAGAAGCCTTTTTACAAACAAACCATAGAAGGCCATGAATAATTCTGAAAAGATACACAAACATTTGATAACGTACAAAACGAGCTATATCTATCTTATAGATGCAATTTGTGAAGTAAAACTCCACGAAGAGTGTATTATAAATTAGAATGCACCATATTAGCTCAATTGGGGGTCTTGGTGTGGATAAGTAAATCGCATACATAAATGATATGAAGAATTAATGCAATAAATATTCATTTTCAAATAGAATCAAAACAGCAAAAATCCTTTTCATACCTCTGATCCACGCGTTGCAGTTTAAAGTTTGCTTGGAACAAACATCAGAACGGAAACCATAAAAAAATTTTGCTAGAAACAAATCGAAACAGAAAGTCTTTTTCACACTTTTGGCTTTGCTCCATTCGTTTGGAGCTTACTTAGAACAAACACCAGAACAAACACCAAAGAAGATACTATTTGATGGAAAAGAATCGAAATAACAAAAGTCCAGTTTAGTTGTTTAAAAATAAACACTAGAACGTAAACCACAAAGAAAATAATTTGGTGAAGAAAAATCGAAACAGCTTTCTTAGGACAAGAACCAGAACGGAAACCACAAAGAAAATAGATGGTGGAGAAGAATCAAAACAGCAAAAATCTTTTTTCCCATCTGTGCTCCATGCATTACAGTTTGAAGCTAATTTAGAAGATACACCAAAATGGAGATCATAAAAAACATTTGATGGAAAAGACGCGAAACAGCAAAACTCTTGTTCACACCTTTGCTCCGGGCGTCTCAGATGGAAACTCGCAGAACAAACACAAGAATAGCGAAACCGTAACAAAGATATTTGGTGGGCAAGAAGCGAAAGTTAAAAAACTGAGACGGAAAAACAAAAATAAAATTAATAAACGAGGAAAGTGTTTACGGTCCCATATTTTTGAGAAGTCGAAAGAGTGTCTGAAAAGAATTGTAGAGTGAGAGGCTTTGTTCAAAAAACATAGGAATCAAGTCAATAAATGAAGCGCCTCATGGTTGTTTGATATTAAACAGTTAGCCAAAGCCAAAGCCTTGAATCAAAATAGTTGACGGAAAAACCAGAACAAAAACATTCCTTTACTCATTCCAGAAAGAAAATAAAGGTACAGTCAGTAAAGAAAGAAAGTTTTAAAGCTGAGCATTCTTCAAAGATTATTAGATCATGAGATAGAAAAAAGCAAAAAATTCTTTCGACTCCCATAGTCCTATGGCTATACGTGTAGACCAAAAGAAAAATCTTCTCAACATTTGTATCGAGAGACTTTTTCGATAATCAACAAAAGAAGACATTCAAGGTCACATCTTTTGGAAAAATTGATCAAAATTCACCCGAATCAAGATAGTTCGTGGGGAAAAATGAAACGGAAGATTATTTTGACATACTTATCTCACACGTTATTTTGTGAAAAACAATAAACCAAGGAATTTTCATTTTATAAAATTTGGCCCAATTTGTTCTTACAAATGGGAAAAACCAAGTAAAGAATTCTCTCGACACTCTTACCTCTATACTGACTCTATACATTACACATTCAACGAGTCATTAATGAAAGAAAAATCAGAGCCAAAATTTCTTCTTCAATTAAAAGAATTCGTTGGAAGATTCGTTAGTACCCTTCTCGTCCATAACTATTTGAATGAATGGAGAAAAAAACGTTTTGTTACTTTCTGGGACTTGATCAAAAGCACTGTGTCTACATCTATAGTTTCCAAGTTTTACAATTTGATTACCTAGAAGTCAAAGAATTCCATAGAGCAAAACTTAATAATTTTATGTAAAACCGGTACAGAAATGAGAAAACTCGAAATGGGTCATTTCTGATCTTTTTATAGTTGGACAAAGCTAGACACAGCAAACAAAAAAAGGCAAAATGCTACTCAAAGTAGAAAGAGACTTTTCGTTGTTTTTAATTACAACCAAGGCTAAATCCAAAACAAACAAGACTAACTGATATCAAAAATTGCAGATTTATTATCATAGAAGAAAACAAAAATTGCAGAATGGAATTTAAAGCCGTTGAAATTGAAAATCTCTATTCTTAACGAACAAATAGAACCAGACGCTGCACTAGAAGAAGCTTTTGTATCGCTTAGAAGACAGTGATCCTTTTGCAAAATTTCGTGCCCTTGAAACTGTCTCCAAACTCACGGTTCAACATTTTCGAGTTCTTAGATGAAATTAAAACCTAGACCATGCAGGTTCCAAGTCTTAATATTACACTTGTGCAATGTCAAAATAACACCGTAGGTCTTGGTCTTACTCTAGAATTGGGAAAAAACTCTAAAACTGGAAAAACACAAACGGCAAAAGTGAAATTGAAAATCTGTTTTCTTAACGAATCAGCAGAAGCTTTGGTATTTCTTAGAAGCTAGTGTTCTCAGGAATGTTTGCAAACTGACGATTTAGCCCTTCCAAGTTCTTAGATGCCATTCAAACTTAGACCATGAGGTACCAAATCCTAATATTACACTTTAGCAAAAACTTTCTTTGTCAAAACAACATCATAAGTTCTAATCTTGCTCTAGAATTGGAGAAAAAATTCCTAAAACTGGAAATTTTGTCCAAATTATTGACTCGACTTAAGCTTCTAGATTCCAACCAAAACGCACTATCATTATTTTAACACAACCTTTCTAGCAGAAATGACGTTCTTAGAAAAATTTAATAGACAGAGTCAAGGATTGCTAAAAAACGACTACATAGAAAAATAAGCTGATGGCAATGATTACAAATGCTAAAAGCGAAACTCCTAGAATTTCAATTTGATCATAAAAAACAAAACTGGCCTGCAACATGAAACAAAATGTCTCATTTTCCCAAACGTACATACAGTATGTCCACATTTCGATTCTCACTATTGGGATCTCGCAAACTGTAAGAGTTACTAAGTCGGTTAAATTAGAAGAATTTTAGCTATTTTTGAGATCAATTTACTTATGCTTTTGTTTTTTCAAAAAAGTTCACGGCTTACTAGATATTTGCTAAAATCGAAATTATCTTATTTTTTTTTTAAGTGGCATTTCTCAGGAACGAGAAAAGATAGAAAAGAACAGCAAAGAGGCTGTTTTAGAGAATTTATTCCGAAACACAAAAAAATTATTTTCGCAATTGTCTTTTGTTTACTTCGGTGGTGGAACGTAAATCCAAATTTTTTTCTAATGGAACGCCTCCTTGATTTCCATATTACTGAACAGCACGCCTTAAATGCTTTTCAGTGATGCATGGTTTGACATAGCTATTCTTTTGTTTTACCGAGTTATGAAGTGAAAAGCATTTCCCACGTAGCGTGCCATGGTTTTAAACATATGAAAATCATTGATATTTGTCGGATAAATTGCATTTGTTATGGAACAATTGTTAAAACAAAAAAAGACGCTTTTAAGATACTTCACTGTGCATTAACAGATAGCGTCAAATAAGCAGCTAATGCCCCGTAAACACCTTAGAAGCGAATTTATTTTGTTTTAGCAATTTTTGCATAAAAATGAATTTAGTTGATAAAAATCCACGACTTTGTGTTAGATGTCATGGTACACTATGATGAAAAGTGATATTTCACTTTTAAAAAAATAAGATAATTTCGTTTTTAGCAAATATCTAGCAAACTGTGAACTTTTTTGAAAAAACAAAAGCATAAGTAACCTGATCTCCAAAATAGCTAAATGTTTTCAATTTAACCGACTTCGTATCACTTACAATTTCCGAGATCTCAATAGTGAGCATCGAAATGTGGACACACTGTATGTAGTTTTCATTATTAGGTTTACATTTTTATAATTTAAGACACAATAAGGTAATTGTTATTTTGAAGATTTCTGTTGGTAAAAAATGAAAACGAATCCAACCTCAAACCAAAACCCCTGGTATCCTTTGATCCACATGTCATGACAAACAATTCTTAAATTTATTCTAGTGCCGCCCTTAAATATCAAATTTCATACCTGTTATAATAATTGCTCTGTACATTCAAAGCAGGCATGGATTCCCTCCGTGGTCCAACCCCATTGCCAACGTTACCCCTCGAATCTCGCCTTTGATAAGTCAAATTCCCCGTAGATTCCCTAAAATTAGGCGTATGCAACACATTCCCGAGGGAACCGCGTCGATTTCCTTTCCCTCCGTGAACATCGCACTTGGCGTCGTGTTTCGCTTCAACTTTACAAATTTCAGTCGGCGCCTTCGGCTCAAGCTTAACATCGTCGAAGAGGGCTTCCAAGCGTTTTATGGCCGCTGCGTGATTTATAACTGTGCTACTCATTGTGTCGTATTAAGTGACAATTATTTTTCTGTTATACGAAATTGTTTTTGTCACGTTTCAGTTATTTACACAAAAGCTGCACTTTTTTTGCGATAAAAAAATAATTTGTAACACAGGAGATGCCACAAAAAACGAAATATCGCGAAAAACCTTCTAATCACTATACACAAACAACGATCACTGATTCAAGATTCAAACACGTGAAGCTGCTCAGTGTGTCAACGTGTTCCCATGGCTCTGGGCGCATTCCACGACTGCCGCACAAGACTGTTCCGGCAGCCATCCAGTCACGGTATAAGACAACAAACCTCGGACTACATCCCACATAGCACCTACTCAACGCAAACTTGGTAAAGACTTAAAAAGAAATTGCACACAAAAAAAAGTTTTTATTGACATAACAACAAAAACGAAACGGTATTATTTCATCGAAATTGTTTCAAACTTTTCCTAACGCAACAAACAAGTCGCACCTTATTTATAAAAGTAAAGAAAGAACAATCGTAAACGCCGCAATACTCCGGAGATTTCAATGATGAATCAGACGGGTAACCTCGAGTGAATGTATTTTAGCAACTGAATGGTCGTACGCACATGATATCATCTGCTGTTTGTTGCGTGCTAGGTCTTCGTATAAATACACAATAAGAATAACCATACATGGATGTGAATTGCTATTTGGGTTACTTTCTTAGAATAATAGAATATTCAACGGATCTTATTGAAGTTCAATTAGTACCTGCCAGCTTTTATTTACAGTAAATTGTGAAATTCATTTATCGAGTGTCTGTTGTAGTAATAATTGGTGCATAAGTGTACAGATAAATTACACAAGCTCCTCGTCTTTATAAATGTAAACACTTATTCGTTCACATGTAAGAAACTAATAACCTAGAAATGACGACCTTCGCTGCAGAGCGATTGAAATCTGATAACTTTATAAAACAATCAAATTTGAAGAGTTATTGATTTGTCAGAATTAGGAATTTCATTTTAGGACTGAAATCTGTCAAGATTAAATTTTCTTGACCTTTTAATTAATTCAAATATCAAATGACACAGAATATTAAAGTAAGAATTAAGAAGAAAGGCAGGAGGAAGTCGATTAATTTGTTGGGCAAGGATTTAGATTAACATTAACGAGGCAAACAGTAATACAAGATCTAACTAATAATATACGCATTTCTAAGCCTACTCATCTCTTCAAAATCTTGTAAATATTTACTGACAGACAGAACGTGTTCTTTTATTACATGATTTTTCAAAAGTAGAAGTAACCCATATATGAGAAACGGGTACTACCAAATCAAATTATGTAGCCCTTCAGGTTAGACACTGCCTTGTTCAAATTCAAGAAAATTAGAATTCCGCGTGGTGATCAAACCCACAGTGTAGATATTCCGGGTTTCGGCTTTGGACTAAAAGTTAATACGCCTAGTATTAAGAATGCTAAATAGAAATATTAACTTTCGGACGACAAAGTTGGTAATGTCACAACTCGAGAATCTTTTTTATAATCGCAATCAACTAATTTCTTCGTAAGTTTCATATTCGGTTTAGTTAATTTAGAACTTTGAGCAAGGTACTACAACACGAGATCAATTCTTACTTTTGAACAATTTTTCTTACAATATTGGTGACGTGGATGGGAGTAGTTTTCTTGGGAATCGTACGTTTCATCATAGATTCTCACCAAAACCAACTAAATTGTGTTCTAATTGACTAGATAGTTGTCCAACTTCGATTTTTAGGATAATGCCACCACTAGGTCAATCTTTTTGTTTCGGCCAAAAGTATTATTTACTGATCAAGTGCTCGATTTGGACAAATATCTTTGTGGCTCTCGTTGAACGATGACTTAGCAATTTGAATGTGTTTTAAAATTTCCATCACGTTGCAATTAGCGTAGAAGAGTAGTATGTGGGTTAGTGAATAGGGTTCCTTGCAATATTTATTTAGAAATTAAATTCTCTGGTCTTTCCAGGTTTTCAGATTATTTTCAAAAAAATTACATATCTGTCGATTTAACTAGAGATAACAGTGACATTAACAGGAAGAAAGTCAACAAGAGAAATAAAACGCAAACAAATATGTTTGCCTTATTTCTCATGTTTCTTGCACAGACCTTGGTTGACTGGCAGAAGAAAATTCTTTACAAGCAGTGTTTACTGAGGAAGGCACTGCAAACGATGCATCCACATCTTGTGCCACCTGCAATGGCCAGTGGTGTGTGGTGCGGGAAAGTGTGAAAACGTCGACTGGGGTGTCTTTCGTGACACGTCCCGGTCGTTCAAAAAAGTCCTGTCCTCCTGATCGGGTTGCGTGGATCAGTCACAGCTCACTAGCTTCCAGTGCAGTTCGGGTTCACGCTATGTATAGAGGGCGTAAGCAGCAGGTAATCGATGCTTATGCCTAGACAAAGAGCTAAACTGTTGTCATCGAGCGCATGCTCTCCTTGATCTCCACGTGGCTCGGTTATCAAATACCTACCGCAACGTTGTTGTGTGGGGTTCTGCGGAGAATCGGTTTGGCTACAACCTGCGCTGTCAATCAACGCCGGAACTTGAGATCGCCAACGACACCACATCATAATTTTGCGAACCACTAGCCAGTCTCTCCTCACCACCAATGGAGCGTCCGTAAAATATTTTGTCATAAAATGTTTATACGAAAACATCAACCATCAACAGTCTAGCCGCGCAGCTGATGCTCTACTACCAAGCATCAAATTAACAACCAACTTCGAAATCATATTCTAACACATGACCCTCTTCGCTGCCACTATCACCCTTCCACTACCCGATCGAATAGGAAATGGGCAAATTTCCTAAAACGGTCATCGGTTGGAACACATGCTGCAATAGTAAGACATGGAATGGAAAGCAGCAGCATTCAAAAAGGCGTCAAATTCAATTTTTTTGGTGTTAGTTTTTGGGGTAAATGTGAGTCGAATTGGCTCCTATCATCAAAAATTAACTTTCAAACAAACTTAGTTGATTTAGTTTTGATGTTCAAGTTGTGAAATATGCAAATGTGTTTTGTTGCTATACAAGCCAGTTCGATCTCAGAGACCAAGTGCACACCCCTGCTTTAGAGAGGCCGTGCAAGTTGCAAAGGATTCAAAGTCATTCATGTTACAAAAAATATGCAAATATGAACAATAAGTTGCAAAATTATGTACTTTAGTAAGAATCAAATTTAGTAATATTAAATATGTTAGGTATGTACTTACGAAAGAAAGCCATTTTGTAGCGAAATAGCGTCCTTGCGTCCTTCGATAAGTAAAATACAGTTCCGCTACTTTGCACGCAAGCACATCTTCACCAAAACATGCAGCCAGCTGCGCATTATTAACCTTTAGCGCATAGGACTTAGCGGGAGAAGTGCGACAACTCTAATATAAAATAAAATGGTCGTGTTCAAAGAAAGAAACATTGAGGGGTAACTGTTAAGGAGCGGGAACAGTTGGCACTTCGTTCGCAAAGCATCTTTCATTACCCCCCTCCACTCCATTACGTTAAGCATACGTCGAATCGACAGTAGCTCATTCAAAAAAGTTTCTTAACATGGCGAGCGTCACCTAACACGTTGAACAGGTAGCGCTGCGTTTAGTACACATTCGAACAACATGGTTGCATTCAGAGATAGCACACCTGGCATGAATGTGCAAGTCCAAGGCGTTCAGAAATTAAAAGATTTATTCCCTAATGTTCTGTATTACCCGTTGAAAAAGTTTGAGTGCACGCTGGATGTTCACTAAGCACATTACTCCTTACTGGTGTACTTGGTGTGCAAAGAGAGGGGGGGATGCCAAAATTCGTCTGCATAAACTTCACAATCACGCGTATTGGCGTATTTACGATTTTGATAGCAAGCTTTGTGTTTAAACATGAAATGCGCTTAGTAAAGTTTAATACACCAGATGTGTTTTCGGCGACACGCTGTTTGTAAACACACTCATATCAGGTGTGTAATTTCTGAACGCAACCCAGTTGTGTTGCAAGCAGTGTTGCCAGTAAGCGGACGTTGAAATATTACGGTTTCAGTGAAAAAAAAAAGTCGCTACTTTAAGTTTTTGCTTATGCTATGCAGACTGTCTGCTTGGTTTTGCAAAATTGCAAAAACGTACGGTATGCTTACAAACCCCAACGGACATTAACACTACTTGTAAGGAGTAAGATGTACAGTCGCGAGCAATTGTTTGTCGGACTCGATTAATGAAGCATTTGCCATTGTATCATACTTACTAGAATGACATTATTGTCGATTAAAATTTATTGCTCGTGACTGCACCTAAAGGTCGCTTTTTATTTAAGAATTCACCAACGCCACAATATCTTTCAAGAATATAAATGACAACGCGGGTAGCTTTTGACAGATGTCACCTCCAATATTGCTACCATCACGTATACGATTACATTACAATTAACTTAAATCAGCAAGTTACGTTGAACCTAAGTTGCATATTTCATGAAAAGTCGCTGTGTGTAGCGACAAATCGCTACAAATGACAACACTGTCCGCAACATGTTCCTCTTCTGAATGCGACCAATAAAACGCAAGATTTAAAAATTAAAAAGACTGAACTAGCATTAAAAATATGAACGTTCACATAAAATATGTAGCGAGTGAGAAACCCTGCAATTATTTGCTACTAGCTGTGCTCAGTTTAATTGTTGCAAGTAGCTCAAAATACAAAATGGCTGCTTTATCGTGTATTTGTTTGAAATAATTGCAGAGAACAAGTAAAAATATTTTGAGCAGTTCAGTCGAGGTCCTAAGATGGGAAAATTCAAACACATTTTGATGACGGTACAAGTAACAATTACTGTCTTCCAGAATAAGATCAATTGAGAATCAAAGTGATATCGGTTGACGGGCCCGCAGAGAGCTGAATAAGGTTGTCGGTTAGAAACAAGCTTCTCTTTTCGTCAACTTATCTGATTGTCATGAACATCCAAGTCAACCTCGAGGATGCATCAAATGTAGCCGGAGAGTAATGAACAGAAAAATGAAACAAAGCTAACAAAAAAAAATTAAAAATCTTAGGAACGTTTAACTTAGCGAGTTCAAATTTGTCATTTTCATGTTTGAAGCCTTTATAACTTTTTTTTTATTTGCAACGCAGCCATATCGCATGATCCTTAAAGTATGCAATTGCTTGATTTATGATTAAATCTGCAACTATTCCCACCACTACTTTTCATGGTACTGTCAAAGTCAACTGATGCGATATCAAGTATCGACACTAAACAAAAGACGATCGCAAATTCAGCTCAATTGTTGTTCCACGTCACATTTGACAAGTTTAAAAATCAATTAATAAGTTTGAGGTTGTTAGAATTGAGATTTTAAAGAAAAATAAATAAAATTGGTTTAACTTGCCAGAATTGTCAAATTGCTGCTGGTAAACACATGTAAAAACGGTCGACATAAAATCACACGTTTTGCGCCCGAACATGCATAAAATAAACGAAAAATTAAAGTAGCGACGAATAGCGACTTTTTACTTGAAACTGTGAGGGCATTTTAACATCGACAACACTGTCGTACTTTATCTCACATCAAATGGCTTTGGGCTCTGACGAATTATAGCTTGCAATCTAGACGTCGAGTAAAATCTTCAGCAGTGTCTAGGTTGTCCATTGGGACAATTTTAGAATAAGTGCTATATTTAAAAGTAAAATACAGTGCGACCCAATTTCGATGCTCACTATTGGGATCTCGGAAATTGTAAGAGATACGAAGTCGGTTAAATTAGAAAAGTTTTGGCTATTTTGGAGATCAGTTTACTTATGCTTTTGTTTTTTCAAAAAAGTTCACGGTTTACTAGATATTTGCTAAAAACAAAATTATCTTATTTTTTTTAATTCATTTTTCATCATAGTTTGCTATGACATCTAACACACAAAGTCGTGGAGTTTTATCAAAGAAATTCGTTTGTCATGCAAAAATTGCTAAAACAAAATAAATACGCTTTTATGGGGCATTAGATGCTTAGTTGATGCATTCTGTGAATGCTCAGTAAATTATCTTAGAAGCGTCTTTTGTTTTGTTTTAGCAATTTTTACATAACAAATGTAATTTGTCTGACAAAAATCAATGATTTTCATATGTTTAAAGCCATGGCAGACTAAGTGGGAAAGGCTTTTTATTTAAAAAAAAAATAAGATAATTTCGTTTTTAGCAAATATCTAGTAAGCCTTGAACTGGTTTGAAAATCAAAAGCATAAGTAAACTGATCTGCAAAATAGCCAAAACTTTTCTAATTTAACCGAGTTCGTATCTCTTACAATTTCCGAGATTCCAATAGTGAGCATCGAAATTGGGTCGCACTGTATCTGTCTATCTATCTATCTAATTCTAAAGCCTTTCTACCTTTCGGTGTAAGGCTGGGTTGTCTGTCTTCTTTTTCCACAATTCTTTCCATGCTTCTTCTTCTTCATACTTTTTCTGTCCATGTTTTTCTTAGTCTTCCTTTCTACTTCTTCTTGATTGTTCTTGCTTCATACAGTTTTCTTGTAGTTCTTTCTTCTTCCATTCTGTGGACATGTCCATACCATCTTAGCTGATTTTGTTCTATAGTGTGTTCTATCAGTTGAATATTTAGTAATTGTCTTATATTATTGTTTCTTATTTTGTCCATGATTTCTTTTTTCGATCCTTCTTATAAAGTATCTCAATTCTCTGCTTTTTATTTTGTTGCGTTCTTTTTGTGGTGGTCCATGTTTCAAAACCATATGTCACTATCGAGATTGCTACTTTTTTGTATACCTGTACCTGTCTCTTTTGGTATTTCTTTTTTTGTTAAGATTATGTTTTTTATACTATCAAATAGTTTTCCTGCAGCTTCTGTTCTTTCTTTTATCTCTTCATCTAGTTTTCGGTCTTGTGTAATTACTGAGTCTAAATATTTGAACTTTTCTATTTGTTGTAGGGATTTTCTGTCTATCTGTCTGTCTTTGTTTTTACTTATTATCATTGTTTTTGTCTTATGAATGTTAATATTCATATTTAAATTTTCGAGACGTGTCTCTTGAGTATTTGTAAACATTCGTTCAAAGTGTTTTGATCTTTTGCGATGATGGCCGTATCGTCTGCGTAACATAATTCTAATATTTGTACCCTATCCGTTTTCCTGTATCCTATTGTGTGTTGTTTAGCTTCTTTTCCTGTTTTATTTATGGCTTCATCTAATACTATTGTGAATAATAATGGACTCAGTATACACCTTTGTCTTATCCCTTTTGTTGTCTCATACATATTCGATTCCCCGTTCTTTATTCTTGCATAATTCTTTGTTCTTCTGTACAGGCTCTGGCCGCTTCTCACTAACTTCTCTGGTATTTCTCTGTCTCTTAGGATTCTCCATATATCTTCTCTGTTAATTTTATCGAAGGCCTTTTCTAGATCGACAAAACACACGTGTGCTTTACTTGCGCTTTTTTATGGTTTTCACGCTTATTTGTCTCAGGATAAAAACTGCGTCCTGCACACCTCTGCTTTTCCTAAACCCACATTGGTTATCTTCTATTGTTCCCTCTAATCGTGTTGTCAGTCTTTTATCTATTATGATCGCAAACACCTTAATATGGTGATTTCTCTATAGTTTTGGCACTTTTTTGTTTCTCCTCTTTGGTAAACCGGGCATATTACGCCTATCTGTTAGTCCAGGGGTGCAATTTCGTTTCTCATTATTTTATTGAACAAGTTTCTTAGGTCTTCTAAAATACCATTTGGTGTCGCTTTGAGCATTTCCGCCGAGATTTTGTCAGGTGCTGGTTTTGCTTTTTCGATTGCTTCCTTAACTTCTTCCATTGTATTTCTTGCTCGATTTCATCTTCGTTTTTGTGTTCTTGCTCTTCGGTTTTGTTTGTATCCCTTCCCATTCTAGCAATTCTTTGAAACAATCATTCCATCTATCCATTATTTTGTCTTCTTCTGTTATTGTTTCCCCTTTGTCGTTTTTGGTATTTCTGATCATTTGCGGTTTCTTATCTCTTGTATTTTTGATTACTCCGAAGAACAGTTTCTGATTATCTTCCTATTTTCTCTCCAAAGTCTTTCCATGTTTTATGTTTTTCTTCTTTAATAATTCTTTTTACTTGTCCCGTTTCTTTTTTATATTCTTCATAATCTTCATTATGTTTGGTGTTTTATGTATTTTTTGCATGTTTCTTTTTTCTTTTTATTTGCTTCCATTATTGTATCATTCCATCAATGTGTTCCTTTCAGCTTTCAGTTTGTAATGGTTGACATTCTACAGATCTCTTCTGCTAGCGATAGAATTGTTTGTTTCAATATTCTCCATATTTCTTCTATGTTTTTGTTTTCCTCTCTCTTGGTATTATTCTTTTCTTTGTGTCTCTTTTAGCTTATAGCATTTTATTTTCTTCTTTGTTTTGATTCATTAACCTTTTTCTTCCTTTCTGTTAAACCTATATACTCTATGTTTGCTTTTGCTAAGTCTTTTGTGATCTCATCTGTTTTGCTGTTTAAGCTTTTCACATTCCATTTTGCTTTTTATGCTTTGTGTCTTTTTACTTTCGTCCTTTCGTGTATGCTTGGTCTTACTTTTGATTTTGTTTTGTTTTTTGTGCTTATTTTCCTTTTTCGTGTCCTTATTCGTAGCCTTGGTCGTATCATGTTCTCCCCTGGTCTTTGTATTAGGTAGTATTTTGTCTCGTCTCTCCCCTCTTCTTCGCCTTCTTTTTCTTTTTCATTCCATTTCCATTTTGTGCAGTTTATAATTAGGAAATTATATTCAGTTTTGACGTTTTTCCCATCGTTTATTTCTGCTTTCGCTATGTCTCTTAAATTATTTTGCATTTCTCGTTCTTTTACAGTTAGATCACTTTCTATATACAGTGTCCGCCAAAAAGTCTGCACCATATGGGAAAAATTTGTATTGAATGACTTATGGAAAATTTGTTTCCGGCATCAGGTTTTGCTTGCTCCAGAACCAAAAATGACCTAATCAAAAGTAATCATGTGGTCTTCATTATCTGTCAAATTACACATTTTTAGAAAAAATGTCTGAAAAATGGACTTATTTGACCGAATTTTGAAAAAAGTCATGAGAAAAAATTGCTTCCTTTGCAATTTTTACCCGTATGCAAAAGGATCTTTATTTCGTTTTTCCTTATTTGTTAATCAATAAAAGTCGATCCAATCTAATTCAAAACATTTATTAATTAGATACATATTGCACAATACTCATCTTACGGTCTAAATAATCTTCTTTTCCTTATTTTTATGTAAAAAATAAAAATGGAGCTTTGGTAAAGTAGCACACTTGGTGTACAGTTCTATCTTCCCAGAATGCCTGTGACTATACAACGGCAACTGTTATAATCTCCTATTCTTATCTATTATTTTATCTTTAGTCGATATTATAAAATTCCATTTGGAAAGTATTACTAACTGCAGCTTCAGGGCTGTTTACATACATTTTACATTTAACATTGAAATTCTCCATGCAATAACTGTTATGAGAAATAGGAAAGGTAATATTAAGTAGGCTAATATCAATGCACTTTTGATTTACTTCCATAATTGTATTTTCTTGATAATTTCCCAAGACGCAATTTAAACACATAAAATCATCTAGTAAGAGACTTTAATGATGGAGGAGGAGAGAACAACAAGTTTAATGTCAAGAAATTTAATTTTACTGGCAAATTAGAATTCCTTTTTAAATAAAATAATTGGCCGGTATTAGAATGTCACTAAGATTGAATTAAGACATTAATAAATCTATCACTGCATTTTTTATTAGGTTTTTAGTAAAGAATTTAGGTTAACTATGATGTTAAATGAATAAGCAAATCCATTGAAAATCATTTAAAAGATATTTATTAGCATTCTAAATTTGCCAGAATCGTGTTTAATAATAATTTGGTGATTTTAAAATTCAGTGATAACTTCTACTAATTATATTCATAAAACAGATATAAATGTCATTTAAAATGGTAAACATAAACACAATTAGTTTTGTCATTAATAAATTTAAAATTTAATTCCACCGATTTGTTTATAATAAGAGATCGCATCGGAAAGCACAAACCGTTGGCGTGCTATATTAGGTTAGGAATCTAAAAAATTTAAATACGCGCTAAATAAACACATGCAAATTGGAACTAATTTCTCTTCACTTACACGATGCTCTAATAAATAAAGGCTCTTAACTATTAATTAAAATAAAATATCTGTAGCAATTTGCATATTGAAGAGCATACATCCGTTGAAATAGGAAGGGAATTAGGTGCAAAAATTATCTACGCCAGGTTATGGTTTTTACTGCTCTTTTCAGTTACTCGTTCCAATAATTCTCAAGCTGTTAATGTGTTAATTAATTATTGTATTTCTGCGATGTTCGCGTTGAATTCTAAAGAAAACGATAGTAGCTTTTACTTTAATTTAAGAAAACAGTCGAAGGTGCCGATTAAATTATTGGAAATTCATTCCAATCTTTAATCAAGCTTTCGACATCCTCTATCAACAGAGGAAAAAAAGGACAAAAAACCTAAAGAACCGTTTCTAATGCCATTGATATGCTAGGCTTGACTTCAGTAACTCTCATTATTATGTTACCTAATGAATTTCGATCTTAAATCAACCTGTAGGAGAAATAAATCGATTTCTTAAGTAAATTGTCTGCAATTTAGTTTTTCTCATGTCAGATAAAAAGTTTTATGCGTTTGGATAATTGATAGATTCCAATCTCAGTTAGCGGATATGGAACAAACTTCTATCCGGTTCAGCCTCTTTTGAATTCATACAAACCAAGTTAGTAATTTATTGTTACGTAATCATTCTCAAAAGTTCAGATAGGAATTCTAACCTCACCTTAATAATGAATTAACTATTAACACTTCCTGTCAATTAATGCGCTACTTAGTTTACTTTAAATTAAATCCAACCAAATGCGCTATTAAATTTCTTTCGTGATTTTTTAGAAAATACTCTGCACTGTAAGTATCGTGTGACAATTCCAGTAGTAAAGTGTTTTAAGTTTAAGCTGTTCTTGTGTTCTTTTAGGTATAGTGAAGGTCTCCACTTCCCGAATGTAAAATTATGCATTTCTTACTTTTTTTTTGGAATTTCTACAACAATCTAAACTACAAATGAGTAGTTAAAGGAACATTGAAACGCTGAGCTAGTGAAACACAATTCGCCTTCTTTCTGATTGTCCGGCTCTGTCTGAAAACTACCTTCAAATTTTCCTTTTTCGTCTGCCCTCTGGTTTCTTAATTATTGTCATCTCTCATTTCCCGCAAAACATTAAGAAAAGACCTGCTGCGTTATCATTCTTATCGAATTCAATACTTTCGATTTTATTTTGGCCGCTACATCTTGTTCCAGTTTCTTTAGGGCGCTCGCTGTTTCCAGAACTCACTTTTTGGTAGGCAGGGTTCTCTCATACCAATCCTATATTCCACTGGGAAGAGGTGTTTCGGACTTGGAAAAAATACAAGCAAAATATCTTCGTCCTGACACAATCTTATAAAATGAATTAATAGGTGTTATGAGAGAAGGTCACCTATACCACGAAGTCTCCTCAGGTGTGATATAGCAACGGTTTTGATCAGTCATCAAAACCAATAGAACCAAACTTTTTTTTGGGGGGGGGGTGTCTCCTCCCTTCAGGTAAATATAAATGTCTGGATTTATACAGGGTGGCTGAAAAATCGTTCACCAGCCTATAACTATTTTATTTTTAAAGATATGAACAAAATGCAAAGGAGAAAGTAGCTTGATGCAATAAGAGGCATAATATGATGCACTGAAAGAAAACTCAACGTCTACTGTTTTTGCATAACATCAACTAACTTTAATTGTTTAAATGGAACACCCTGTATATTTCTCCAAACTCTGAATACAACTGAAATTCTCTTTTCGACCATATAACATACTTAACGATTTTCTTGAGGTCTTGGCCTCCAAGATTATCCGATATATCAATTCTGGATTACTTTTTATTGGGGGCTTTTTAAAGGGTCATGTGTAACTCCATCAGCAAGTCTAAATGAGTTGAAAAATAAAATTACTGCAGCTATAGCATTAGTTACGCCAGAAATGTTGCAACGCGCTAGGCGTAATTTAATTCTCAAAGCAGAAAAATGATTATATTATGCCTCTTATTACATCAAACAACTTTCTCGTTAGCATTTTGTTCATATTGAGATGCATGTACATGAGAATTGAATCAATGAATTAATTTTATTTTTTTTTATGTTTATAAATATTTTGTAATGATTTTCTGATATTTGATTGATAATCTAAATAAGACCACCTTGATCAACACGTGACAACTTCAATCAAACTGAAAGTTAATTTTTTTTTAAACAATTTTACATTTAATTTTCGTTTCTTTAATAATTAAAATTTTTGTTTTATGTTCTTAATATCTCCAAATCTGACTTATTTTTTTGTTTACCACCTTTTTTTTTATTCTTGTTTACCTCACATCACCACAACCTTTTAACTTTACACTTCCTATTCCTTTTCCGCAGACCTCCTTGCTTCCATACACCCTTAGTAGAGTCGGTCTTCCTCTGTTAATGAAGACAACCTTCTTCAGTACGTCGTTGTTTGGTCCAACGGTTGCTTAAGTCCGCACCAAAGACATTCGGACAACGCATATCAAAGATTCCATTATTCCTCCACACAATAAAATGTATTAGAAGGTAAGTAAATTAAATAATAATGTTACTCTTCTTTAAATATGTTAGATAATTTTTATTATTGTGAACTGTTTCTTTCTTTCAGGACCGAATTGGTTTGAATGTCCATGAAGAAAATAAAAACTCGAAACTAATAATGACTTGAAATGAAATATATTGTTATTTATTTTAAAGTTTATAGTCTTGGCATTCAATAACATTTTTCTTTTTATTTTAATTTTTTTCTTTAAAGATCACAACTTGTCTAAAATAAGTAACACTCACATTAACTCTCTGGCTTTTATTTCTTGTTACTCCGTTTTAATAACTAACTTATTCTTCCTTCCATTTAATACAACCTCTTTATTCCTTTTTAACTCCGTCACCCATACAGTAAAATAAACTCGATAATATCGTTGACTAATCTTTGTTTATTATCAATACTTTTAAATAACTTCTACATAAACTCGAATTCAAATCTTCAAAATTTATTTTAACCGCAACAACTTTTCAACTCAATATAAAATGTTTTTCTCTAAAAACTCTTATTAACAAAATTCAATTCAAAAAAACATACCAAACTTTTTCTAAAAATTATTATCAACAACTTATCAACAAACTTCTCTTCAATTGTCCTTTTTCTATTCATAAACTCCTATAATTAATTCTATGAACAATAAAAAAAAACTATTACATAATCAACTAATTTTACAAATTTCAGAATATTTAAAATATTCTCTTTAATTGTTTGATTAACTAACTGTCTGTTCTTATGCTCTTCAATAACTCTAATGATATCATTATTCTTGTTGTTTTTCTAATTTAGGTATCATTTCAACCTTTTAATATCATTACAATATCTTTAAAAATAAAATAGTTATAGGCTGGTGAACGATTTTTCAGCCACCCTGTATAAAAGACAGCGGGTCACCATAGTCTCGTCAGCAAAAGTCGCAAATATAACTATGCCAGCTGATTTAGTTCTGTTCATTACCCTTTCGGGGTATTTGATCACCGTGGGTTATATTACGCAGATTAATTAGTTTCATCATAGTTGATGATGATACTGGGAAGTAAATCTGCTTTGTATTATTATCACAGAAGTTATTTATAACATCAGAGAAAACGTTTGCCCTAAACCGTTCAGTATCTTGAGAAAACTTTTCTGCAAGTTTGTTTTTATGACGTACCATACAAGATTTCCTGAATTTCCTATTAATTTTGGCATCAAAATAACCTTCCATTACTGCAGTACTTAAAATTCTCGAAATATCACCCTTGGGCGTCGATACACTTTTGTCAGCGCGTCTGACATGCTGGATAGGCTTCCTGAAAGGCGTCCACAGCAACCTCTTTCAGAGCCCTCGTCACGGCGGCTTGGATGTTTTCCACAGTTCCAAAATACTGTCCTTGCAGGCTATTTTTGGTCCGGGAAATCAAAAATAATGGTCTGCCAAAGCCAGGTCAGGGTTGTAAAGTTAGGAACGCCCGCACGCGCAGTGATGCGTGACTGGACACGTTGTCGTGGTAGAGCACCCAGCTAGCGACAATTTGATTTCGGGCAGAGTGAATCTTTTTCTCAACTTCTCGAACACTTCCTTCGAAAAAGACAATGAGCATGGATTTTGTCTTGACTTGGCTCATTCGGGCCTTTTTTGGGCGAGCAAGTTCGGAACTTTGTTGTTTCGACTCGGGGTCATAAAATTCACAGAGCCACATTTCATCACCGGTAATCACTTTGCTCAAATAATCAGGCATGCGTTGCACCCGTTCCAGAAGTTCTTGAGCAACAAGCACACGGTTTTCCTTCTGTTCGTCGGACAACGCCTTAGGGCCCAACTTCGTACACACTTTCTTCTCGTTTGCAGATCTTCTGTGACGATCTCATGAAGAATGCACTCAGCCGTCGATCTGAATTCAAAAGTTCTTTAACACGATCCACAGAGACCACATTTCGGTTGGTTGATGGATATCGAAAGCTTTGTTTGTTGTTGACGTCTTCCCTCCCGTCCTTGAACATCTTGAACCGTCGCAATACTTGCGATTTCGATAAAGCTTCCTCCTAATAGGCTCCTTGCACTATAGAAACCGTATCGATACCGGACTCGCCAAGTTTCATACAAAATTTGATCGTGTAACGCTTTCTTGCCCCGTGAACGACCAACAAAATGCCACCTGCCGCTAACCATTCCATCCACAAACCCCACCCTTGACTGCATCTGGTTAACAGAAAAGAATCAATCGCATTACTAGCCGGACAAACCCTGTAGGGCAGGGTTTCGCCATCTCTAGGTTCTCGCTTGACGCCTGGCTACATCGTACTAAAACTAACCCCTTAGAGTAGAAACAGTAACACTTTTGTTTGGAAATGAATCGGCTGAGCCTTCCAATGGGCCACCTACGGTGGCCTGAAAACAGGCTTCGCTCTCCACCAACTTCTTACGTCCAGAAACTGATTTCAATAATAAATTACTATTTGTTTAGCAATTGTATGAAATATAAGAATATTTCTTTACAAAATAGAAGTGAGTACGAGATATCGATTTTCTAGTTAAAAATAGCGTTCATGAAAAATTACAATAAAAACGCTAAAGCTAATTTTATCAGCGACAAATCAAAATTTAGATTTCATAAATACAACAAACTGTTCACTGCGGCAAACTTGCCTAAATTTATTTTACAATATTCAGCACGCCATCCGCACAGGTAATAAATAACTAAATATCTATGTATCTGTCATAAAGTACAATTATATTTTTGTATTATTTTTTAATTTACGCCTAACTGATAAAAACAATAAATAATAAATAAAAATCTTTCTTTATTTCTATTAAAATCGTATTAACGCCAAAGTGGAATTAAACATCAGGGCAACCGTAATAACTAATAAGCTTTCACTGCATTCATTCACATCAACTCAATAATGAAATCTAAAAGAATCGAAGAGAGCAAAAAAAGGTAATATTCAAGTTCTAATAGGTAACCTACAAAACGGATTCCCACTGAAAAACATAATTTGTAGTTCAATGCCGAGACCTTTCACAAGTGCAAGGTAGGAAACAACACACATAATAATTATTATTTTGCGTTCTGCTTGACCATAACGTTCATGTCTTTAAACGCGAATGATTATTGTAAATTTACATTTATACTACATAAACGGCAAAAAGTAATTATTTCTTAGTGATAATTATAACTGTGATCTATTCGTATGTATTAAAAGTTTATGACACACACAGCTACCCAAAAATGTGTAGATAAGTCTATAATTCGTTATTTTCAAGGTATAAATACCAAAATGGATATGACACGCTGACATCACATTCAATAAAACGGAAAATCAAACAATAGCATCGTCGTAATAATTTTTTGCTGTAATTGTACTTCGGTAACTGACAATAATTAATAAACACTTCACACCGATTGTATAGAGAATTTCGCCGTAATTGTCTTTTTTTTTGCTTTACGTAATGGTATCCTCCTACAGATTTTTTTGTTAAAGTTATATTCCACTAACTCAATACGTGATACATTATAAATATAAATAGTCTTCGTTCTGAAAAGAGATCTAATATAGGTTAAAGATTGCTTTTTGTAACTTGATACCGACACAAAGCAATGATTAATGGTATCTTAATAGTGAATACAAATGTCAAACGGTTAAAGTGCATGCTATCTATTATTATGAAATTCTAGTCACAATTATAGCGTTTATTTTATAATTCTAGAAATGTATGTTAATTCTTGTCCATTAATGTAATAATTTATGTTTTGATTTTCAAGTCAAGGTAATTTAAAAAAACATGTGAAGGTAAAAAGGAGAAAATTAGTATACAAAGTGTTTTCTTTGAAGTTTTCAAGATTTAAATTCGAAGTATAACGTGTAGCCTGTTAGTTTGTCAGTCAAATAATTAAATGGCTTTTAATAAGAATAGTTAGTTTTACCGATTAACGCAACGTTATGCGAAAGTCTCAAGTCTAATATTAAAAATCAACAGCCACAAATGCTGCAAAGCGGAATTCATCTAGTAGGTGAGTATGTTGATATGCAAAATGCTCAGGCTTCAGCTGGAAAAATGTAACACTTTGAACCAAGGTGAAGTGAGCAACACTCAATACATCTTAATGAATGTCTTGAATTTGGTAATTCTCAGAATCACATATCGCGAAATCTGTGAGCACCGTTTTAAGCATAGCTCAATGATTTTCGTACTTCGATAGGTGTAAACACAAATCAAAAGTTGCTTTTCTCCCAATTTTCAAAATAGCATGCTTGAGAGTATCTAAATTAAATTAAATCCGGATTTAAGAACCTATGTATCAAAATCTGTGTTGCCAGCTTTGGAGAGAAGTCGTTAAATCTAGGAGATTGAAAACTGCGTTTACGACAAAAAATAATTTTTCCAATTAGCGATTTTTCTAGGTATATTTTTTAATTGACATACCTGCATAGAATAATTAAATTACACGTTTCTACTACTATTAAATAAATAAATAAATGTTCATTAGACTTTTGGCAGAACTGTCATATGACACGTACCAACTTACATATATTTATAGATATTTTCTGAACTCTGTAAAACCCTCACCATAAAAATAAAATATTCGAGAGCACGAGATATCTTCCCACAACGCTTCCATCGGTCACCCGACCGCAGGCTTATGGGCACCAACTCCCCTACTTTTGTCTCCGTTATCTTAAAAAATGCGATTCTTGAAGTGCCATAGTGCTTTAAAGCTGTGTCGATCGACGAAAACGAGACTCCCGTAGCTACGAATCCTTTTTGCTTTGACCGGTCGGGCCCTCTGGCGGCCTAATCGCAAAAGGTGCAAAATCTGTTCGAACGACATCAGATGCAGGTGAAGACACTCAATAGAGATACTAAATGCCATTTTGATATCTTTGCAAACCTCCACCCAGATCCCTTCCCACGGACGCCTACGGGTTCAGATTTAAAACTGCCTTGGGCGAAACATTCTTCCAGGGCTCTACACAACAGCGCCTCTGGCCCCACAATACTGGGTCTGCGCATTAAGCCCAGGTCACATTATCAAATAATTTGATCAAACTTGCCTATCAGTCTAGAATGATGACGTGAAAATCGACAAACTCAAGTTTGTATCAAACTGGGTTGTCACACTGTAATACATAATTTGTTCAAACTGTGAGGTTAAGATAATTTCAAATTTAGCCAATCACGTAAGCCATCGCATCAAACTGACTGATGAATTTAGAAACGCCTCTAAAACTTAGAAAATCTGACCAAACTAAAGTATGACGTGATTGCTTCAGACTGCTACTCAAGTTTGATCAAACTGACTGATACTGTGACATGGGTGTAAGGTCCCAATTGATTTTGTCGATTTTCGTTGCTGGGTGTCACCGCGTTCACTCTGCGTGTACAGGCCAGTCGAAGAGCATTACGCTTCACTTACCCTCCAACTTTTGTCAAACTCGGTCTACTCATTCTCGAGTTATTCCGACTTTTCGTTTTCGACAAGTACAGAATTTCCAACTTTGACCCCCCCTTGCTCCTCTCCTGATCAATGAAAAGCCTCTAGGAGTCGACTCATGCAAATGCAAGAGTGCAACTAAAATATTATTTAATTGCCTTGCACGCGGGCTACCTCGGCGATAGCTCTTGGCGTAATAGTTTAAATCGAGGAACGAAAAAGCCTCCCTCCGACCGCCCTCTTTCTATTTCTCTCCTGTACTACAAAGCCAAATCCCAATATCTCATCAATTGCAACTTCCACTCTCTTCCTTTGTTCCTCCTTACGCCACAGATGATAACTACAGAACCATATCTCGATATCTCTTTAAGTACTCCAAAAACAAACCGCGAATCCACTCCACTCGCACTCACCTGAACTTCTACTCTCTTCCTTTGTTTTCCATTACACCACCGATGATAACTACAAAACCATATCCCGAAATCTCTTCAACTGCTCCTACAACAAATCAACTCTGTCTTCCATTATTCCTCATTACACCACAGATGACCGTAGATCGGCATTCTAAATTGCAAAGACGATCTCGTTCTGGTGAAGAATTAGTGACGGAGTTGTAGCAATAAATAAAAAACGTGTTTGGTTTTTTATTGCGTTTGAAATCTTTAGCTCGAAATGATAATTTTGTTTTCTAATAGTTTTTCTCGAACCATTAAAATGGCGGGGCGACAGATCTTTTCTATGTCGAATTTGGATCATTGATTTCTAATATAAAAGTGTTAAGCGCTGATTAATGCCAAAATTAATAACGCGAAAAACTACAAACTAGTTTGTGGTTGGTTCGTTACCAAATGGAAACTCTCATTGGCTGATCTACGGCCACACTGGGATCATGGCTATAAAATTCCGCCGAAGATCTCTCAAGTAGTTTAGTGAGCTTGGTTAGCTCATTCAGCACTTGACATCGAGTTGACTCAGCCAGCAGCCAGATCTCCAGCACCAAAATTCAGCAGCAGCAACTACAGCCAATCAGTTTGACAGTCTTCTTCAAGAATTACCAAACCGTTTTTTTTTCAATTCCAGTGTCTACCACTTTAAAATAAACTGATCCTGTTTTATTTCTTACATCTGGAAACAAAGAAATTCCAACGAAACAACAAACAAATAAAAAGAAATAAACAAAAATGTCAAACAAATAGAAAAGAAATTCCAACGATAAATAAAATACAGAAGTAAAAAGAATAAAATAAAGAAAGAAGATATATAAAATAAAATATGAAACAGAAACTCCGCTTACTTCAGCACACCTACCGACAAGAGAACCTTCCATTAGAAGTTACCCTTATCAGTGATGTTTTCCATGCGCATACTTTTCCTGCTCCTGGAAAACTGCCACCGCAGTGACGATTTTCAAACCCCATTAAAAGAATCTTCGATCGCTCTTTTTATAAGCCCATCGTCCTATTAAACGCCATCGGCAAACATAGACTCACCGAATTTCTGACGAACAGTTACAAAATTCCTGATCACCAGTTCGGCTGCATTCCCACGCTAGTAGTGCTGCCTTTGACTAGGTCCAGCACGAAAATCTTCCTAAAGTTATCAATTCAGATGTTTCTTCTCTCTTTGTTTGCTTAATTAAAAGTTGCCATTCACACCGTCAATATCGAGTTTTAGTCAGACAAGCCCTCTCAAGAGTATTCACTTCACTTCTGGAGTTTCCCCAAGGTCCAGTTCTTTCTTCAGTTTTTTTCTTTTTGTACTGCTATCACATTTTCCAGCCATGGCACACGCAACACATGCAGCCGATACCGCTCTCGGCTTTGAGATCCAGGAACTCTTTCGGTTGAAGGCTTGATTCCGACGATGGAGAATTAAGCTTAATCGGGCCAAACCCAAACCATTGTTTTACTTAGGTATTTAAAACAAGGCAAGGACTTAAACCTGATAAAACATGCCTGGATCTTTGCGGCTTCTGCCTCTACCTCTCCCCTTCGCTTAAATACGCCGGGATCACCTTCTCATCCATTATAAATTGATAGAAGTTGTGTGAACAATACAGTCTGTCTATGTAACTATGTATAAGACTTTCATCCGACTACTACTACTACATCCGACAGTCTGATTGAGTAGCTTCTAAGTAAGAATAATACCATCAGCTGAAGAATTCTTAGCTTGGAGCGCGTTCACCATTCTGTGGAAGTTTGCAACAGTACCGAGGTGCCTCTGGTAGATGCGCGCTTCGATCTTCTGAGGGATCGCTACGCGACGAAGGCGATCATTCACGATAGAGTGCACATCTGCTATCGAAGGAGACTTCTACCCCAACTGAAATACCCTTCAGTTATCTTTCAGCAGAACGCGAAATATCTCCCCTTATCGCTAATCCAACTAATTTAGCAGACACGTTCACATAGTAGGCGTCTCCGCCTATCTAACCCAACATTCTGTCATTTGCAATTACGGAAATGAATCCAATAATCTCCGGTTGTGAATCTACATGATAACACCGATCGGTGTTTTCAAGGTAGTTGTGGGGCTCCTCGAAACTTTTCGACTTCTCTAGGTGTTTCCGTGTTTGTTTTCTTTTTCTTTTCTTCTTAGTCTCGCCGCTCTTCTCTTCTCAAGTCGACAAGAAAAAGTTTCACGTCTTCAGTGAAGTCATCCCTCCGCGGATAGAAGATCTCGTCTGTGGGCGTCCTTGCTTTAGTGCCTGTCGCTTTCTTTCGTTAGCCTTTGCTTGGCCCGGTGCAGGTTAATTATACCGGAGAATCGTTGCAGTTCGAATTTTACCAATCTATCCTTAAGGGTAGAGAGAAACTTTCATAGCTTCTCAAGATCTTCCTATTTTGGCAATATCAATACCAATAAATCACGACCTACGTCAACTGTTTCGCAACTTTAGTATCTAATAAACTCCTAAATCATTTGATTTATTTGTTTTTCCGCCTTCCTTGACTGTGTGACGTTTTTGTTCCCCGTCCGAGGCTGTATCTGATGGTGCTAACGTAGAGTCACCAGTGCCTCGGCTAACGACATCCGAGAAATCCGAAAGAGTGCGAATTCGCTTTTTTCTTTCACTGTAACCCACCCCTGAAACGGTCGCACGCCACTGGTAGACGTCCATAAGGCTTTTCGCTAAAATGTCCTCGTTTGACAAAAAAATCCTAGCTTGCTCAGACCGTCGTCGATTCGGGAGTTACGAATTTTTTAATGGGTTATTTCGGTATGCCATGGACAAAAAGAGTGAACTTGACCGAATCAAATCGATTTTTTTCGAATGAGTGGAGCAGCACTCTTACAATAAAGATCTCGAATATCGCGTCGATTGGGCCATTCGGGTGATTTTTGTGGGCGTAGCAAAATTTGAAAAATGCTCGAGAAGTTTTTGAGGGAAATTTGGAGTTTTTGGTTTCCGAGCTGGGAGCCTTCCTAGGTTCGACCTATCGCGTCCTCTAGCGGCCGAACCAGAGAAAGTGAGAAATCGGTTCAAGTGACGTCGAACTCGAGTGAAACCACCCAATAGACGTACTGAACGATATTTCGACATCTCCGAAAAACCCCCACCTCCATTCTCTCGCGTAGACGCCCATGGGCTCGGATTTAAAACAGGCTTAGGGCAGAATACTTTTTGAAGGCTGAGACCGCACGTTAGATCCCGATCGCTTTTGTCCAATTTCGGTGTTAGATATCACCAGTAGTCGCAGGCGCTACATCCCCATCTACCTTCCAAGTTTGGTTAAAATCGGCCTAGAGTTATTGCGATTTTACGTTTTGAAAAAGTGCAATTTTAATTAGTTAGTGTCTTTGGACCGTACCTTATGAAACAATTAATATTGTATGTTGTTAATAGTGGTTACAGTTTAATTATTGATGAGTCGACCAATAATTCTAAATAGTAAAAGGCACCTTAAAATTAGTTGGATATGTGCATTTTAGATTAACGTTGCAGAACGAATGAGCGTGAGCATCCGACAACTTTTCTTACAAATTTTGTGTCACTTTTATGATATCAGTATTAACATTCACAGAAAGAAATACAGTAATAAACTAAAACAATGTCATATTTACTTACGGATTTTCCTGCCAATCAGGTCTGTTAATTCTCACATCCAAATAAGTTTGGAACCCGAATTTAGAATTAGAATTTCTGTCACTTGACTTCCTTATTTTTGTCTACGTCATTTTTAACTTGAAATGCAGACTTAAGATCGAAAAGATTTTATAGGTGATTTAAAAGCCTTATGACTGTTAAAATATCCGGCGTTGTTTATGCAGAAACTTTTTGATTCAGATTTGGTTCTTCAATCAAAAAAAAATTCTAATAACGACGTATATAAAAGCTTTACCGAAATTAAGTATTATTATTCAGCGAACCGCATTTTATTATAAACCTTAGAAAAACTGCCTGTTATACTAGTATATAATTTACTGCCATAAAAACAGTTTAGTATATAATTAGAATCACTTCATTCTGAAAGACGGTTATTATATTGCGCTTTCAACAAATATCGATTATATAAAACCTGCCCGTGATAGACAACTTTATTTTAGTTAAAGCGGATTTCCACCAATTAAAGGCTATTGTTGTGTAAAGAAGTATAATAGATGAATTTTTTAATGTAGTAATAATTGTTGCTGAAGAACAAAATAATCTTGGCACACCAGTTGAACCGTTATTCGCAAGAGATTTGATGCGTGTCAAAGAAACTCTTTATACTGGATATCGAAGCCTAGAAATCTGTGCAGGAACGATCGAGTTGACGTAAATATTATAAACTCTGCCGTCATAGATCGTCGGGACATCCTGTATATCGTAACTCTTAAGGGTAATCTCTAATCAATAAGTTATTTTTGAGTGTAGCCAGAACTGTCATGAAGTGAAAAAACTGAAAAAATATATCTATGTACGTCCATTAAAAGCTTAGTCGAGCTTTTTGACAGACGTCTTCGTTTCCGTTCTGAATTAGGAAGCTTTAGGTAAACGTAAATATTTTTGTACTAAATGATAAGAGAAGAGAAGTAGAGCAACATTACTTTAATATAATCAAAATTTTAAAAGTAAATATATAACTTGAAGCGAGCAAAATTATTACATTTAGCATGCCACTTCGACTTTCGCGTATTTTTACCTTTGAAGTTTGAACTGTAACCTTGTACACGTTCCCGTTTATATTATAAATGCTGTATAACGAACTGTCTTTCATTTAAAAAGTTTCTATGTTTTTTCTACGTTTTTAATCAAATAAAAAAAATTTAAATTTAAAAAAAAACTTATTCACAGACTGAAATATCTCGAATTACCCCTTGTTTTCTTGATTTCATTTGATAAAATGAAAAAAAGCCCCTACCTTCACAGCATCATATATTCCGTCTTTAAGTCCCCTAGGATCCGCTTCTCCTTTGATCATTGTTCTGAAAGGGAAAAAGGTGTTTGTTATTAAGCACAAAAACGTTATTATTTTACTTTAAATAAATACCTGGTAGGATCCATGCTGCCATTTTGATTTGGTCTTGGCGATGGTACATTTCGATTCGGTCCAGGAGTTCCATTCAGTGGTTTATTTACAGCTTGCTTACTGAAAAGATTAAAACATCCATAAGTAATTAGGTAACCGCGAGAAAGTTGTTGTTGATTATTTTCTATTATTATTGATTTTGTTTTTAGGTACTGTACGCTTGATCAGTGACACGCATCTTTAGGTAGAACTAAACAAGAATTTCAACGGATTCATTTAATTAACCAAACGAAAGTGTGTATCCATAGATAATTAATTGGAAACATTTACAATAAACGGATTATTTTCTGTTTTACATCAAATACGTGAGACCCAAGGTACAAAATTCTTTGAAATTCTAGTAATCATTGCAAGCTATTATAATTGTAAAACAAGAGCTTGGATTAAATTGTTGAAGTCAAATCGATATAAACCAACTGTAAAAAATCCTCAAAAATTATAAATTTAAAAATTATCCTGCTATATTGCACGATGACGTTGAGAGCAGTTAAACTAAGCTAAGGTTATACGTGCAATCTTTTGTCAGCATATGCATGGACATGCAGCTGCATGTCCATGAAACTTCTATGATCGTCATGAAACCAGACAATTTAAGTAGGTTCATCATAAAATTAGAGAGTGTTTCCCATTACTTCTGTTAATGTATGTGATCTCGCCCTATGTAAGCGAACATTAATTTCACCGAAGCCAGTTCGAAACAGAACTCGCTCTAACCAAGATGATCGTTTAGCTTGTATGTAGGTAATTTCTACATTTAAAATTTAGTATTTGTGAATGAAACCTACAAGATTATTTAAACGTAATTTGTTGTATTAAACGATACTTCTAAAAGTATAGCGTAACCAAAAAAGGTTGTCTGTTCAGAAGAAGACGATTTACATTCATCAAAAATAATAAAGTCCGTAGAATGTTGTCTTGAGGGATACCATATTTAATAAGTAAGCCTGGACGTAAATATTATTTTCAACAACTTGCTTGCAACACCCTACATCTTGCCCATAATGGCGGTACACAAGCTAAAATTCACACTTTCGAAATGCCATCCTAATTTCACACGTTGCTTTCGATAAACTAAAAAAAAAAAAAACGAGCAATTCTAAACGAAACTCATAATCGGCGCTTAAAAACAGACACGTTTCCAGTGTAGAAATTCTATCTTTATTAAATAATTATCAAATATCCCAAATCAAAAAAGTACAAAACGGATAGAACGAAAATAATGGAATAATATTTTTAAATCCACTTTGTAGTTTAAGTCGATCCTGCGTGCTTGCATTCCCGCGATAGATCAATATCAATCAGAAAACTTAAGCAATGGACAATCTTCGTGGCTTGACAGTTTAATTGTTTGTAAGATAGCTTCTAGAAATCTGCTCGTTAGCGGCAAAATGGCACTTATACTGAATCCAGGTGTAGATTCTGAGAATGTGAGAGTAGTTGTAACTTTGTTTTAAATTTTAATTTCATCCATCCGATGCTTGCTGAATGATGAAAACGTTAGGAAATTCCCGGAGTATCATCTATTGAACTTTTGAACCTTTCAGAAATGGTTGAAAGAAAAAGAGAAAATACTTTTTGTTTCAATTCATTATAATTTGACTTCGTGGAATCGTAAAAACAAGAATTTTATATCTTTATCTGTAATTAGGTATCAGTATTTAGGCTAACTGTTATTATGGTAACAAGAAATTTTAAAATTTGGAACTTGTACGCTTTTCAATGATTAGAAAAAAATGTGTTGTCACAGACTTGCTACCCTACAAGGGTTCAGAATTCATTCTAAGCCGGACAATTGGCTTTGCTATAGTTATAGAGTTCACGCAGTTTAGCATAACTGTGAAGTGTGACGTCGATTGTAGTAGGCACGTGGCGAATGAGAAAAGACGGGGAATGACCCTTCGCGAGACACATCACCACACACGCAAGCTGTGATTGTGAAGCTCGAAATGCGACGGTATTGCGATAAGGCACTGCCAATGGAAAACTAGATTTCAGTGGCCCACAAACATATTAATCGTGAGTCCCGAGTGGGTTTCAGCAAGCAGTCCATCAGGAGAACGGAGAAAGTGTAAAATCCGACAATAGTTTGGCCCCTTCCCAGAGTGTATACGCCCGTCAGGCGATGAAGCGGGAGGAATCTAGCAACTGGGCGCTACGCTGAACAACACGCAGTAAACTAACAACAGCACCGAGCGGTCTGGAACCGGATACTTAGAGGATCAAATCAAAGGTGCAGAACAATTGGAAAGTGGGGAATATCAGGAAGATGGACTATTACTACAGCCAGACGATTTGCCACCCGTTACGAATGGCCTGCAAATGCAGAACTGAGGACCCTCGACCCCTACTATTCATACCCATCTCATATTTCTGTCCCCAGGGTTTCGCTGATCGACAGAATTATTCCATCACTTCATCGCCAGAGCCAGCAGAAGCAACCGCCATGGCCTTGCAAAACTAGCACCATTCAGAAATTCCGCAACGATTGACTTCTTAGGACTACCATCGGTGTTCCCGTCAGACAGGCCTTCCACTCAAAATTGCTTCTAATAAAGTGACTGCTCAAGTAATCCAAAAGAAGCTTCATTTAGTAAATCTATTATTAAACTAAAACTGTTTTCTTGACAGATTTCAGCAGGATCAAAACCTGTGAATAAAAGTTCAAAGTGATGAATCTTGATGAAACTCTTGTTGTATCTTTATTTCTGAATTCTGGAGATAAATTACATTTCTGCTTGCAACGGGAAATCAAATCAATTAATTGGATCAATGATGGACAATTTTGCTGTCACCGGAATCAGTCAGATTTGATTTGATTTCAGAGCTTTCTTCCAGCGGAAACAGTCTATTCTAGTTGTATTAGTCTTATCAGTAAAAATCACATTATAATAATTATAATGATAATTACCTACTCTTAGTAAGCATGGAGAGCTGACAACAACGCTTTTGCGTCCATTGGATTCTCAAGGTTGCACCAGGTATAAACGTCTAGCGTTGTCGCCCAACAGCAACAAAATCTTCCTACTCAAGAAAGAAAACAAAAGAAAGGGTAACTTTAACTGATAAGAAAGCGGTCAAGATTCAAAAAGTGATCTAAGTGACCCCACTGAAAATCCTGGTAAGATATTTTAGTTTAGTAATTCTTTCAAAGCTACAACTGTAGAAAGCAGTGCACTTGAAACGAGTTGGGAACTCACAACTCAATGTTGCCTCTAGTGTAGGTGGTACATAAAATGAATTAGTTTCTGTTTACAGAAGAAATCTTTGGATTGATATTATACCATTCATCATACCTGTTTAGCCATTCTATACATCTTCATCTTTATCCCTTCCTACAGAATGATAGGTTATGACAGAATAAACAGTAACTCTTTGTGATAAAGTGGACAGTTGCATAGCGTGTTCATTTGAAAACGATCCACTCTTAATATCGCGTAAAAAATGAAGATATCGGAATAAGAAACAGCACGTCAGTGTACTTATAGAAGAGGACGTAAGAATACATAACTCAATCATAGAGGCCGCTGCGTTCGCTCTTCCACACATAACCTCGACGTCTTAAATGACGCCCTACTGCTTGTGACGCGTCGTTGGAAAGGGAATAACAATAGCAATCTTTTAAAGAAAACAAAATTCGAAACGGCCTACTAGATCGAACGTTACACCACAAAATGTGTACATTATTCAACTTCAAATAGGTGTAGTGGCACTTATTCTACACTCAGAATTATCACTCAAAAAACTGAATCGGTCAGCTTGATTCAAAGCTACTATAGAAAACGTCTTACTAATACAACGAAGGTAAGTGATATTCTTTTACGCAAATATAAATTATCGCGTGTCAATTGTTTTAATATGTACTTTAAATTGAAAAACAAGTGCAACTGCGCAATTTAAATTCTTAACTAAAATGAGACGTTTTATGGTGTAACTTTCGATCGAGCAGACCGATCTGAAATTTGCTCTCACCAAAAGATTGCTATTGTTATTCCCTTTCCAACGACGTATCACAAGTGGTGAGATGGCATTTAAGATTTTGAGATTTGGTGTGCAAGAACGAACACAGCGACCTCTATTAGATTAGCTAATTATGTATTCTAATGTCCCCCTCCAGAAAGATATTAACTTGTTTTTCTCATTTCGATATCTTCATTTGTTTACGAGATATTAAGAGTAGATCGTTTTAAATGAACACGCACTGTTGCATATCCCCATCCAAGTGATCATTGATAAAATCCAATAAGTTATGAATTATTTTCCGTTATCACGGCAAGACTGTAGTAGTATCTTATAGTTACAGTCAAAACATTCATCTACTACAATAAACATATTAATAGTAATCGTTCGCTCATCATCAAGAATTGTGGCAAAAAGTAAAGTACGGAAGATAAGAAATCTAACTAGTTGTGTTGATTTTCTTATATTAGACCTAAATAGTTAACAAGTGATCTCGTTTTTAATTTCTAAAGCACTGATGTAAGTTGTAATTCAGTTGGACACCCGGTATAATGAATTAATACCGAGCAATTTTCCGCAATTTAAATTTAGCTTTAAAATAACATAAATCATTTCAGCGCAAACTTTATTAAGACTGAGGTTATCACCACGTGCGTATCTCTTTTGTAGAGTTCAAAGTCATTCCAGGAACTTTGCATTATATTTTAATTTCTCCTATTTACTGCTCGATGAATATTAACACGTAATAAAAATTTCAACACTAGTAGCGCTTACTAATAATAAATTCTAATGAGAAGGTACTTGTGTGTACTTCTCTTTACATATACACAATGGGTGCCCCTCTAAAAAGGTGCAAAAATCACGCCTTAATATTTCTCTCTCCTGGTTATGTTGCAAGTCATTAAATGAGAATTTAAAAAATTTAAATAATATGTCACACTTTAAAAGTGTGAAATGAGCATTTAATTTCTGACCTTGTTATATTATAATATAATGCAAAATTGACAAGAAAAGGTTTCAAGTCTTGATCCTACCTGATATTTATCATTAACTTGAAGTGTACTCGTGTCAATCGAGCCTCGAAGCGACAGGGAAGTTGTAATTTCAAGATTTTTATCACTGATTACCAATAATGATGGATAATGGCATTAAAGGATGATAATAACACGGTAAATAACAGAACGCGTAGAAAACGGTAAATAATAATTGCAATCTCAAGGATTTTTACGTTCGATTAATCCTTCGGCAAAACCGCAAAAGCAAATCATAACAAATACCTATTTAGCATTATTTATTGCTGTAACATAAATATTAATTATTGTCCAAGTTAGAAAGATTTTTTAAAGATAAAATAGTTTTTGTTATTGCGTCGAAAACATCAAAGAATAGGTTAGGTTAATAATGAAAAGTACCATAGATGATGTGATCACAAATCAGCTTAAATTTAAATCAAATCTAGAAGACCATGAAGGTCGTCTACGAAATTTTAACGTTTGAAGGACGTCCTGTAGGTATGTACGTCTTCTCATAGGATTTATTCTAATTTTGATTTTATTAGCACTTAATCAATAAAAAAAAAACAAAATAAACATCGTTATTATTGTCACAAAAAAAAGCTTAATTTTGGCAATTTATAAGATAATTTCCATTTTAGTTTCCAATTATTAAACAAATGACTTCCGTTAGTTTAAAAATAGTGACGCCAGCACATGAAGATAAAAATACACAAACAAAACGTTAATTAATACCAGAAGAGGATACAATCGTCACCTATTAAATTATAAGGGAATGTTATGCTCCATACCGCCTATTATTATGTTTAATTTATAACTATAAAATGCAATTTCGCTCTTCTAAAGATCCGCTAGTGATTTAAATCATTTCCTTCATTTTTTACAAGCTAAATAACTTTTAATCCAAATGCAAAAAATCTGCCATACATCACATCTAAAGAAGACAGAAACTAAAGTAGTTTTTTCGTTCCCCTCTGCAAATCTCGCAACAACTGCGTTGGTATAATCCTCCAAGTAGCAATGCATAAGTATTTTATGAGCAACACAAAAAATTGAAGATGTTCAAGGACAAGATGGTCTAAAAAAAATAAAAAAATATGATAGATCACTATTCCTTTGCACTGTCATTAAAAGCCTTTCCTGGCCCGACTGGGAATAAACTCGAAAAAAATCCGGTAACTTTTCCATCGGCTGGAAAAGCCTGAAAGGCCCGAGACCCCTACTAAACAACTCGAGAGGCCCGAACGACCCGACAGGGCCAGGAAGCCTGACAGGTCCGAGATCCCTGAACAATCAGATAGGCCTGACAGAAGACCCATAAGAGCAAACGACCCGACAGGTCCGACTTACACCAGAACTTTCGGCACGGTCGTCCAAAGGTCCGACCAACAAACCCGGCCCATGCAGGCTTCTACGGTAAGAAACTTTTCCGCTTCGGTTCAGTATAAAAATAATCCCCACCTCGGTCCGTACGAAAATAACGCTCATCTGGCTCAATAAAAAAAAGTTCTCAGTCTGGAGTGATAGGAAATTTCTCCTCTCCAGTTCAGTATGAGAATAATCCAAAAAAGATCTCGATCCGGTCCGCTTCAGATCAGTACAAAAATAACGATCCGAGAAACCCGACCGACCCGATAAGCTCAACAGGTCCGACAAGCCCGACAGGCCTGAACGAAGCGATTGACTTGACTTAGGCCGGTTAAGTCCGATAAATTTTTAAATTGAGGCCGGCTCGATCTGAACCCGAGCTTCGGGCCGGGTCACGCAAAGGTCCGAATAAAAGACCTGACTCGTGCAGTAAAAGGAAGAGGTCCCTACAGGGAGAGAAAACTACTGTAAAACCTAATAGATGGAGGAAAAATAGCAGCAAATCAATGAACTAGATCATTTCTAATAGATCTAGACCCGAATCTATAATCCGACATGCTCAGTTCTAGATTATTCTATGGAGTTAGTCTGTTTGATAAATTAGATCAACACAGACAGTCCAATATAAGCTTGAAAATCGTGAAGTCTTTAATAGTGCGGCTCACTTCACTCCAAACTCAGCTTTAGGCTAAGTTACGTAGTATTCTATTTAGAAAAACAGATAAAAGGGTCAGTTACTGTTGCCTTTGTTGGAATCTTCAAAAGGTACTGAAATAGCTCAGGACCTCAGTGCGTTTGAAGAAATCTTCTACTTCTCAAAAAGTTGCTGTTGCTAAAAAATGTTATTGAACTGCATAAAGTATTTTTCTAATAGCCTTGCTGACCTTTCTTTGATCCTTCTACTTCATAAAGAAATTATTTGTTTTTCCAAAACCTTCGAAGATTGCAGCTTTCTCGAAGAGCCCAAAATAAGTCCGGAAAACGTGGAGACATTTCAAAAGTAAGACTTAAACTTGGATGAACTGCATAATGAACTGACTTAAGACAACTCGCCAATTCAAGTGTCCGAAATAATCTAACGTTCTACTCAATCTAATTCTAATATTTGTAAAAACTCATTTCGTCCAATATTATTTCATTACAAACTGATAAGAGGAATTGTAGGCAACTTCTTCTGCCTTTTACAGGACGTTCAGAAATTCTCTTCCTCCACTGTTTTGCGTGTTAGGAGTATGGCACAATTTAGTGTCTGAACCAGAAACTTTCTGGGCATAGTAACTATTACTCCAAAATTCGATCCAGAATAAAACTCGAACCGCTTGGTCAGTACTCTTTTATACAAGACTAACTAAACCACGTTCCTCTGACATCTTGTAGTAGTACATGTTAAAGAAAAGGTTCAACACTAACTAACCTTAGACCAGAATTCTAAGAGATAAATCTCAGAACTGATGAAAATAGTCATTTGGACAAGATGATATTAGCAGATAAAGTGAGAAATAAGCTTGATTCGGCATCAAGCGCCCTCGATTTAAGAAATATCAATCTAGACGGAACTACCAGATTAATCCTGATAAACTATAGCCAAATCAATAACGTATCCAATCAGTTGATTCATTCGGATGAAGCTCTATGGCTGTGCCATGAATCTTCAAGACTTCTACAATCAATATCTGATCCACCATTGAAGAAAAGACTGATCAATGACCTTTAATGAGTCTTATTCAGATCAAAAAAGATCCTTCAACTGAACGAACAATTGGACGTCTTCTCTGTCTAATTTCTTAACGCAAAGGTGCATCAAAATGCAAAACCGATAGCTACGGCTTTCCTTCATCAGTATTGAGTTTCTAAGTATTCAGAGGTAGTTCGGATCTACTTACTATGAAATTTCTCGTATGGTGCAAGAAGTGGGTCAAATTAGTAGCAAATCTGTCAACCACGACTTACTTTTCGGAATAAATCTATCTTTGACGTTCGAACTGTAAAATATGTGAACATGTTTTGCTGTTATGCAAACAAGTTCGGTCCCGGGGAGCCGGATTTCCATACCCCCTGATCTAGAGTAATGTGTATTCCTTGTGAACTCCAAATGGACAGGATTCAAGAAGCATCAGTAGACTTCTAAACCGACTAGAACTTCATTTTAAACTTCCTAAAACTGAAATAGTAAGTAAGCGAAGTAAGCCGATAAATAGAAATCCACAGTTCCTAAGCTTCTTTACCGTTGATCAGCTGCAATACACGCGTTATCCTTATCTCGTCTTGTAATTATAACTAGAAATAGAACCTGTGATTAGATAGACAAGTTTCAGAGTTCCACATTAGATCTTTATTTTTCACTCCACATCCATGGAGTCAGTTATAGCGCATTCGTCATTCCCGTCGATAAGATTACCAGTCATTCCTCTACCATCCATTATATTTGCAAACTGCTCTCAATCAATCACTCAATGAACAACTAAATATCGAAACTGGCCTTCTTAATAATTGTTAGGAATTCAGACAGAATGATCTTTGAGTTCGATAAAATTCTAATCACTTGCGACGTTTTCAATTTTTCTTCAAAAAAAAAACAAGTTTTCTTAAAGGAAATAAATTTATTTCGTAATATTTCTTTTTATACACCCCTTAAGTCGACTTTAGGATAAGATTATCAAAGCTTTTTAACAGTCCTAGAAGTCGTTTCCCCAAACCGCCCAAATGTGGAAACACACAAGTGCGTTAAGTCAACAGAAAATATTTTATCTAAATGCTTACTTGATATGTCTATTATGAATACTACATTCCGATTTGTCCATATACGAAACAACCCTCCGTATTCCATGTTCATTAAATTTCTTCAACACTGGTGGATGCAGATAATTATTGTAGTACATGTTGATTAGTTTCGGGGAGTAACCCTTTCCGTTCGCACAAATTGACTTAAATGGCGGTAATTGTATTCACCACAACACACCACAAGCACATGCGAAATTTAAAACATTTTATGATACACTAACAGGGGCAAGCCCATCCTTATATTACTAAATCCAACAAAAACATTACAACACACACACACACACACACCGGTTATGACTAAGATTCAGCACGAAATTAAAACAATTACTTCTAATAAATTTCAATTAATTATTGCAATTATCCCTGAAAAGTTAATTTGTTATGGTTGATAACAAAGTTGCAGTATAATCTGTTTTCTTTTTAACTTAAAATTTGTTTATTAAGATTGTAATTTTGACACTTTTATAAAATGTTATTACAAATTATTCCGGTTTTCTCTTTCCAAGACCTACAATAATAGTTTATACGTTAACATTCACATCAAACAGCACTATTATTACACCATATCATCAACACTTGTAATTATCCTGTACTACAAACCATTGAAAAATAAAAATCCGGCACAACTTCCTGTCTTTTATTACCCGAGAGGTACGCACACTCCCACAAGTCTAAATATCAACTAGTTTAAATCCAAGACGCTTGCAGCATTTACATACGCTGAAAGCGAGCGCACGTTATTATCAACTGAATAATAATTAATGTGGTCTGTCCTCAAGATTTTACGTAAACAAAAGATGAAGTGGTACTTGCTTTATTCAATTTATTTTTTAGAATAGGAAAGATGGGAGTAATTTGGAACGTGGAGAAATTTTTTCGTTTTAATTAAAATACCATAGCAAACTGTGCGATATGTGTGTGGGCATTTGATGCACTTACTGAGCAAAAACAATGAAACAGAATGCGATTATTATGATAAATGACTGTTCTATGAGATCAGACAATTTTTGCATACGATTTTAAAACAACTGCAATGCAGACGATGCGGGACGTAGGCCATGGCCATTTTAATTACTTATATCTTACATTTCGGTTTACTTATGTATATTCAACTCTGATTAGCAGTAAGGAAGTGTTAATTGTTGGAAATTTCCAGTTTCTTTGTTTTATTCTATAAACTAAACTTCTTTTGTTTTAATGCAAGATAAAAAATAATTAAATAGTTTATAAATAAATAGTGGGGAAAGTTTAAGGAGTTTCCGGAAGCAGCGAGAAGCTAATTATAAGCAGCAAAATGCAAGTTTTCATTTGAAGCAAATGTACCAATGTTTACTTAGTTAGCTTGAAACATCCACCAAATGGCATTTCGTTTAAAAGTTTTTTGCGTTTCCTGTTATTTGTTAATTTCTATATTTATACTCGCAGAAAAACCGCAACCTGATATACTATTTTTTGTATCACCGCACGAGGAGGTTTATTTAGTGGACAGGGTCGTTGTTCGGGAAGTTTTTATTCGTTGACTTTTATATTCAAAAAAATGACAAAAGTTTTAAACCTCATTTAAATAATGAGCAGGATACGAGAAAACATCTAAATTTCCTATAAATATGAATGTTCTTGCTACGTGTTGAATCATTCAATTGCAATAGATACAATACCAAGAGCTTTCGTGCAAAAACGGATAAATCCATTTTTCATTTAAATTGAGTAAAACACGGTAAAACTTTCTATGCTGTCATTTTTGCGATGGGTCATAATATTTTTAGACGAAGCCAAATAAATCCTGTTATGCAATGACAATAAAACAAAATTTTCAAGTAAAATCGTATAAATCCAATTTTTAAATTAAGTCCAACACGGTAAACTGTCCTGTGATGTCAGTTTAGTGATATAGCACATAACATCGGTGAACAAGATCAAACAAATCGTGTTATGCAATGGCAATGAAAACGCAATTTTCAAGCAAAATCAGATATATCCAATTTCTAAATCAAGTTACACACGGTAAAATGTTCTACGTTGTTAGTTTTGACATGTGCCATAACATTTTTAAGGGAAAATCAACTTAATCGTCTCCTACAATAGCAGGGAAACCGCAATTTTCTAGCAAAACCAGGTAAATCCAACTTGTAATTTAAGTTGCAGACGGTAAAGTGTTCTGTGTTGTTAGTTTTGTGATGTGTCATAATATCTTTACGGAAAATCAAATCACTCCTGTTCTACAATAGCAGAGAAACGGCAATTTTCAAGTAAAACCAGATAAATCCAACTTTTAAATTAAGTTACACACAGTAAAGTGTTCTGTGTTGTTAGTCTTGTGATGTCAACATCTTTACGTAAAATCAAATCACTCCGATTCTACAATAGCAGAGAATCCGCTATTTTCAAGCAAAACCAGATAAATCCAACTTTTAAATTAAGTTACACGGTTAAAGTGTTCTGTGTTGCTAGTTTTGTGATGTGCCATAACATCTTTAAGAAAAATGAAATCAAGCCTCTTCTACAACAGCAGAGAAACTGCAATTTTCAAGGAAAACCAAATAAATCCGACTTGTAAATTAAGTTATACACGGTTAAGTGTTCTGCGTTGTTAGTTCTAAGATGTGCCATAACGTTTTTAAGGGAAAATAAATTCAATCCTTTTCTACAATAGCACCGAAGCCGCAATTTTCATGTAAAACCAGATGAATCCAACTTTTAAATTAAGTTATACACCGTAAAGTGTTCTGTGTTGTTAGTTAGTTAGTTAGTATCATAACATCGTTAAAGAAAATCAAACCAATCCTCTACCACAATAGCAGCAAAACCGCATTCTTCAAGCAAAACCAGGTAAATCCAAAATTAAGTTACACACGGTAAAGTGTTCTACGTTGTTAGTTTTGTGATGTGCCATAACATCTATAAGGAAAATCAAATCAAATCCCATTCTATACTAGCAATGAAGCCGTAATTTTCAAGCAGAACCAGATAAATCCAACTTTTAAATTACGTTACACACAGTCAAATGTTCTGTGTTGTTATATTTGTAATGTGCCATAACATCATTAGCGAAAATGAAATCAATCCTTTTCTACAATAGCAGCGAAACCGCAATCTTCAAGCAAAACCAGGTAAATCCAACTTCTAAATTAAGTTACACATGTTAAAGGGTTCTGTGTTGCTAGTTTTGTGATGTATCATAACATCTTTACAGAAAATCAAATAACTCCTCTTCTACAATAGCAGCGAAACCGCATTCTTCAAGCAAAACCAGGTAAATCCAAAATTAAGTTACACACGGTAAAGTGTTCTAGGTTGTTAGTTTTGTGATGTGCCATTAGCGAAAATGAAATCAATCCTTTTCTACAATAGCCGCAACGCCTCAATTTCCAAGTAAAACCAGATAAATCCAATTTTTAAATTAAGTTACTCACGGTGAAGTGTTCTACATTGTTAGTTTTGTGATGTGCCATAATATCTTTAGGGAAAATCAAATCTCATTCTACACTAGCATTAAAGCCGCAATTCTCAAGCAGGACCAGATAATCCCAATTTTTTATATTGAGTGAAACACCATCTGTGATGTCAGTTGTGTGACATAAAATAACATCGTTACCTAAATTCAAATAGCTCCTCTTATTCAATGATTATGAAATCACAATTTTGAAGTAAAATCGGATAAATCCAAATTCGGAATCGAGTTAAACACAGTAAAATGCTCTGTAATGTCGGCTTTGTGGTATAACATAAGATCCTAAGCCAAAATCAAATAAATCCTAGTGTGTAACGGCAATGAAAACGCAATTCTCAAGTAGAATTCGAAACATCCAAATTTTGAATGGAGTTGTACACGGTAAAATGCTCTGTAATGTCAGTTTTGTGGTATAACACAAGATCGTAAGCCAAAATCAAATAAATCCTGTTATACAACGGCAATGAAAACACAATCCTGAAGTACAATTGTATAAATTCAATTTTTAATGCAGTTGAACACACTAAAATGCTCTGGAATATCAGTCTTGCGATATAACATAAGATCGTTAGCCAAAATCAAATAAATCCTGTTATGCCACGGCAATGGAAATGCAATTCACAAGGAGAATTGAAGAAATCCAACTCTTGAATGGAGTTGAACGCGGTAAAATACTCTGGAATGTCAGTTTTGTGGTATAACATAAGATCGTTAACCAAAATCAAATAAATCCTGTTACGCAACGGCAATAAGACGCAATCCTCAGTAGAATTGGATACATCCAATATCTGAAGCAGTTGAACACGGCAAAATACTCTGGAATGTCAGTTTTGTGGTATAACATAAAATCGTAAAGCAAAATCAAATAAATCCTGTCATGCAAGGGCAATGAAAAAGTAATTCTCAAATGAAACCAGATAAGTTCTATTTGTTCAATTGAATGAAACATGGTAAAATGCTCTGTGTTGTTAGATTTGTGACATGCCTTAGCATCGCTAGGGAAAATCGGGTAAATCTTCTACAATAACAGTGAAGACGCAATTTTCAAGCAAAAACAGATAAATCCAATTTTTCAATTGAATTATACACTGTAAAGTATTCCATGATGTTCGTATTGTGATATGGCTCACATCTTTAGGGAAGATCAAATGAATCCTCTTCTAGAATAGCAACGAAGACGCAATTTTCAAGCAAAACCAAGCAAATCCACTTTTTTAAAAATCGAGTTAAGACACAATAAAATGCTTTTTTACTTAATTCTGTCTTTTCTAGAAAACACAAACGTGATAATATGTATAAAATTGTTAACGGTAACACACATTCAATGTAAATGTGATGATGCACCATCACCTTGTAAGGCATAACATCAAATTGCAAGTTTAAAATAGTAACCTGCAGCATTGTGATTCAAGTAAGCAAAGTATAGATGATGCAGCAATCTCATTACAATTTAAAAAATAATTCCCTGCACATATTTATTTTTAAATTTCTCGGCCTATTAAACAAATAAACCCGAGGTCATTAATCTCAAACTTTATGTGGAGATATTTATAATGCTGCAATTGCATTTATTATTATCAGAATGAAAAGGAGCAGCAATTTAGACAATTGCTTCTTTAGGCAAGTTGTTTCGATTTATCTGTTGATAATGTGTGGGTGACACATATAATTTGCATGTCAATTAAGCCTTCCATAATTGTATCTTGAAACAGTCTGACTTTTCAAATTGTTACACTTTAGTAAGACTGATACAAAAGGTGTGGGTTTTTAACTTTTAAATTTTGAAGAAAGTTAATTCGCTTTTATTATTATTTATTTTTTCCTATGTAAATCATAACGCTTTCACTGTTAACAATTTACTTCTTTTCCAAACCATTAAGTTTCTTAATAAAAAAAAACCCAACAATTTGTGTCTTACCACATCTAAAGAAAGATCGATCTCAAAAGAAGTTCTGATATGGAAAAGACCTTGATGTAATAACATTTTTAAAATCCGAAAACTGTGTCGAAAACCTGTTGCAAATTATAATCAATTCCAAAACATATAATTTGTTTCTATTATTGGTTAAATAATGAAAAGAGCAATTCTCGAACTCAATCAGAATTTGACACAGTGACTTGTTTTCTCTTCTCAATTAATCCAATTATTCAACCAAAAATAACAATTTTATCATTTACAAGATCTCTACGTTCACAACAATAAATTGAAGTGAGATATTTGAAAATAACGAGGTCAATTTTTAACTTAAAATTGCTCGCTATAATTTGTTTTTTGTTGATCTTTCTTAATACGACCAACCGCTGTTAGTAGAAAATCGTTGAAATACATATGAAATTTATTGGCACATTAAAAAATTGATACTATTGATATTCTTTGTAGGTAAAAAGCCGGCGCCAGCTTTGCATACTGAATAACATTAAAGTAGGCGGAGGCGTGACTTAGTAATCTTCTTATTGAATACTTAAACGGCATGAGGCCACTATAACATGAATTTTTAATTGCACAAGGATTTGAAATGCTTTATTGGCTGCTGATTTTTCACCTTAATTAATTTTTGGAAGTCCATATAGTTATTTAAACAATACTTAAATTAGTTTTGAAATTTATTAGTGATACTGCAAAATGCAGATTGTTGATGACCAAAAACAATTAATTAAGCAATTCCTTACTAAATTAAGTACGACTTTATTTTGTTTACTCATTTTCTATATTTAAAAAAACAATATCAGTTGACGAACTCACCTTATTACTGCATGCTGTAATGCATGTTATAACTCGTTATAGTATCTTCAAAGGCACACTGAGAGCCTGCCTTAAATACCTAGAGATCAATCCGTGAGATTTGCGGAAGAGAATTGTTCGATTTTATTTTAAGAAAGATTTATTATACAAAGCATTAATTAATAATAGAACTTTCTACACTTATTGATTAAATATTTGTATTTCCCATCTACTAATTTTGTTTACAGATTATTTCTTAATCAAAACAATATCGCAGCCCTAGTTTGCACCTACCGAGGATAAGATACAACTGAGAATTTTGAAAACTGCTGTGGAACAGCATGCAAATCTGAACAAATTTTACATATCCAAAATTTCCTTAGAATTCCCCGAATAAAGGCAATATCCAGTGTGTTCATTTTAAAACGATCCACCCTTAACATATCGTAAGGAAATTAAGATACCAAAATTTAAAAAAAAAAAAGCGCGAATCTATTTATGAAGCGGGATACTAGAACGCATAATCGACTCAATCATAGAGGTCGCTGTGTTCGCTCTCGCACACATAACTTCAATATCTCAAATGGCACCCCATCACTTTCATCGAAAAGGGAATAACAATAAAAATCTCTTGAAGAAAACAGAATTCAAATCGGCTTACTAGATCGCAAGTTACAATACAACATGTCTCATTTTAGTGACTGGTTTAAACCGCGCATTTCAGTTGTTTTGGTGCTTATTTAGAATATGAAACGGAGGAACGTAAATATTTTTAATTAAATAATTTAAAATGAACTGTCAATAGCAAGTCGAAAGAATAGAAAACGAACAACAAAAAGAAAGTTCTGCGTTTATCTTCTATTGACAGTTCATTTTACAATAATCAATTAGAAATGCCTACATGAATCTGTTTTGCATCCTGGCTTGAAAAAGAAATTTTTATTTTGCCCCCCCCCCCCCCCGCAAAAACCCCCCGGGCGCCGTTGGTTGGATCAAGCCATCCACGGGCCATCTGCGGTGGCACAAAGTTGAGTTACGCCATCTCGTGTACTATCTACGCTGCAGTGGTCCTTCTTAAGAAAGCTAAATGTATATGATAAAAATAGCCCTTACTACAGCAGATTGTGGTGAATCCTTGAGATTTGAAAACAATCAAAAAGCGCTAAGAGCAACATCTGGAAAATGTGGAAAAGGAATGAATGAGGACGATATGAGCTGCATAGAGGAAACCCAACGAAAGCCTATCAGTTTGGACACTTCCAAGATCTTCCATTATTAAATCACTGATTGTGTCAATGTTTTCGGGCCATATTCAGAATTTGGCCTTCAAGGACAGGGTGAAGTCTCTAACTGTTTTAAACTTTCTTCCACATCTACGGTCAGTGCAAATGTCCTTGAGCTGTTGATAAATCTAACTCGCTTTTTCAAAAACTTCGCTTTTAAGGAGCATTCAGAAAATCGTCAAATTCAACAACTTGTAATTTCTGTAAACTTAAGTTTACAATTTCAAGCTATGACAGATGCAAAAAAAATGTTGAGATTACATCTGACACGACATTATAAAATACAATCAAACGGTACAATTGTGAAGCTCGAATTTCCACCATCCACTTTGGCCTCGACCGCGTGATGTACAGGACATCTTCAGTATGTTTCTACCTTTAGTGTTTTAAGGTCTACAATTGTCAAGTTTCAAAAAACTCGGCGACGGACGTTTTAAGATTTCTTTCTTAGCAAGGATAAAGATGAAACACCAAGCACCAAAAAAAAGTCGGCGAATAAAAAAAGTCAAACATGAAAAGATGGAGACGAACCATAGGCCTTTAAACTTAACACCTCGAAAGCTATTTTCTAGGAATCTCATGATCACTAGCGGGCGAGCAGTACTGAGAGGGCGCGGAAAGAATTACTGTTACGTTTAGCCTAGTACCTATCCTACGACGATGGTTGGATATCATCACCGATTAGAGATGTTAAAAATGTGGTCTAGGCAGTATAACAACCAACAAAAAAATCCAACCAACTTAAAATCATAAACCTACTTCTGTTACGCCAAATAAAAACGAGGTCCTATACAGGGCGTTCCCTAAGTAACGCCCGTTCTTTCAGTAAGCGATTCAGTAAGGTAAAATAAATCGAAAAGCAAGACAGAAATTTCCTGTACTGAGAAGAGACAAGAAAGCATTTCAAGCGGAACAATAGACTAATCAACGAACATTTTTACTAAACAGTCTGCACCTGGAAGCAAAATTGGAACAAGAATGATCTCGTAATAAATCTTAAATATTATCGATCTCGATATTGTTTATTTTTACAGCTTTCGCATCAAAATAGTAAGTTTTGTAGATTAACTTTCCACGAATAAAGGGTTTAGATAATTCGTGCACGATGTTGACCGTACAGGAAGAACATCTGAAACCATCAACTTGCAACGTTGGGCACTTGGGGACTTACAGATATAAGTTTTGGAAGAAACGCTGAGAATCTAGTCTAAACACTCTTAGACACTAAATTACCAACAGGTTATTAGTTTGAAATTACGAATTACGTCATGCCATTCGAGACGTAGAAGAATCTTTAGTTACAACCAAAAATGGCGCCAGTTGCTTTAACAGATGCCAGTTCTAAATATTACGGCTGAGTGATATATTCCACCTGCGACTAGTGTAAGATGAATCAGTTCTACACTTTCGATTTGTCAATGTTGCTATTCTAGGAATAAACATGAAGATTTAGTGAAAGATTGCCAGTTGACAATCAGTTCGCAGCATTGCTAGCGGCAATGAAAGGGAAACACGAAGTATATGACGGAGCTGGTCGTCGTAATAGAGATTGCTACGTTGCAAAGGTTTTATACTCAAATGTTTTCTCTTCTTCCATGCGGTTGTTCTGAATGATCTATGCTCAGGATTATATTGTTATCTTAATAGCGAGATGCTGCAAGCACTACTGAACATCCAAAAATAATGAGACACGAAAACTAACTGAGAAAATTCATATCTGAACGTTTCCTCGCAAACAAAATCTTGAAGGAAGAAAAATCCACAAATTTATGGGCATACCAGAAAACACTAGACTTTCTTTCAATCGAACGTAACGTAGAAGAAAGGTTAAGTGAAACCATTACCTATGTAATAGCCGCAGTAGATGCCTTGATGAGCTGGCAATACAGAAGAAAGTAATGCAGGACATCAAGGTATTTCAAAAAATCAGAAAGCAGAGTTGATAGCAGCGAAAGGGACCTTCTTGTACAAAACGTCTTTGCAATAAGTAAACTCCTTTACCTGAGTTAAAAAACGTCCACTTTCAGCATAGATAGGAAAAAGTTAGGAAAAGCTAATCAACAAGTAACCTGCCAGAAGACTATGGCCTAAGAAGACATCGTTTTCAAGTGGGCTTACTAAACAACCTGGATTTCAGATCATGTGTATAAAAGAGAAAATTCTTGTTACCATACAGTGTAACTGCAAAAAGATGGTAATGAAAAGGCTCAGATGCTGCGGAGCTCCATTTACTAAACAAATTTAAGGATTTACAAATACGGATTTCCACAATCTTATTAAATGACTGGAAATTCTAAAAAGAAGGCTGAAAATGCAGAGAAAAACAATGAAAATTCACTCTAAACACTCATAGACGCTAAGTAATCAACAGATTATTAGTTCGAAATTAGAAATTACGTGGTGCTATTTGAAATGTAGAAGAATCATTAGATACTCCGTGGGACTGACACTAATTGTACAAAAAGTACGTCTAGAATCTACAAAATTATAAAATTGCAAATCAAATTTGAATATTAACAGATATAGGTTTTCATAATGAAAAACACTGGAAATCTTTTCGAAACACCCAAAGACACTAAATAACCAACAGATCGTTACAGTCTAGACGTGGAAGAATCTTTAGTTATAACCAAAATGACGCCATTCGCTTTTGTAGATACAGAAAAAAGTTTTGATAACATTTCGTCAGACCCATGCCAGTTCTCAATTGCGACGTTTCAATAGTGCTGTTTCTGGAAATAAACTCTCCTTTGGCAAAGAACGAAAAAAATGGCAATTTGGTAGAATGTAACAGAACGACAATCATTTTGCAGCATTGTTAGCGGCAGTGAACGAGGAATACAGAGGAGCAGCAGGTTGCCATGGTAGTACTTCAGTGTTGCGGTAATACTTCTTGTACGGAGTGGAATCTTACACTTCCATGCCCTGTTGTGAATGACCTCCTAGGAAGATGGGAACCTACTCTCAAAAATACACAGATGTAAAAATATAATAGCGTAGTATGATGCTGCAAGCATTGCTAATTATCCAAAATGATATACAGAGAAATTTGTGGTTAACTGATAAAATTCACATTTTAACCTTCAAAGAAGAAAAAAAGGTTAAATAAAGCCATTAGGGCATTACAGCCTTTACAGGAAAAACAATTTAAAACTCCACACAATGAAGTGGCTATACACACGCATGTGGTGAGGTCAATTCCAGCTTGTAGGTCACTAATTTGTCTAATAAGACTAACACCAATGACCATGGAGAGTTTTCTGAGCTTCCAAACATTTACCACTGGGGAATGAAACAATGTGTACAACCTACACACTGCAAGTAAGTCGAACAAACTTCTAGCGAGAGACATCGAAAAAAGAACTGTCAAAAAGCATTAGAATTACTATCGGAGATAGAAACCCAAAATTACCTAAAAGATGATTTCCTGATGAACTGACAATACAGAACAAAAAAACGCAGAAATGGATATCAGTGCATCAAGGTATTTCCGGGAATCAAAAAGCAGAATTCCATAGCTCGCTTCTCAACGTTACTTAGTACCTCTTCGGTCAAAGAATGTAGATGACTGGAGTTGCAAGGTAGATGTGTTTCTTGTTCTTGTTCCACCGGATTGGACTCGAGGATGGAACGGGTTCGGATGCAGCAGCAGCGGCGGTTGTTGGTAGCATGGATGATAAGGTAACGTCCGGGTCGAGCAAGGTGGTGTTGAAGACCACGGTGGCAGTTGGTGTCTGTGCCTGAGATGTCGGTCGGTAGCCATTGGAGTGGGCGTAATTTTAGATGGATTGTATTGGCGGAGATGGCTGCAGTATTTGAATAATGTGTAGATTGAAAAGAAGTCCAGGTATTTCATATGTTAACCCGGATGTAGTCTAAGGCCATCTATAGTTCGGTGCCCATGTGCAGGTGTTAAGCCGGATACGACTGAAGGCCGATTGTTGAGGCCCACGACAGGGGCAATGCATATGGTTAGATACATATAGATAGAGAACGCAGAAGGAAAGCTTGCTTTCCCGAAATAGATAGGTACGGTATACAAATGGCTTTCAGGACTACACCCCTATGCTCGGGCTAGTAAGGTAGTCCTGGTAGCGGTCACTAGAAACAAATGGTGGCAGTGACAAAAAGGAACTTCAAGACCGTCAAATCTACTACTAACGCCTCGCTCCACGACGCGGTCGGAATGCAAACACCCGGAAGAACATTTAAATTTAGATCGAACGAGATCCTCAATTGGATTTCGCATTATTCGTCGCAGAGAACGTTCCATCTCTGTTGATATTACATTCTCTACTATCCTCGTAATATTATCCTTTTTCAAAATAAATTAAACTTGAGCGATCATACTAGGTTGGTTCATTTCACGGCCTTCTGCAGGCCAATAGTGGTGGTCCCGTCAACCCCCTTCCCCTCTGATCCTATTTGCGTATTTATTACTAAGGGGGAAGACACACCCAGCCGTCGAGATTTTCTCTACCGTACTGCTTCCTAATCTATGTCCCAAACGATCAACACAAATTCCGTTATCACGCCTTCGCGCCCATTCTCTTTAACTAATTATGATTAATCTTTCCACACATATTCCGTCCATCTTCTAGTAGCTGACCTGAGCGGCCTGGGTTTACGCTTCGTCAGGATATCGTGCCTAACACCTTATCGCCGCACAGTGGACAAAAGTCAAAAACACAAGTAAAATGGGTGATGATTGGTGCACAAGAAGGTTATTCGGGTCCTGATTAAAAATTTGAGGTTAAAATTGTAAAATTCAAAAGGGCGGATCCAAAATGGTGCACACAATTATTGAAAAATTACAAATTGTTTATAAATATGGTTGTATATAGTATTACTAGGTACATTATTACAAAATATAGGTTGCAATCGACAAAATTAAAACGACCGATAAAATACTTTAGCGCTGTTACCAAATATGAGACTCGAAAAACACGAAACTGTTCTGATCATTTCCAGCGTGTTTTGGTTAATTTCGTTTTTGGCAAATATCTAGTAACCCGTGAAGTTTTTTGAAAAAACAAAAGCATAAGTAAACTGATCTCCAAAATAGCCAAAACTTTTCTAATTTAACCGACTTCGTATCTCTTACAATTTCCGAGATCCCAATAGTGAGCATCGAAATTGGGACACACTGTATGTAAGGTAATTTTAGTTCTCCCTCTATACTACCGAAACGATTTTGAACATTTTACAATACCGTTTAAAAAAAAAAGACAGCACACTGAATATAATTGAAGACGCAAGTGAATGAAGGATTCATGTCACAAATAGTTTATTTTGAGAAAACAGCCTCTAAAGTTTTTTAAACAGTACTTTTTTGTGTTGCAAAAAAATAAAACAAATTAAGTGGGGTTTAATAGACTTTTATTATAGAATTTTAGTAACATATGAGAAAAAGAAAATCAAAACCAACTTTGGAACAGAAGTAAAAAAAAAGTCACATATATCCTTTATCAACTAAGAAAATTAAACATATTAGAATTGACAATAAATGAAATAAGGATTTATGTATCGTTTTTATAAATTATTTTGGGCTTTATGTAGTCTTCCTTGTAGTTTTTCCGGTTTTTGGTTGAACGTTTTTATTTTCGGAAATAATGTTTTCATAAAAATATTTGAACTCCTCGTCAACGTAGACTATTTGATCTTGTAAATTGGAAAGCTTTTTATCAGATTTCTTATTTTTCTTTTCTTTAATATGGGCTAGAGTGTAATTCTCTGATGCAACTTTTTGGCATCCAGATTTCAAAATATTTACCTGTAAAAAAGGTGTGTGTTCATCTAAAGTATTTTTATACGAATATGATCCATATTCAGTAACACGGACCCATTTGATACCATCTCGAAAAGGCACTGGTTCATGTAGAATATTTTTTTTCCTGTTAATCAAATGAAGTTTTCCGATATCTCGTCAATATTCTTAAAATGATGTTTCATATTAAATACTATCGAGTTTTTGACACTAGCAGATCTTATGATTGTTCTGTACGTTTCAGGGGTATAAATATTTTCATACTTTCGTAATACTTTTTCAATACGGCCAGTCTCTATCCGAGTCCATATATGAATGGCCTACTTTTGGAAATTTATGATCGATAGTTTGCAAATATCCTTTAAAAATGAAATACTGATAAAGTGTAATCAGATTAAAGTTCTTGTTTTGTCCACTGCAGGAATCTGACCATATGATAAGATGTTTAATACTGTCTAGCAGCAATAAATAGCTGAATAAATGTATGAAGGCAGCTACCTATCTCTAAGCTACCTTTGGTAGCAATGTTTTCCGTCCATGTAAAAAAAAATGCTTAATCCCCAGATTTTGATACTGTGTGTATACCGAAGTTATACAACCAGAGTTGCCTCAAATAGAACGCTTTGGACGTAGACAATTTTGGCAAAGGCAATGTCTGTTCTAAATCCATTGTGAGATAAGCTGTATTATCGTTTGTTTGAACAAAGTTTCTATCTCTTCTTTGTTGTTCAAATGCATATTTGTAGTTCTCTTTATGCTCAATATCATCTAAACCAGCATCACAAGTACTACAGGTATCGCTTTTAGGTTGACCAAAGGACAGATTAAAACGGGTTGAAAAAATATTGTTGTAACTACATTTTTTTATAAAGTACTTTTCTGGAAGGTTTTGCTCCTTGCACCGATCAATACATAAATGGTACATTTTTGTTAAGTTTAGAAAAAGTGATAAGTACTTTTTGTTTAAATTTCCATTCCTTGAATAATGAGATTGGTCTGCAGGAAACTTCAATGTGAGTGACAACACAGTCTATCACTTCATTTGGAATTTTGTGGGGCCTGTTCTGGTGAACACCTCGCTTATCAGGGGATGGTGCCGATAAACCACTTTTAAGTTTCTTCTGAATGAGCTGAATTTTTTTGAAGGTAATTTGGTAGAGTGAACATATTGCAGTTTTGCAAACTTTCAAAACTTTTTGATTGTATGTAACTGTATACTTAAACGAGAATGATTTTTGTTTTTTAATGTTTTTTCGATGACGTTGGACAGGTTGAATAAAAATGCTTTTAAAGAGAAGTGCATTTTTTGAGTTTTGATCTAGCTGGTAAAATCTTTTAAATATTGTTGTTCTTGCTTCTTCGTCAAAATTTTCGTTGCAGTTGAGAGTGCATTTTTCTTTTTGGCATAAGAAACCTAGTTCAACTTGTTTTGACGGAACTAGCTTTCCTTTTTGGTTAATATAGCTTTCTCCTTTTTGTCTAGCCTTTGCTGCTTTGTATCTTTTCCAGTTGTCTGAGTTCTTTTGTCGCTTCCTAGACGTTTTTTCCGGCAGCTGGAATATCTTCTTTGGAACTTTTTCGATCAATGCATTATTATTTTTAGTAATCAGTTTATTTACATCTTCACTATTGATTATTTTACTTCCTTTTTCTTTATTTTCCAGCGTTTTTAAAGTCTTTATCTGGTCTTCGATGTTTTCAACGTCATTATGAATGATCTTTCTTGACTTTGTTGATAGGAATCCTTTTCTGGATTTCAGTTCCTTTGAATAGTCCAAGTCCGTGTCGTCAGAAGTCTCATCTGAAGTATCTGATACATAATCATCTGAAGAAGCGTTGTCAGACCAATCTAAAAAGAAACAAAATAAAAACCTCTTCAAGTTTTCAATTGGACCAGCAAAACTTACCTAAATCTGCCTGTTTTACAGGATTAATTGTATTATCCTTTTTGCTTATTATCATACTTTCTTTTTCATTATTTCCCGGCGTTTGTAAAGCTACCTGGTCTTCGAAGTTTTCCAGGTCATTATTTATTTTCTTTCTGTTTGATACACTAGCCCCTAGAATATTTGACTTTAGAGATAAGGGTCTTTTTCTAGATTTTAATTGCTCTGCATAATCAGAATCAGTATTGTCAGAAGTCTCACCTGAGCCGTCTAAAACAACAATAACAAAATATGTACTTCATCAAGTTTTCATTTCAACTATCGCAACTTACCATAGAAACTTTGTTTTACAGGGGTAGTATTAACTTTGCTAATAAACCTTTCTAGAGAATTATTATTGTCACTCTTGGCTGGGCTCCTGCTGTCATTTGAACTATTGGGACCTAAAAACGAAAGAAAGACGCTGTTAAAAGAAAATACTTGTTTGCAAGTTTAAGATAAATTTATCATTTTGCTTTTTGTACTAAACGGTGAAAAACCACCGCAAAACTTAAACGTGAATAAAACGCAATAATATTTTTTAGGTTGTATTTTAAATAAAAGCAGCTATAACTTTTATACTTACCCTTATTAATCTGTTCTTTTGCAAGTTTTAAAATTGGCATGCTTCTTGCCGACATATTAGCACTATTTTTTACTTGCACTGCACACATTTAAGTCTTCTATCGCGTAAAAACTATAAAAATGTAGAGCACAAAACCATCAGTACTGATACATTTCTAACTTAACATTGTGGTGTTATGTTCGTTTTGTTAATATTTTTACAGGTTTCTAACTAATTTACAATGGATAAAGAATTCCTGTAGCAATAATTTGAAATGTTAGTGAATAAGGGATCTATGATCAGAAATCAAGCGTACATAAATCTTTTATCCATTAAGTTTTGTTAAAATTAGATTAACATCGATCCTTTAGCATCCCGTAACTTTTTAATTTTATACAATAGAACTACGAAACTGATCCCAAAAAATTTTTGGGTACATAAAACCTTTATTCACCAAAAAAATCTCAATTTTTAAAAAAATGTTACATGAATCCTTTATCCACTTGTGTCTTCAATTATGATAATGATAAATGCTCCTTGTAAAGGACTGTTTTATTCTGTAAAACAATAAGATGAGTTAATCTGATCTTTATGTTTTTACTTTAAGAAGCTAACAAATCAAACGATTGTGTGTCCTTGCTCTTGGATGTTAAAGTTTTTATTAATATAATTCACAGAGTCAACATGTCCTACAAACTTCAATTTACTTACTTTTTTGCTCAGTCTACGCGTCAAATTTTTTATTGCAAGTTTTCCTCAGCAAAAAACGAATAAAGAAATTTTTTTCAAACAAACCTGTCTTCTGTTAATAAAACGTCCAATTTCAATTTGAAATATTTTTACGATACACACAATATTATTACAAGCTGCTATGTTATTGGTTTAATAACTGCAGTGAATTCTACAGGCTATATCTCTTCGAAGGGATCAACTCTTGTTATCCTGGACCAAAACAGTCTCTTATTGATATTTACCCCCATTAGAACATTTTTAATTAAGAATTGGTAACCAAATGTGAGGTTAACTTTAATCATAGTCCCTCAATTGAAAGCATTATTAGCGCATAACAAACAAAAGACTGTCTCTTAAGGTATTTTTAAGTATAAATCTTCTTGTGTTAGGTTTATTAAACAATCAAGAATTGTCTTACTTAAGAGCCAATAAATTATTTATTTTGACAGCTATGCTAAACTAACCTAACCTAGAAAATGACTAATTGAGCAACCCCTATAACACTGATAATTCCTAAATAAATACAAATTATACTACTTTAGTCTGGCAAAGTTTTACGTTCTACTTGACCCAAATTAATGTGCCATAAATTTTGTTAATATTTCAATTAAAAACATTTGCATTCTATTATCATTAAAAAGCCAACGGTCAGTGACTGCAATCAAATTTATATTCATTGAAGATACTTCGTTACATCATACCAATCAAAGTGATTCATCTTGTTAGTCACCAGTGCATTCAAAATCTTTCCTGAGCATTAATATCAATTTTTGTGGTTTCGTTTTAATGCTACGATGAATATATCAAAGCAGTCAACCTTGTCTCTTTGTTAGTAAAATTAATTTTTTTCCAATTAACAATCTATGACTAATATCGTATTTGTAAATATTTTATGATCTTATTATCCACTTACCTTTCCT
>VTPC01090227.1:321496-388177 GCA_011009095.1 Ignelater luminosus | reverse complement strand
GGAGCAAAGATGGAAGCGACTCCCTAATTATCCTTAGAAGCGAAGATGACAAAGCTCCAGAATATCCCGCCAAAGCGCCCAACCAACCACCCAAGTGGTAGTGGAAGACGACAAAGGAAGGGTTCAGCAAACCTGGGGAACAAAGACAGAAGAGGTCCCCCTGATTATCCTTAGGAGCGAGAATGGAAAAGCTCTATTATATCCCGCCAAACGCCCAACCAACCACCCAACAAAGACAAAATCTACTAGTACGCTCGAGTCGATGGTTCAGCAACGATACCAAAGCAAAGTCAATAAACTTACATGCAATAGGCGCTTCATTTAGAGAGGACATTCAACGAATCACGAGATCATCGCATCATGAGATTCCCACAACTCAGAAGACCAGGCAGACATCAATCACAACTCTGAACGACACGTCACTGAATGGACCCAAAAACTCTAAGTTAAAGATGACTAGCTAGACCTTATCTGACAGAATACTCATTGTGGTGATGAAAAAAAAGTCAAATTCGGATTGGACTTTAAAGTCCTAGACATGCTAGATGCCTTTGGATTCTCCGGAGTCATCCGACAATTCACACGTCGAAGGAGAAATCTTTAGTCAAGTTAAAAAGAAAATGGACCTACACACTCAGGTACCAATCAAACGATAGAGTATGTCGTAGCATCCGACAAAACAGTGCCCTAGGGACGAATATCAACTCAAAAAAAAAACGATACTAAAATATCTAAAATAAACCTTAAAGTAATAAATCCCGAATAATGGACACCTGACGCATTGAACAACTAAAATCTGTAAAGATCACAAAGCGAAACGACAATCAACGCCCGGCCAAAGAGAACCTAAATGGAATGACAAAAAGCCAAATCAGTTTCAAACGTCAAAAGTCTACCAAAAGACTTAACACGGCGACACCGCCAAAATCTGTCACTGTAACAAAATGCAAATCAGCAACACTGCTAACGAAAAGCTATAAAAGCTACAAAATAAAATTGAAAAGACAAAATCGGCAAACAGCAAACAAACTGGGGCCAAAACGAAATTGGCAAAACAAAGTCTGCAAACGACAAACAAAATCGGGCCCCAGCACGTTGGCGTCCAAATGTCTGCAAAAGCCTCAAAACAAAATGACCAAAAGTCTAAACAGTCAACGAAAACCTAAATCGGGCCAGACGACTAAATCGGCAAATGACACCGTTTCCACGTTGGGCGCCAAAATTCTGTAACGGGAAAAAGCTGAAAAAGAGGCCTAATTTCCGTATAAGTCATAAATCGGAAGATGGAGGAGGGGGGGTAAAAGACAGAAAAAAATAATGAATTTGTACAGAATTCAAATACTCAAGCGATATTTAAAACAGAGTGGCCTGGTAGAAATGAACATGGATAAGATTCCATCTTCTAGAAATAACAACTCGAAATTACGTGAAAGTGAACTAGAATTCAAATAATAATAAATGTAAATATAAAACGCAAAAAACGTCTTCAACTAGATAATGATTGCATCTTATATTGAAAACAGTTGGATTAGGGCACTGATTGTAGCCTACAACAATTGAAGTTGAGAATTTAAGTCAAAGACATGCAGAAAAGCCTGAAGGTCTACGAGACTTCAAAGCTTTGTTATGAAAGAAGAAAAAACAATCGTTGCGACCTGTATTGGAAATTTAAAAAACCAGCATGAGGATGAACGGCAATGTTGCCACAACAGTCGTTAGAAAACAGGCAACGCCTCTGACAGCGTTGGTTATAGCTCTTGTTTACCCTGTTTTCTTCCATTTTGATACATTTCAACGAAACTTAGCGCCATCTGTTCGTTGGTGATTTTCGTCAATAAGTACTCAAAGTCCGAAAGAAGTCAAGGACATATACTTAAAAGACTAGAGAACTTCAAAAATGTACAGAAGGCTTGCAAGAATTCAAAGCTCCGCAAAATAAAAATTTGGAACATGAGAATTCTGAGTCATTGAGTAATCGGTGAGATTGATGTGTGCATTGAACACGAGCCTACGGTCAATGAGTTCGTTCGTCCGACTTTTTGGCCCTTCAAAGATCATTGACCAATTAATTTAGTCTTTGTGAACCTTCAACATTTCTATAAGTTACTGTTGTTTTGCAAGGGCGTACGTACTCATGTGATGGTCGAAAGGTTTAGTCCGTGTTCAATTTCTGACTTTTGATAGTGGATCAAACGTTGATAGTTCCAATTTACGATCTTTGCGCTACCAACTCAAGGCTAGGCCAGAAGAAGAGATCTTCTTAGCTTGAGGTACTACAACAACAGACCTAAAGTTTTGGCGGCATTGGTTTTTTGGCCAATTTTGACTAATTTTGACGAGATTTATCGCCAACTGTTGGTTGATGGTCTTTGTTAATAGCTATGCGTAATACATCTCAAAATATTTTCTTGGGTAGAATAAAGTAAATTTTGCTTAGTCTAGCTTGACTGGTTCAAGGAACCAAAACTATCGGATAAATCGAGCCAGTTCGAATCAAATTGGAGATGAGTTTCCTTCGGGTTGATATTATCTGAGCTAAGCAAAGTTATCATTGGAACAAGAAAAAAAGCAAGAAAGACTGTATTCATATACAAGGTATTAAAAATATATTGACGATCTTCCCTTAGGCTTAAAGAGCAGTTCTTATTAGGCCAGAAGAGATCTCAGCTTGAACCGGTAGAAATGAACTACTTTGCAGTAAAATCTTGAAAATCGTTAGATAAATTGATAAATTCTTCTAGTCCGCCTCAAAAGCACTAAATATTACTAGTAATTCGATTAAGGAAACGAAAGTCTTCAATGCCTTACCGCCGGCATCATCAAATTCTAAGACAAAATGAGACATCAATTATGGCTTTTCGGTGCTAATGTCCCTTTTGTCCTACTCTGTCTTCGAATTTTATCAAAGATCCAACTGCAGATTTCGCAGTTCTTGCATTCGAGTTCATTTCACGTCTGGGAAGGTCATGGATACCCGACATAGCATCCCTCTCGCTGCAGTTCCTTGTTCATTCGGAATTATTGCCATCAGGTGTAAGCTTTCGTTTCTTCCTTACTTGATATTCAGCTTCTCAAAAACCTTCTGGCGGATTAGCAAGTTTGCGATCTCCGCAAGTCCCGGCCGCTACCCAAAAGCATCTCCACACCCACCCGATTCATGCGTATTTCTTCCACAAGATACCGGCTGTCATGATAACTATTTCATACGCTCCTGTGATCAGCACCATTCCCTTCGTCAAAACTTGCCACATCAATCTTGTCGCTTCAGTCCATCTCAGCAATTTACCGCCTGTAATTTAAGTCATTTAGACATCACCAAAGCCGTGTTTCATGTCACTGGACCAGATGATACCGGCAACTACTATTGCAATCTGAACTGCTGCTACAATCACATGTTATTCTACGCAGGGCTGGCTATCCCGGAGTGTCGTCAATGTTAATATGTCCCTCCAAGCATCTGAAGAGGTAACCAACCTTGACGATCGTCATCATCAAATTTAAGTAAGAGTGCATTTAGTTAACTGTCATTTATTAATAACCTTTCTCATTCCTTTCAATTACCGTGCAGTATTATGTATCAACCATTTTTTAGGAAGGTTTAGTCTCTCATGAGTAGTTACAAAATATCTGAAGCGATCCTTAGTAAAAAAACGCACTGTCGGTGAAAAACTCGAAAAGTCAGACAAGTCCGAAAAATCTGAAAGACCAGACCGGCCCGGTCCAACAGGTACGTCAGGCTCGAAACGTTCGATGTGCTGTCAGAGAGACCCGACCTGGGCTGTACATCGAAATTGAGAATGGTACACCTTCTGGTGGCCAAACTGCAAATAGTACAAACTCGATTTTGGCAGAAAGGGACTTGATCTAATAGCACCATATGTAGGCAGGGCGTTTCTTGAGGAAACCAACAAACTTTTACCATGTGTTATATGGGTCATTCTGTACGAGATGGTTCACCATCAGATTTTACATAATACGCTTGCAGAAAATCATCAACGTTGTTTCTCCATAAACGTATGGCGCAAATTGCTAAATAACCATCTTATTGGACCACATTTCATCAAAGGACGTCTTACGGTAGACTATTATCACAATTCATATTCTTCTAGAAGCTTGACAAGACATATTGTATCAACAAGATGGAGTACCATCAAACTTTGGTGAACAAGTTAGGGAGCTTCTTAACGAAAAATCTCCTGGAAGATGGATAGGAAAAGGAAGGTCTGCGCCGTGAGGTTATCTCAGTTCCTAAGCATACAATAGTTCTAAGCCAGAAACAAGTTAAGAATTGATTGCAGCATTAGTTCCATTAAAAATGAAGTTTCCGAGATTAACTGGCAGCAACGCAGACACATTTTTTAGATACGCTTGCCGATATCTCGAAAACGAAGAATTGATCTATAGTGTAGTTGAACTTTTTTGTTCAGAATCAGAATGACCCCAACAACACAGTCTCAGAAAACATCTTGTGTATGCAGTTTTAAAATCTTGGGAAAAACGATGTTCGGAGATCTATAATAACAGCGCTTCAAGCTTTGGATTCCTTTTCTGGTGGCTAATACCTAATTTCAAGGCCAAATTAAAACAAAAGTCTACAGATGGGCAGAAGCACTGAAGCACATGAAAACCTTGATTTAATTATAAACCTGCCTTGTCCAACTGAAACTGACATTAAACTCACCACGCACCATCTTGTTTACTATACAAAGGCGCCTTACAAAATTCTGCCATAAGTGCCAAGGACCCTAGCGCTACCGGCCCCGATGATATTGTAAACAGCAATACACCGATGCAAAATGCAAATTATCGAAATACCGCAGATGTCAAAAAAAGATTCAAATTTCCATTTACGATCTGATAAGAACCCGAGATCGAAGTTCGAGGGCTTTTATCTCTGATTGTAAATGAAGATTTCAATTAGTAAAAACTTTTTTTAAATCGCGTGTGAGTGAAAACCAAATTATTGATGATAATGCCGACTGTAGAGGTCTATTTAATTTGACAATTTATAGAGAAACAAAAACCAATAAAAATAATTGAACTGTCAATTACTCAAGATTTTAGTAGGTAGCTTTCACTCCACTAGGGTGAAGCTCATCAGAAAAAAAAGTTTGCCTGATATTTACAGAGAAACGGGGTTTAGTAATCCATATGGCAATAACTTACTGTCAACATATAATTAATATGCCACTTGGCTAGCTCAGAGGGATGGAGGCGGGCGGGTTCGACGATAAAGCTCAGTTCACTTTCAAACGGCTAAGTAGGAAAATATGTTAGATAAATGGGCACCAATTACGAGAAATGTCTATAAAGTACAGGTCTCATCATTAACCTATCACTACGGACCTTAGTAAACTTACAAGATTAATAATTTATTTTTTGCTTAACAAGGCAAACTTAAACAGCACACACGGTACATTAAAACTTTCTTTAATGTTAGCAGTTGAGAACAAGGAGCTCCACCATCTAGAGAGTGGCTTTTGTTAAGCGAACATTCCGTGGTTCGCAATCTCGTCTCGTGTAATTGCTTCAAACAAAAACATCCAAAATCAAAAATATAGCTTAACAAATATGATAAAAACAAAATAATTCATTACACAAAATACTATCTGTAGCATTCACATGATGATCGTATTACAAAACATATTTTTGCATTTCTACCAGTATACCAAACTATCGGTTGCTACCATGGTGTGGTCCCAGAGAGTCCATTTGTCTCGTTACCAAGAATGATACTCACAACAGTGCCAACTAAGTTAAGTCGTATTATCCAATATGGATTGTTCCTGTCATCGATATCCTACTGGCAGTTGTGTCGCATGATGCTCGGTTGGGTGAAGACGTAGAATAGCAGCTTTACAACGAGTAGGTCTAGATCGCGAACCACCCGTCTGCAGCCATTCTCAGCCTTGCTCCGATCAGATCGTGACCTTCCACTCCTCTCCAGTCAGGTTTTCGAGTCTGAGGCTCCTCAACAGCATTGTTGATGAATAAAACAGTAAAAATCGCTTTTCTTTTTTGTCGCCCCCGAACATTATTTTTTACATCAACAACATCATCCGACCATCGCCGTGTACCTTCAGCACTGTCAACCGACTACACCAATAGTTAAGTTTGCAGCGCCACCGCACCATTAATTACTGCAATATCGTCTCGATAAAATTCCATCGTCACTCTTTCAAACTTATTTTGTCGATGTAAATCGATTTTTTTTTATAGAAATACTGCAGATGACAATTCAGGGCCATTCTCTCGGCCTTTATCATCTATGTACTTTGTTAGTCCTGCGTGTTAATTTCTATTCCTTTAACAACTTGATAGGGGCTCATTTCATGATCCCTATTGACATCTTCATGAAATAATTATCCCTTACTCACCATAAGTATAGAATAATCTACATATTTTCATGACATTTCGGCTATTTCGGAGAGACTAGAGCCTGCCTATAGGCCGGCCATAGGCGAGTCATCATCTGGTAGCTTCTCGTTAATTTCCCAATAGGAGAGGAGCAAAAAGTTGAAAATCTTGCAGTTTTTCAAAATGACAACTCTGAATAACTCGAGAACGGCATTTAGTATCCCAAGTGATTGTCTTCATCAGCGTCCGTATAGTTCGACCGCTAGAGCTGCGACAAGTCAAACCTAGAAAGGCTCCTAGCTTGAAAACTAAAAGGGAATCCGGAGTTTGGTTTTTGCGAGTGTTGTCGACCAGTGGAAACGAATTGCTGGTGGTAAACCAAGAAACCCCGAATTTTCTCCAAAAACCATTCGGGCATTCTGCAAATCTTGCAACCCCCCCATCAAAATCGTCCGAATGGTCCAATCAATGTGATATTTGAGATTTGTATTCTGGGAATGCATTTCTGTCTAGTGGAAACTCGATTCGATTCGGTTAACTTCGTTCTTTTTTCTATGGTCTTTCGCGATGTCCAACTAAAGAATTCGTAACTCGGTTATTTATGGTCCGATCGAGCTGGGTTTTTTAGCCTAAAAGGCATCATCAAGACATGAGGCTTAGGTCTTTGGGGTTGAATGGAAGAAGAAACTGTAACTAGTCTTCTTTTGAAACTATCTGTAGTTCTCCAAAATCCTAGAAAAAGTGTAGTTGCCAGCTTCGTATGCGCCGTGAAATCAGAAATATAAAACGCCCTATATAATTTTTCCTATAAGGTTATCTTCCAAGTCGAAAACGCAAAAACTGAGGCTGAAATTCCGCATACCCGCACCTTGCGGAGGGGATCGAGTGAGGTATCAATCGATCGGACTTGATGAGAGAATCAGAACGAACTCAATTCCAGGTGGCACAACCGTCAAGGTCACTCGTTATGAGCATTGCACTAAAGCGCTGTTACCACGCATACAATTTCAAGAGTTATCGCAGATATTATAGCACGTGTACAAGCAGGCGAAAAGGGCCGGCTGGGAATTTTTATCCCTTTCGGTAATTATATAAAAACAAGACAGCGCCCTGATTATTGAGTCAAATTAACAAAACTGCGGACAATCGCAGGCGACAGTAAACTATTTTTTGCGATAAAAAAAAAGTAATCAAGTTCTCTTGCTAACAATCTATCACTGTATATTGTTTAGAGACGTAACAAAAGCACAGCGATTTATTCATACAGTACACATTCATTATGATCAAATTCATTACTTTGTTATTCCATCAATATTAACATATTTATAGGCGACATTTGAACGTTTTAGCATTGGGGTTTCACGACAAACGTTCTATCCACTTGCAATGACAGGCACGATCCAATCACGGAAGACATTTTTCTTCTGCAGGCGTATTCGTAGAATTCCGATTTTAATGTTTAAATTTTATTATTATTCTAGTTACGAAGCCAATATTTCCCAAATAAAACGTTCTCTTTTAACAATATATGCAAATCGCTTCAAATGGATAGATAATAAAATGAAAATCTTGTTTCTGCACAAACCTGTATATTATAGTGACATCCACCACGTATTAACAACATTAATTCACATTAAAACAGTTGCTTTATACTGTTATAATAACGCATTAACAAACAGATAAATCATAAGGAATTCTTCCATTCACTTTTTGCTTAAAAGTTCATAAAAACAAAGACGATTAAAGATTAACCTTTCCCATCAAGAATGCCCTGCTTTTATTGCATCATCAAAATGCACAAGACGTTTTTGGTTGATCCTATAGTGATACACTGAGGTAGAAACAAAAAAAAGTTGCAAAAGCGTTCCATTAATATTAAAATCAGAAACCGGAAAAGTTCCTAGTGCGCTTTTTACATATGCATTACAAGAAGGTATTTGAAAATCATCTCTGCTTGATATCAACGTTTACATGCCATTATTTTCGAATTCAAACGCTGTTGACATACCGTAATGGATCTTTTGTGGAAAAATAATAAGAAAGAAACCTAAAGAAAAAATGTAGCACATAAATGTTTTTCATCTTTCAAACACCGAAGAATGAATGGAAGAGTTTTCGTGTATCTAAAGCACTTTCTTTGCTATTAGGTAACTGAAAGGGGGATTTTAGTCTTCCATTAATAATAATCACACGTTATTTATAGTGTAATAAAAACAAACTAGAAACTTCATAAGAAAAATAATAAATAGGTACAGGAAGATCATGAGTAATATACAACTTTCAACCCAAGCTAGTTATTACTAGTGAAATCACGGCCATTTCATTAGTAACAAGCTGGTAGATTTTATGATTAAAAATAAATAATAAAAGACAGTCTCAATAAGTTTATTTAAAGTTTATAAAATGTTTTCGAAACATTTGGATCTATTAAGCAAAATCATGCATGTGCTCCATCTTCTGCCAGACGCACGGTATAATTAGTTTAGTAGCGGCTGGTGATTTTTTATTGCAGAAAGGCAGTAAGATTTCTAGTTGGTCTCAAAGTAAATGTGGAATTATTCCTGTTAACATAATTCAAAAGCGGATCTGATGAACCTCTTCATGTGCACAATTTAAACAAGATTGATGCAGGTAAAATTCGACCCTCTTTCGTGTTTCTACCCCCACCCCCGAATTTAAGAAGAGATGTCTGTTCCTCGGACATCTCGAAACGAGAAGATACTTTTGTGGTTGCGAATAGTACTTGATGACCTTTTTTGTATTTGTATTTTAGAAAAACGTGGTCTTTTGCAAAATCTCTTTCTTTCGTACGCTTTAAAACAGTTGAAGGTAGCTTATGAGTGTTTACCGACAGAACTTGACGCTCTGAAAACCAATCCGAAGAGAAAACCCCAAAATTGGATCAGCAAGTTAGAGGCCTGCACGGGCCGGATTCTTTAGTCGGGTCGGACCTCGGTGTAAAACTTTATTGGCCTTTTTGGGTCTTTAGTTGTTCAATCGGGCCGTTTGGACTAGTCGAGCTGCTTGAACCCGCCAAGTCGTGTGGGTCTCTCGGGCTTATCGCACTTCCAAGCTTAGGGCCGGTCAGGCGAATGATCTTCGTACTGACGCGCACGGGCTATATTCATATTGAACCGCTGCGGAAGATTGTCATTCTGACTCCAACAAACATTATTTTCATGCTGAGCTAAAATAGAGGATTTCTGTACTGACTCGGGCAGCAGTAATTTTCGTACTAACGCGGACAAGCATTCAGCATATTGAAGCGAAAAGGTGAAAAGGCACTGCATGTTACCGGGGCACCAAATGCAAGATCCCCACTCCCTCACCATCTCCAATTGGACCTCAGCGTGGGCCAATCCAAGTCTTTAAAGCAGAGGGATTACACACTTAAATACCACCCGGAATGGAAAACGCTCTCTTGCATCGTAACCTCCGAAGGGAAAACATATCTCTTGCTTCCGGATCTTCAACCAGATAACATCCCATCATACAACCCTCCGATCTACACCACAGCCATGCCTCGGCCCCTCTCTTTGTACATGGCAATCACATGTTTTATTTTATTCAGCTTATCCTATCCTAACCTCACAATAGCACCTAAGCTAGTTGGTAACACGCAGACTGGGTAGGTTTCTTGGTCTGATCTTTGCGCGGTCCGGTCCAAAGCTTAGGTTTAGATCTGGCCGGGCCTCGGTTTAAAAATCTATCAGGCGTTTCGGACCTATGTCGGGTCGATCGAGACGCTCGGTCCTGTCGAATCGTTCAGGCTTTTTGGGCCGATCAAGAAATTACCAGGTGTCTTTCGGGCAGCGTCGAGCTTATCCCCAGTTTGTAATCACAGTCTTTTTCTCATAAACTCACAAAGCATCCTTGAGATCATGCAATTGTTCTATCCTTTTTGTTCGTGTTCAGAAGCATCGTAGACTTCCTTGCTCTTTTCTGCCATCAAAGAATGCCTCGATTTTATCTCTACCTCTAGGAACTTATTAGTTAGCATTTTCATCGTTTTGCGTTCTATACACTTATAATGAAATTTTATCCTGAAGTTGGTTATTTGGAAATGACAATTAGGGCACGAAGCCTAGTCGTGAGATCGCACATGGACTGGTAGAGAACGAAGCCGCTACGGCAGGTAGCTAATGGAAGATGAAGCCCGACTGTTGAATTACCTAAATGAGTTGGCGGCGAGAGAGTGGAGGCTGGGCTCTGGAACCAGACTAGTTTCCTCTAAGAAGAGGAAGAGAAGAGCAAGTTATATTCATGCTTTTAATATACTCCTTTGTGCTTTGTATTCTCACCAAATTGGGATTCGATAGATTTTCTTCTAGATATAGTAGCTTAACTTGTAATCGTCTTGCTTTACCTGTTTCAGATATGCCCAATCCAAGATTAAAGAGAAAAAATCTGGAAGTGTTTGTCAAAGAATGCGCCAACTCTGCAAAGGACCAGAGCAGAAGTTTTGTTTGCAACCTTAAGTTTCTACTCTGCAACCAAACCAGAAAAACTACTGCATAAGGCATCAACAGCTAACAAATCCAATTTTAAAGCCCCGCATTTAGAAAGCGTAACAGTGAGCTTGAAACAAAATTCTTCTATTTTTCTTGCAAAAACAATTGTCATCGCCGCGTATCGTATTACTAACTTCCTCATCTACGTCTCAATTCGATTGCAGGTTTTCTAATTCTAGCTGTAAAACCCGAATTCACCGTAACCCTAGCCAAAAGCAGAAACTGATGGCTCTGCAGATGAAGTTGTCAAGAGAAACGTTGAAACGAGTAATTAACCAAGACCACAAGCTGAAAGTTTATCAAAGAAAAAAAGGTCGGCTACTTACTTCATGTTTGGAAAAAAATAAAGAGGAGAAAGTAAAGAGCTTTTTTACAAAGGAAAAAACTTTTACAATTGAAGATCGTCTAAACAAGCAAAATGCTACAGTAAAAATCCCTCATCAGTTCGATAGCCAACGCGGATTTCAATTCAGTCCCAGTGTTAGCAAGGGCACGTTGTACATGTAAAGAAGTCATCATTTGCTGTCTATCATGGTGTGGCTGGAAGTTTCTTATTTGGGCATCGTCAAGTTCATTTTTGTCAAAAAAAGTGTGACATTTTAGAAAGAGATGTAAAGCCCCTTCAGCGCTACTATATTTAACATGAGCATATAGAAAGTTCAATTGTCACTTGCACAGAATTAGGAAACAAGACAGATCCGTACTCCAACATATGCCGAGACCGAAGCCGAAACGGTCCCAAATATTGGAACCTTGGCAATCGCCAATTCAGTCACTGCAAAGTTACTAGCAAAATTCGAACGGCACCGGGAAAACCCACCACTGCCAATGACAAGATAAAAACAACCACTGCGGTCCGTCGCCGAATGCACAGGTGCGGACCCTGGAAACAACCGAAAAGAGATGGCTCATCAGTTCGATAGCCAACGCGGATTTCAATTCAGTCCCAGTGTTAGCAAGGGCACGTTGTACAAATACGCTCCTCCCTCGCTTTCACCCATTGGTAAGCGACCGGACCAGTCCCGGGGGTGTTGTGTGAGGACGAGGAGCATAAAACCACGAGCAAGCTGGAGTTCGAACTCACTCTTCCGACGCTCGATATCACATGAAAAAATAAGTTGCCTTGACAAAGCTTGGCGTTTTATTTTTAATAAATCCTCTAACTTGATAAAAAAAATTCTGGAAATTATAAAGGAAATTCTTGATGTTAGTAAAAGAAATCCTTGAATAGTGGAAGTCAACCACGATCTTCAGCTACCGCCGTCAGCATAGACAGCCGCAAACATCTCCGACCAGCTGACCACGCCCACCGTTGCTCTGACCAGCTGACCACGCCCACCGTTGCTCCGACCAGCTGACCACGCCCACCAACGCTCAGACCCTGAACGAGCCGGTAACACCAGCAACCAAACCATCAGGAAGATAAGCATCATGGGGCAAACAGTGGCAGTTACAAAGTGAGTGCCAGTTAAAGAGTGAGAAGAGCAAATGCCAACCAAATAACAAACTGATATAGAACTCGCACAGATAAACAATGCCAAACAGGTCCGGAGGATCTAGTCAGGACACTTAGCAGATAAGGTAGAAATAGGGCTAAGATAGTCAAAACAAACGTAAGACCAAATCAAAATGAATGTAAAAGCGTCCAGTTGAACTTTTTTTCTTCTAGTTATGCAAGGGCAAGCAAGCGATTAGTAACAGCGCACAATCAGATTCTGATAGCACGCAATCGTTATTACTGTAATGATAAGATGTGGAAAATGACAATGGTACTGGAAAGAGCTCAAGTAATAATTCTGCAATACGCAAAGGATTACGAAATGCGCATCTAAAAACTGAAAAGCAAGTCTGTATACCACATTACCACATGAGCAGCTGTTTTTTGCTTTCCCAGTTTCTTACTCGGAAAAATCGCAATGACTCTTTTATTGGCGGGTTTTGACTATCCTATCAAAATCATTGTAAGTACGTCATAATAATATATCTAAGTTTAATTGTTTGTTTGGATTTTTAGCCTTGGTTTCTTGATCTTGATACTATTCTCGTTTAATCATAGTCGTCGACGTAATCAATGTTATTGATCAGAGGTTGTTATGGATGCCGTGCGCTTCCTTCATCGCGTACCGTTGTAGTAGTGCATGTGGTGGCTACAATAGTAGCAGTTGTGGTGGAGAACAGCTGCATTGACTGAAAGAAGTAAGCCTTTGATATTCTAGTTGGCGGTCTTGATGATAGAGAAGGGTCGACAAACGTGATGGGAGTCGGTTTAGAAGGTAATTTCACTGTCGAGCATCATTGAAATATGCATTACGTGCACGTTATTTCAGATTCAAACACACGCGCTGCGAATGTCAAACTTGATGGGATTGTTATGAAGAGCAACACCCTCGCTTTGGGTGAAATTCATTAAAAAAATTAACGTTTAAGTCTTTCTAACTTAACCACACCCTCTCTACGCCCCCGCGCAAAGTTGAGGGTGGATTTATAAAAAAAGGGGCCTACAGCTTCTACTAACCTAAACACTTAGAATTGGGGTGTAATGACGCAACATCCCGTGGTTAACGAAAAACTCGGCGAGACGCTCAAAATTGCTGCAAATTATACAAGTCCCGAAAACACAGAAAGTAAGCCGCCCATAACATCCATACGCGGTTCATGCTGCAGTAGGGGGTTGGTAGTGTGCGCAGTAGTTGAATTGGTTGCCAACTTCATTGTTTATATCGTGCAGCATAACCTAAGATGTGCTTACAAATCGTGTTTGTTTTTCGTCGGTTTAACCAAGATTGGATTGTATGTGCATCTCTTGATTAATTGTACCAGAAGTACCAAATGTCTTGCTTTTCAGGCCGCAAGAGCAAATTGCTTGCCATACAAGAAATTTCTTAGCGAACTTATCTACTTTTATTGTTGACCCGGTAGCTGTTTAAAATCGGCCTTCACGTATGTTGCATCGTCCATCATAATACAGTCAGTTTTCTTTAAGAAATTCGGCTTTGATATTCTAATTGGCGGTCTTGATGATAGAGAAGGGTCGAGAAACGAGATGGGAGTCGGCTTAGAAGGTGATTTCACTATCGAGTATCATTGAAATATGCATTACGTGCACGTTATTTCAGATTCAAATGCGTGCGCTGTGAATGTCAAGCTTGATGGCGATTGTTGTGAAGAGAACTTGGAGCGGGGGCGCAATCGCACTAAACTTGCGGCCTGACAGGCGATCTGTGGACAGAATCCCAAAAAAGCAGAGGCAATAGTTCACCATCTTCTCCAAAGTGTGGACACAGATTAAATCAAGGTCAGATGTTTCACTCCCTATTCCACCAATGTTCCCATTTTTGTCTCTGCACATTTACATTTGCGGCTCTGGGGCTTTACACGCCTACTATTTTAAGCGTGTTTTATGAAAAGTGCATACCACGCTGTGCTGCTTGCGCAGTACATGTCAAAATAGTAAGCTCTGGAAGTTGCTTTGAGAGAGAGAGAGCTACAGAGAGAGAAAGAGAGAGAGAGCTACAGAGAGAGAAAGAAAGAGAGCTACAGAGAGAGAGAAAGAGAGAGAGCTACAGAGAAAGAAAGAGAGAGAACTACAGAGAGAGAAAGAGAGAGAGCTACAGGGAGAGAAAAAGGAGAAAGAGAGAGAGCTACACAGAGAGAAAGAGAGAGCTACACAGAGAGAAAGAGAGAGCTACAGAGAGAGAAAGAGAGAGAGAAAAATAGAATCCACACATTTGTCGAAGTGAAATATCTGATTTTTATTTAATCTGTGGCGTGGAAGTCCGTCGGGCCGTGCGAAAAAGAAGACGTTGCAGCCGGGGTGCTTACTACCCCCGACGGACATCGAACAGATCCGAAAGGAAGCAGTGAACACACGGAGAACCACAACCAACGTCTGAACACTTCTGCGTCGTCAAGAGAAATGAAACGAATGAGCCCGAAAAGTGTGAATATCATCGCTCAATTGTTTTGAAAGATAGATTAAGTTTCCCTAAACACGGCATCCCATGATCTCCTCTAATATGTGAGCAAATATAGACTTCCAATACTCGTAGAAAAACTAGACTAGAAAATCCTACATTTGTTTAAATCTGAAAGACTGACTATTCAAGAATTATCGAGCGCGTCATTTCCAGTGACCTTTAAGAAAGTCAAATTAAGTTTCTAATTTCTTCTAAAGGAGATAAATAAAAATTTCAAGGTTTCAAACTAATCAAACACAAAAAAAAAGTTCAAATAGCCTCGATAAACAAAACTTGATTTAAAGTTTAAAAGCAAAGTCTAACAGAAAAAAACAAGAGAGGAACATTTATTAAAGTTTGCGAAATTTCCTTCCTCGTTTCCAATATACCTGATGCTACCCAGTTTCAATATTCCGCACAACACAATGGCACGCACAATTTATCTTGCAAAACTAATAGCTTCGCCGTGTTTATAAAAGTTTATATGAAGACAAACTGAGCAATTATCTTCAAATTCTGAATGGTTAAATACTGATAAATGTGCAACCCCACATGTGCTTCAAGCGATAGCTAATTTCGGTAAGTAAACAGAAATCGCAGCATATCAAGGGGGGACGGACTACAGACAGAACGAGAGCGTTCCGCTCAATAATTCATTTTCCAAACAAACAGAGTGAGGATATAAGATAAGACCGAACTTGTTTATTGAGTTAGATTCGAACAGAAGCCATCTTGTAGCTATAGCGTTATTAAGTTAGAAATATGGCATTGTTGTTTCTCTTAGGATTTCTCTAGGGATGATGATGCATGTTAGATGACGTTTTTAAAAATGAAATACAAAGTGATTGTCAATTTATAACAAAGTAATTGAAGCTTTTACAACTTGTTTAAGTTGAGAATTTCACTGTAACATATGTATACTTTGATTAAGGATGCATACAAAAATAAAATACTACATTCACATGTTTCTAATTGTGAAATTACTGTTACTATAATTAATACGTCAAGTTTTTATTTTTTTCTCTCGATAACTTTTCATTTCTCCTCGCTTAAATGGAAATTGTTGCATTTCACTTGTTGATTTATAAAGCAAAGCTAATTCAAGGAGGCGTTAAGTGTTAGGTATTATGTAGGCTTTATTATCTATTAAGTAGCTATATAAAAGGCACTTTCGATCTGTTACACAGAAAGGATTTTGCTGGCATGACAATTAATATAACTTTTACTCTACAGTTACTGCTTTGAAAAGGCATTAAATTATTTGCGCGCAGATCAGCATTTCAGAAGATTCTCACATTCCGGAATGTACATCATTAAATTATTATTATTAAGGCGTCATCTCTAATATTTTATTCGTGTTTTGAATTTTTCCAGTTTAATACCAGTTTTATAAGCAATTAAGAGAGAAAACCGGGAAAAGCAGATGGAGATGTTACTGTTAGATATACAGCTTTATAGTTGATAATAAATTATTTATACTTAACCTTAATCTTAGATTATAATATATGCTTCAATGAATGAGTAAACTAAAGGACTAGACTATCGGTACTTTGGGAATTAAAAATCAAATGCGGATTTCGTTTTGATAATATACAGGGTGTTCCCTCAAATCGTCTCAGAATTCATTAAAGTTTTAGTGAAGTAGGTATGTTTGAAAAGGATAGTCTTATTAGAACAGTAAGAAGACCAAACATAGAAGAGAAGGTACTAAATCGGATTGAAGAGAAGGTTAGTCTCATCAAATCGATACATCAAAAGTCCATTAACAGCAAAACAGAAAAAAATGACTAAATGGTTTCAACCATCTCATATTTGTACAAGTGTGACTGTTTCAAGAAAAATCTTGATTTGAGTACTTTCTTGAACTAATAGAAACTTGAGTTGTTTAATTCGTAATTCAATACAGGAAACAGGTGAACTTAGATCCTTCAACTTCTAAGATACTAAAATAGATTCCAGCGTAACATCGTGAAAAAAGGCAAATAACCTGCATTACGTTTCAAATTTACCTGAAGTAGATCGAACACAGTTACTCTCTCATCTATAGTTTTCGAATTTAATTTTCGGTAATCGATCACTTCTCCATTTTTACTTGCCTGACGCATCGAAATTATTTGAAACTACCCAAAGTCATGGTCTTATAATTTCGTCGCTTAGCGTTTTTTCGATCTGCCTCTTTACCTCTTCTTTATGTGCTTGTGGGTATCGATAATTTTTTGTATAAATTCACACGTAATCACTTCATTTGTTCGAGGAGTGTCTTCGCAATTAAATATAGGATTGTCGACAGCAAGTGAAAATAGCAAGCAACTAAAGAATAAACACAACTTTATTTTATTATTAGTAAACAAATAAACAAACAAACTCTTAAATCAAAAACAGAATATGATAAAAGGAACTAAGTTTGGAAAAAGCCCTAACTTTTCTTCTGATACCTCGCATCAATGCTTATACATCGTCATTGGTCACCGTTTGATAATTGCCCACTATCTTTCAATCGGACGCAATTCCGGACAATTTGGAGGATTGACAGTTTTGGGTACAACTTGTATATTATTATTTGGATACCAACCCAGAATGGGTCGTCGCTAAGTCAGACCAAAACATCTCACTGAACCTTTGCGATGGTAACAGACGTTAGTAACAGTTCGATACAACTACCACTAGGATTAAACTTGTACAGAAAGAATCTAACCTTACCAATGCATGTATATCCATTCAGAGAATCAAAAGACACCTGTGGAAGGCCTCTTCGACGACAAACACTTTTTTTTAAAACAACTTCGAAAATCGGCGATCTTGACAGTTCACTAGCAAAACGACTTCCATGACACTATAATACCCTCGCTTGGGGTTAAATTCATTTAAAAGATTAACGTCCATACGCGGTTCATGCAAGATTGGGGTGGAATTCATTAAAAAAATTAACAAAGATCGCAGCCAGCACACATTACTGCAAGTAAGCCACCCATAACATCTATACGCGGTTCATGCTGCAGTAGGTTGGTAGTGTGCGCAGCAGCTGAATTGGTTGCCAACTTCATTGTTTATATCGTGCAACATAACCTAAGATGTGCTTAAAAATCGTGTTTGTTTTTCGTCGGTTTCACCAAGATTGGATTAATTTTCTTTACCTCCGGCCATCTAATTGTCTTCTGTGAGTAACTCTCTACCTGCTGATACCAAAAACTTCCTCTCAAAACGTCTTTTCCTACGGGTAGTTATATCGAACAATTACCGAGACGTTTTGCCAAGCACTCTCGTATGTACATCTACTGATTAATTGTATCAGAAGTAACAAATGTCTTGCTTTTCAGGCCGTACAAGAAATTTCTTAGCGAACTTATCTGCTTTTATCGTTGATCCGGTAGCTATTTAAAATCGGCCTACACGTATGTTTCAAAGGCTTGGGTTTTTCTCAAACTCTTTGATAATCCTTTTCGCCTTTGTTTTATCCACTGGAACAAATTTTCTTCCCAAACCTTTTTTTCTTGTAACCGACAATGTTAATTTGTAATTCGCCAGAAGCTTTTGAAGCACTGATTTTGCAATTCCTAAAAATTTTGCTAACTTTGATTTCCACCTATTGTTATTTTGGTTGTAAGGGTACACTATCTTTTGTTTTGACGGCATTTTAATAAATTGTATTTGTAGAACGACAACAATTCAACTTTAGAAGAATTTACACTTCATATACAATGCACTGATGAGGTGACAATTGATCAATTTTAACAGAATTTTGCCACAGCAAACTCGACCACTTTTTTTTTCGTGGACAATCCCATATCTCAAAATCTTTCGTTTAAAGATTCCAAACGCAATTTTTGCAAATTTTGTCTTCGAAGCCTTTTACTGTTGAACGGTTTTGATGAATCTTCTAAAGATTCTAATTGATAATTTGCAATTCGCAATTATAGAAAAATTTTGTTGTAGTCAGCTTCATATTCTTCAGGTTCTTCAGATTCTAAATAATCTTGTCGTCGTTTTCATTAAAACGTTTTTTCTTCTAAACACAAATCTTTTACTGTTATGATTATAACTAATCAAAATTTGTGATCAATATCTCCTACCAGTCAAAAGCTATTAACAGTTAAACAGGACGTATTTCTCTTAGCCGCCCGGTATTGCAAAGTAGCCTTTCTAATGAGTTTTGTTAAAAGCAAAATATAAAAGATGAAATGTTATTGGCGCAAAGCACATTTTACTATCTTCTGTAAGATTTGCTTTTTGTCGAGATAAGTATATCAGTTAAACTTATCGAATTTCGATCCCTAGCTACACATAACCCGGCACTAAGTGGTATTAGAGGCCTGTACGGACCTGGTTTTTTAGTCGCGCCTTTACGTGACCCGGGTCGAACATCGGGCCTCAGTTTAAAAATTAATCGGGCTTTTCAGGCCTAGTTCCGATCAATCGGGCCGTTCGGTTTGTCGGGCCTGTTGAGCTGTTAGAGCCTGTCGAAGCTCTTCAGCCATACGAGTCTGCCGGGCCTGTTCGGTTTTTTGGACTTCTCGGCGCTTCAGGATGCTCTGTCGGGCCGTTTTGACCTTTTAGACTTGTCGGATCGTTCGGACCTGTCGGGCCGTTGGTCCTGTTGGCCTTTTGGACTTCTCGGCCGTTTGGAACTCTCGGGTCTATTGCGCCGTTTGGATCTGTCAGGCCTTTTAGACCATTCGAACTTTCGGGCCTTTTGGACTTCTCGGCCCTTCGGGCTTCGTGGGCCGTTCAAACTTCTCGAGCTTAGGAAGAAGTTACCGGGTTTTTTCGGGCCGTGTACAGTTTGTCCCCACTCGGGTCGAGTTGGGCAAAACCATGAATGATGAACGACACGAAGATATAAAGACAAAGAAAAATCACTACATTCAAGATTCCTATGATATCTCTAGATATCTCTTAAGGAGATCAAATGTTCAACCTTGCAATATGAACATCATTCAAGTGACTACTAGCACGGAAGAAGAACTAGACACTTTTTACAATGACCTGACCACAACACTGAAAAACATGAAAAAAGAAGAATTAAATATTATCTTAGGCAACTTAAACGCCAAGGTAGGCAAAGGAAAAGACGGAGAAGTTGTAGGCATGCACGGACTGGGAACGCGTAATGAAAGAGAGAATCTGCAGAAAGTTCATTTGGAACCTTGTAAACTGGCGGCATGAACACTAAAATATTGTTTTTAGTAGATTGATGATTCAACTCATGATATTTCACAGCTTGAAAGCTTTTTATCTCGTAAGTACGGCTCGCAATTCTGCCACAAAAGCTTTATTGCAAGATTAGATAATGAGGATTACCGGCGGAATCCAGCAGAACCGCAAATACTTCAACTTGGGAGATTATAAGGCAGCAAAGAGATATTCTACTACTATCAGATGTGTAATAGATAGGAATTTTACTTCCTAAGATTATCACTTCACGTTCTGCTCTGATTTTGATAAACTGGCAGACTGGAAGTTGCACTCCGATTACACAAACTTTGGATTTCCCAGATGAAAGTAAGTAAACGGAAATGCAAATCAAAGCGGACTCTGATGTCCCCGTCTTGTTGAAGATTATTCCTCTGCTTCCATTTTCTGAGTTCTGCACAGGAATCATGGCGTAATTGAGACGCAAACATGATACTGCCACGCCACTATTGCAAGCTTTAGCGGTTTTAACACATTTTTAGTTATGGCCTTAGTAGCAGGTTCCGCACTATTTGAGATGCCACAAGCATTCCTCGTAAGAGTAAAAAGTAGATCTTATGCTGAATATAAAAGTCCAGGTTTGTAAGCCGAGCGGCACGACGTGGTTTAACAGTAACGTGCTGCACTCGTATTCGAAAGAATTTAATTTTAGCAATGTACAGATGGATCACAGCAGAACAGTGATTCCTATGAATTCGATCATCACTACATGAGCCATTTGCACTTAACCTGCCACCACTGCATCTTATGATGGAAGCGAAGTTAAGGCGAAAACAGCCTCATACAGAATTTAGCGGAATGATTAGGAAAGATTTATTCTCTTTAATGTACAGCTTTGTAAGATCTAATACTTACTATTTGCATACCCGCTAGAGTAAGGATGATGAACCTACGGTGTAAAACAATATCCAATTGATTCTGGATTTCGGCACTTAAAAAGTTTGATTTTCTGCATAATTATGTCCATATCCACACAAGGAAGATTGTCTGAATCATCTTTAACATAACCAGCTTTCATAATGGCAATAAATAGTCAGTCTGTAACAATCATGAACGATTTCAGAGGACTGTACTACAATTTGAGGTTATGTTGAAACAGCGGTTGCTATTTATTTATATAGATACTTAGAAATCGTCAGTCGGTCAATATCGTCTTCTTACATACGTGCCACGTGTCACTATAAGAATCAGATATTCAAGAGCGCGCGATATCTCTGCTCCTATGGACCACCCGACCGCACGCCTATGGGCACCAATTGCCCTACTTTGGTCTCCGTTATCCTATCGAATGAGATTTTTCAGGTACTAAAAGTGGTTTTTCGAAAAGAAAAAGAGCATACTATGGTTTTTACATATTTTGCCTTCTCTTTACGATGGTGAATATTTCAAATCGATAGAAAGTAGGTACTGTTCCCGCGCAAATAACGAAAAACCAAAAATAAATTCACAAGACACTCTAAAGTTTTCTATCTTCAAAGTTCCTCCAGCCATTTTAAACGAATTTGGAGTCGAAATGCACAAAAGATTGGGAGAGATACACACCCGAAAATAAAGGCACTCAAAAGAGATGGAAGGGGAAGGGCACCACCTCTAGGTCTCGAGGGTTTTTTTTTGAATCACGTATAGGTTACTAAAGTACATCTACAGCAGAAGATTCGTCTTTCTAGATCAAATGATACCCATGCCAGGGTCGTATCTGGACGGTTTTCAGTTTTTTTTTGCGATTTAGACCTGGAAGATGACCACGCAGACAAAAAAGTATGCATAACCTTTTTTTGTTTCCCATTCCACAACGCATCCGAGATTAGCAACTACACCACACCTAAGGATCTAGGAGAAAGCTCCAAAAGAAGACTAAGATGGAAGAAAATGGCTGGCCCATTTGTTGTCAGTGAATATTTTGACATAATTAAGGCAAAGTTGACTGATTGAAATCTTCACGACAAATCGGAACAAATCGGCAATTTAGACGAGACCTCTTCTTTCATGACCCCAGTAAGACAAAGATTGTTGGGGTTGGAGGTAAAAGAAGTTATACTACTGTTCTAATGACGAACTCTCTCCATACACAAGCTATATCGTACAACATTGTTTCAATCTGTAAAGGATGAATGAACCAAAAAAATGTTTGAAAGAAGATTCCAAAAAAGCAATTGGGGCAACTTGGAAACACGTCGATATACAGGTAATTCAGAAATGGTTTTAACCCCTGTAACGCTGACGTATCGGAAGGTAAGTTTAAGAGGATTTAAGGCAAAACAAAAAGAAGCAACTCAAGGTAGGCAGGAAGAATCTGATTTTGACTTATAACAAGGTGGAGTCGTAGAGTCAACTAAAAGTCAGCCAGGTTCGAATGCTCAGCCTAGTATTTCCAGGGTTTCTCTTGAAGATCTTTTGCTAAACTACAGGTACCGTTGAAGAGAAACAGAGTCGCAGCAGGTACGGAAACAATTACAAAAGCGGGGCTTTTAATAAACCTTCCTAAAGACATTGGAAACTGTGCGAAGCAAAGGCGAGAAAAAGGTGAAGTGTATAAACGCGAGCTATTCAGTGGTATCAAAGTTAAGTCGGCGTTCTATTCGGCAAATTTTAAATATTTTAAATTACCTGCCACAATGCGTTTAATGTTTTTCATATTTCCATTCCTTAGAGAGATATTTGACTAAAAAACGAAATTGGGAATTTAATAGGCAAGTCGTTCCAATTTAACCGTCTCTCTTTTAGAATTTTGGGCCTTGTGTATGTTCTGGTGAGCAATGCCGTTTAAATATTTTTTGTTATGAATATTTGAACACCTCGTCGTCTTTTATTTTCGAACATAAACAAAAAACACCCGCGAAATTAGTTTTGTATAAAAAGATCGTTTGTTATACATTTTAATAATTACCGTTACTAGTAATTAACCATAATAATAACAACTTTAATAACGTGGTCATAAAATAATAATTTTTAATTACCTTCCGATTTAACACACTTACTTGGTTCGTTAGTGTAATTAGCAGTATTCATCACAAAAATCTTTTATAGTTACGTAAAGTTCAACGTATAATGTTTCGATAAACTTGGGAAACTCATTCAATTATCTTGCAAAATTGATTAATCCACTCTTCCTTGAAAGATTGCATTTTTCAATTCGTACTACATATCCTTGCTAGTATACGATTTATATCCTATCCATTGTTACATTCTTGCAAACAAACGGTCGTGCTATTATTTGTAATCAAAAGTAATCAGGAAGAAAGAGCGGAATTCCTGCGCTGTCTTTTTATGAAATTACTATGTTGCTGTTTGTTATTATAAAATAAAGAAGTATCTACTCGTGAAATTCACAAAGAGAAGCATTATACTAGACTCTGAGATGGGAAAAATGTAATAATTCAACTACTATTTTATAATTTGTTGAATTCGTGTTTAAATTACCAAATGTAAGGAGGAATGTACTAGTAGTACCAAGTATAAGTGGTGTATGTTGAAAGATCTTATCAAAGCTCTCAGTCGTGCTCGTTAGACGAGAGCGGCGTAGCTGTACTTATCGTTAGTTGTGTGTGTGTATGTGTACTTACTTAATTCTTGAATGCTCTTCTTCATAATTTATGATGAAAAAGACCTGGTATTTGCTTGGTTCGAGTGTATAGTACTGTTAGGCGCAACCTTTGAATTGAGATTTTTTAATTAATCATTTGTCTTTAAATGTTGCTAATATTCATTTCAAATGCTAAATCACCCATATGAGTTTTTATGCAAATAAAAAGTGTAGGTATTCTTGAAAGGTTGCAGAATGCGTCAGTATGATATGTACGAAGATCAAAGCAGGTCAACAAAGTTTCAAGTGTCTTAAAATACAGTAACGAACTCCAAGAGACCGTCAAAAACGGTTCGTTATAACCGAAGTTCGTTGTAAGTGATAAGTTATAAAAAAAACACTACCGTCTGTTTAATACTTTTATTTTACTTTTTACATTTTACATTTCATGACATATTTCACTTTGTTTTTCACCTCTTTGTAAACGTTTTATAATTTCATATTTCTCTTTTAATGTAGAACAATTTCGCTTTTTGTTTAAAATACCATCATACTGACTGTTGAATGCTGTTTGCACCTAGAATGTGTTTTTACTTTCGGAGAAGTCCCGCATTTTATACTTAAAAGTTCGCTATAACCGGAAATATTTGAAATTTTATATACGATAAATGATTCGCTTTATCCGGAAGATCGTTATAACCGGGTTCGTTGTATGAAGAAAAACTTAACACAGTTCGTATGGAACTTTGGTTGGTACCTTTCAAATTGGCTCGTTACAACCAAGAGTTCGCTTTAACCGGGTTCGTTATAAGTAAGAATCCCATAGTAGTTTCAAGTACCCTTAATTTTTCTGCTGATTATATTATCATAATAAGCTGATGATGTACCTTCAGGTAAAAGTAGTTAAGCAGGGCACACCATAGAAAGTGTGTGGGTTGTATAAGGTGTCTCCAAAGCTAACAGAAGTATTGATCAGATATAGATTTGAGTCAAAATAAAGCTCAGTAACCTCTATTAACTCATATTGCACTGTTTCCTGAATAATCCCAGATTCACAGTTAAAAGAAAATAAACGCTCTCAAGTAATAACCAATGTCAAAAAAATTTGTGTTACTGTTGCTTTCAAGATGATAAAAAAAATTTTGAATGAAACTTTGACATCTTGTACTATCTTCTAAGCGCTGCACTCTGAGTATAGTTTGATAGAGAAAATCAAGTTTAATTCTGACTCGAAAATCTATTCTACCATAAGTAGTTCCGTTCATTTCGAAGTCTGATTCCAGTTTCTCTTGAACTTTGTTAAGTCCTTGGCAGGTTTGATGTTATTCGCAGCTTTTATTTCATTAGCGCTCAAAATCTTATCTTCGGCCGAGTTTCTCGACAGTTTTGAGGATTCATTGTTTGGAATGTTATGTTTGCGATACCAGTCTACCACCGAAGAAGCGTAATGGCACGAAGCCAGATCAGACCAAAATAATATTTGGCCTTTATGCGTTCGAATAAGGGGCAATAAACAATTTTCCTTGTAAGACATTCCTTATGGTAAATTCTAGCATTCAAATTCTGTTGGATGAAAAACGAAGTCGATTCGATGCCATACTGATAAATTATCTTCTTTCCAGATTTTTCGCAAAACATTGATTTTTCTGAGTTGATCACTTTTCAGGATTCAGACTCCACATTTCAAACCGAATTTCCCGACTTTTCCAGCATTTCCATGAAATTTTCCTAAAAATTCCATGTGCCTATTCTAGTCTATTACTTTTCAAATTAATTATTGTAAATTATTGTTGGCTTATCCGGTCACCAAACGATGGTACATATTAACACAATTGAATGTTTATTGTGTTACATTTTATAGTCGAATATTATTGTGTGTTCTCGATTGCAGCCTCCCGGTGAGCCCTCGTCTGACCGCCTCAAGGATGAAGTGGGGGAGTAAACCCCATTATAAAATCTGGCGCCCGAGCACCGTAAAGAAAGCGTCACATAATTTGGCGCCAGAGCAGAGACGTCACATCTATTGACTTGAAAAAAGCGTCAGAAGCGCTTTCCGCTTTCACGCCCAGACGTGTATTTATTACCCAAAACCGTTCGAAATGACCAGGAGACGATCTTTCTTGCCATTCGGATTTAACGTCCAGACGTGTAGCTTGCGTCTGACATGCCCAATAGCACTATCCACTTTTTATTATTTATTACAGTCCGCATTAAGTATGTATTTTCGGTCTCCTTGTCTGTGTTTTCTCCGATCCTTTCCATTGCTCTTTTCCATTCTTTCCTATTTCTGATTAATTTGCTCTGGGTTTGGATCTTGAGGTTCCTAATGTCTTCGTACACTTGGTCTATCCATCTTATTTTGGGTCTGCCTCTGGACGTGGCCAAACCATAGATTTCGTAATTCAAAGTTCATCAGTCTTCTATATTCACCATCCGCAACTCTAATTAGCCCTGTGATTCTTATTAGTATTAAATTTTCCTCATCTCTCCCTGTTAGACTCATCGTTTCGGTTGCATATATTACCACTGATCTTATTGCCACTTTATAGACTTTCAGTTTAGTTCCTTTGCTTACGTTTTTATCTTTTAGTAGCCATTGGTATTTACAAAATGCTCTTGATGCGTTCCTTTATTTCCATATTTCTGTTATTTTCTCCGTTGATTGTAACTCCCAGGTATATGAAGTGGTTTACTTCTTCAAATTTATATTTTCCAGTCTGTATCGGGCTTTGAGTTTTATCCAAGTTTTTCCTGCAGCTGCTCATGTATTTGGTTAGCAGGTTTTCTTCTAGGCTTTTCATATCTCTTGCAATTAGTTGTCTGGAAGAGTGGGTGATAGATCCTCTGATGTTTGCTGATTCAATTGCTCTGTTTAGCGCAATGTTGAACAGTATAATCGACAGTGCGTCACCTTGTCTGACTCCTTTCTCTATTGTAATGCTTGAAGTGTTTCCATCTTGTGTTACGATGTTTGCTTGCGATCTCTTCATGTCACTTTGATCAGTTTTACCAGCTTACATGGTATGCCCATGTGCTTCATATCTTGCAGCAGTTTGTGCCTGTCTATGCTGTCGAAGGCTTGCTTAAAATCGACAAATATCATATGCAGCTCTATTCCGTTTTCGTAGCCCTTTTCTAGTATTTGCGTTATAATATGTACTGCGTCTATTGTAGACCTTCCCGACCTAAAGCCCTGCTGGAAGCCTCCCAGTCTTTGTTCTGCGTATGTCTCTATCTTCTTCCTAACTTGATGTCAGCAGTTTGTACGCGGTGTTTAATAGCAAAATCCCTCTGTAGTTGTTAGGGTTGGTTGGGATACCTTTTTTGTAAATGGGTACGGGCAATCTATTCGTCCAATCAGTAGGCATCTTTTCTTGTTATATGTTATATCAGCTATTAGGTTATACATTCTTCTTGGTAGTTCGTCTCCTCCGTTTTTTATTAACTCGTTTGGTATTTCGTCTGGTCCTGGAGCTTTGTTTTGCTTCAGTTTTTGTTTCTAGGAATTCTTGTGTTGGCCTGCTGTCTTGCCCTACAGTGAATTCTGTAGGTTGTTGGGTATTGGTATGTTTTTGTGATATCTTCGAATAGTTTCCTAAAGTGTGTCCCATTCGTTTTTGTCTATTTTTGAGTGGGCTTGGTTTTTGCTCGTTTGTTTTTTTAGGTATTCGCAGAGCTTTCTTTGGTCTTTGTTGTTGACTTCTATTTCCTGCATAAGTTCATTAATCCATTCGTCGTTTTCTTTCTTACATAATTTAGTTTCCTCTGACCGTGTAATTTATTAGTTCTTGTTCTCCGCTTGTCCGAATCCATTTCTGTCTGATTTCATTTTTTTCTTTGATCGTCTTTTGGCACTCTTGGTCAAATCATTGTTTGTTCTTGTCTGCTGCTTCTTTATGTTTTCCCATTCAGTTTCAATGTCTTCACCTTTATTCTCTGCTAGTTTTTTCTGTAGCGATAGTGAAAAGTGGTGGCTGTTTTGGTCATCTTTTACCTTCTCGGTGTTCCATTTTCTATTATTTTTTGTTTGGATAATTTTCAATTTTACTTTCGCTATGACGAGCACGTGATCTGTGTCACAATTGGCACCTCTGAATGACCTTATGTCGTGGACGATTCTCTCCCATTTATATTAGAACGTGGTCTGTGTGGTTTCCATCCACTTCCCTTGGTTCTTTTTTGTGGGGAAATTTAGTGCCATCGCAAGGTTACAGAGTCTGTCTCCATCGTCATTATTATACTCGTGTATTGTTTCTTTCCCTGCAACATAACAGTTGGGGTTCTCTTTGCCTATCTTGGCGTTGAAGTCTCCTATAATAAATAAAATGTCGTTCTTCGGTATGTTTCCGCAGACTTTTTTCATTTTCTCGTAAAATTCTATTTTATCTTCTTCTTCTGCTTCTTCGGTGGAGGCGTAAGCGTTCACTACTGTTATGTTAGCTTGCTTGTTTTCTATTGTTGCATACGATATTCTTCCATTTACTGCCTCAAATCTTTTTATTCTCTTCTTTAGGATTTTACTGAATAGGAATGCTGTAGTAGTATGTAGTTTTCCTTTTTTATTTTTCCCTCTCCTTTCCACCTAACTTCTTGTAACGCTAGTAATTCAATTTTATATTTTTTCATTTCCCTTGCTATTTCTTCCATTTTCCAGGGTTTGAGCATGGTTTCGACGTTCCAAGTTGCTATTCTTATTTCTTTGGTTTTACGTTGTTTTTTCTTTTTGTTTGTTGTTTTGTTATGCCAGCTTGATCTATTTGTGATTTTTAGTTCAGCGTGTGTGTTTTTGTTCAGTTCCTTTTCGATTACCAGGATGTCACCATTTTATCTCCGTCCACCTGCTTTGTTAATAGTTTTTTGGGTTTTTGGTTCTTGTTATCATACGAATTTTTTCTCTTTCGAACTCATTCTCTTCTTCCCGTGAGCCCCTTTGGGCGTACGTAGGTTTCTAGTCAGAGTTTTAACCACTTGAGTGATTTCTTGCTTCCTTTCTCTCTTTCTTGTTCTGCGATTTTTGCTAGCTCTTTCCTTTGCTCCATTATTTTCTTTGAATACTCTTCTTCGATCCATATAGCACTTTGTTCGTTTCTTAGTTTTTTCTTTTCCCTGAGTATTTCGTTCCTTAGTGTTGCATTGGAGAGTTTTACTTGTACTGGTCTTTCTCTGCGAAGTTCCTTTTTTTCCAGTCTCCTTATTTGTTTTGTCTGTTTGGCTATTTATTCTGATCCCTATGGTAGCTATTATTGCTTTACTCTGTCCAGGAGTTTGCTTTCCGTTTCGTTGTCTTCTTCGCTTACTCCATACATTATAAGATTTTTGTTCCTGAGTTCTCTTTCGAACATATCGATTCTTTCCTCTTGCTCCTCTACTGTTAATGTTAATTTTTTATTCTGGTTTTCTAGTTTTTCTATTACTTTCAGGATTGTTTCTAGCTTTTCATCGACGCTATCGAGTTTGTTCAATTTTAGGTCTATTTCGTTCAGTTTCCTCCATTTTGATGGGTTTTTTGTTGGTCTATTTATGAATTTGCGATTCTTAATTATTTTAATTTTATTGCAGAGCGAAGTTCACTCACACTTTCCGTATCTTTACCAGGACCGGATTCCAGTTTTAGGTTTGTACAATAAGTCGCCCGTCAATACTATCATGCTTGCGCGCTGAGTTGCTACTGCCAGATTTGTTCCAAGTTGTACGATGACTCAGCGCCCCACTTTGGCTGAAACACTCGGAATGGGAACGTACCCCTTTCGATTTATGGGCGCTTTCTGGTCGCGAGTAAAAAAGCGACTGTTGAAGGCATCCAGGGCTGCACAATTGAAGAATAAAGGTTGGGCGCCAGCTACTGTAAAGCAAAAAAAAAACTGAAAAGAAGAAACAGACGGTTCGAGTTCTGTATACCAGCATCTCGCGGAGGAAGTCAAGTGACGTATCAATCGATAGGGGCTAAACGAGAGGGTCACAACAATCGATTTCCTTCATTATTATTTATTATATTCTACATTGGTTTTATTGTCGTTTACGTAAACGAATGTTCTTCTATTTGTGAATATACCTTTTTGGTGATGCATTTCGTTTGTTGTATTTCAATGTAAAATGCACACATCAAGCTGGAAATGAAACAAGCGAAAAGTAAACTAATTCTGTTACACACAATTTTATTGTTCTAGAGATACTGCTATCTTTTCCTTATAGCACCGATCAAACCGACACTTCCTCCCACTATCTCAATTATCAAGGTTGACACTTTCGTCACTGAAGATAAATTAATTTTTTACGGTCTAATGAATTAAAATAAACAGAGTATTGTCATCATCGATGTATTTAGTACATCTTTAATCCAGTACACATTGGAAATTAACGCAAATATGCGTGCAACAATTTGTTTCCTTGCGATGTCATCATCTACGTATTTATAATAAAAATTATCTAGTGTTATTTTACACTCTATTTCATTAATATAAAGCGCAATTATTACCACCATTACATCGAGTAAAAATACATAAATCATAAGTCGATAACCTTAATTAATGAAAAACAAGGAATAACAAGGAAAAACTTTACAATTTCTAATTAACAACCGCATCAGCAACGAATACTTTTCTATTTGTAACACATTTCATCACCAAGTGTCTCTCGAAGACACGAATAGAATATTTTAATTTAAATACCAGAAATCTTATTTAGAAAAAAACTTAATTTAAATATTAAACACAAACACAAATTCGGATCAAGCTAATTAGAACAAGAATAATTTATAATGTCATGCAACAAACTGACCGACTGGTATAAGGTGGACTAATAATAATTTTAGAAATTAATTAACTTGTTCCTATAAATTTTAACAATTTTATATATTGGAATACATCTTCAGTGTGGTTTTATAGATTACAAAACGCAACAGGAAAAATATTAATTTATTTTATTTTTTAAAACCATTATAAGAACTGTATCATGTACTGACGTGTAATTTTATCTGTTATTATCTAATTTTCCAGAAATAAACCTTAATTAAGACAAAAGTAGCTACAAGAGTGCGTAATATAATAACCGGAAACTTAAATGCCACAAATGGACGATTAAAATTATTACATTACTGGTTAACATTTTTGTTGTAACAAAAATATTACGACACAATGCTACTATGAGCTTTCTTGTAACTATACAGGGTGGTCCAAGATTCCGCTCTAGTAAGATAATAGCTTTATGTTAGGAAATAGAAACAAATTGAGAGCAGAAAGCAACATAGTGCCTCTGGAAGTATAACTTAAAAATATTTTGAATTATACAGGGTGTTGGATTTGTTTGTGGCAGCATCTTACTTTATTTTTTCAAATGAAACACCCCGTATATTACTTCATTTTTGGATTCCCTATTACATTTAGATTCATTTTTATTCACCATATGTTTAGTCTAAATTGCCCCGTTTTCGAGATATTTAATAGTTTTTGAAAAAATTTAGTTTTACATTGTTTTAGAAATTTTGAAATATCTCTGGAACTAAACAGCATATGAAGATACGGTTTGATCATCGTGTCAAATACGGGTTGCTACATTAATTGTGTTACAAATGACTTTGTTAAAGATTACTATGGTCCCATTATGGATTATTGAAAATGAAGATCTTCAATCATGGATAACTTGATATTTTTAAATAGAATGATGTGAAAATTTTTGTATAATCAAACTTAAAATTTAATTTTCTTTTATTTTTATTTAATGGTCTTTGGGTCTATCTGCGGTGGTTTAAGCGTTATTTTATAAAAACGCTAATTTTGTTAATTTAAATAACCATATTTAGTAAAGAGGGCTGTGCTTAGAAACACTAGTTGCAACTAACATTTGAATCATGCATATGTACATGTACATTTATATTTTTTTTTGTGTTTTGAACAAAACAAAAGAAAGGAACTCTAGCACTTTTTAATAGAACAGTATCTACTACATTACATCTTGCAGGTCATCTTACAGGGCCATGACAACCAATTCATCGTCAATACGTATTATTAAGATGGTTTGTAACGTGACGTATGCGCTGGTGCGCCATCGTGTTCAAAAATTAGTGTATTTTGTTGTATTGTATTTTGTAAGCAACACGATGATCAAACCGTATCTTCGTATGCTGTTTAGTTCCAGAGATATTTCAAAATTTCTAAAATAATGTAAAACTAAATTTTTTCAAAAAATATTAAATATCTCGAAAACGGCGCAATTTAGACTAAACATATGGTTAATAAAAATGATTCTAAATGTAATAGGGAATCCAAAAATGAAGTAATATACAGGGTGTTTCATTTAAAAAAATAAAGTAAGATGCTGCCACAAACAAATCCAACACCCTGTATAATTCAAAATATTTTTAGGTTATACTTCCAGAGGCACTATGTTGCTTTCTGCTCTCAATTTGTTTCTATTTCCTAACATAAAGCTATTATATTACTAGAGCGGAATCTTGGACCACCCTGTAGTATACCTAGACAGTGCGCGACTAAATCATTAATCCACTCGTAACGATAATTAGTTCCTTGATACAAGAGGTACTGAGATGTCTTATCTTAATTATGCCAAACTAAGGAAAATCATAGAGAACAATTTACACTTCTATGTTCTAAAGATATACGGAGTGTTTTCTAATACAAGTAATGGGAAAATAAATTTAGGAATCCCAGGGTAACAAAAAGGTAACAAGAGAGAAGCTGTGTGTTATCGAACGAAAGCCGATTCTATGTGCCTTTCAACTACAATATCAAACATACGATCATCTATCCATAAAAATCTAAGGCAGGCAGAAAAACCACAAACAATGAATAAGAGCAAAAAATGAAATTGAAGGGTTAAAAATCCTGTTTCTAAAATCGAAACCATATTTAAAAACCATAATTAAAAACTACCAATACACGGATTTTGAGAATCGAGTGAAAAACGCTGAAGCATTTTTAACACCTTCCATGGTCAATCAGCACTTGTCATTTTAGTTCATAATTAATGATCACCGATCTACGTCATTCTTATAATTGTAACACATGAAAAAACATTGAACTTTCAAGTGCATCAGGTGTGTTAACATCTTTACAGTAAAAATGACACTGTCGACGTTGTTTACAATTGCACACGCAGGCACCCGGCTGCACTATCTTCCTCGTTTCGTGGCGTGAGGGACGTCCCTTCCTTGAAGAAAGGATAAGACTATTATCGTGAATTTTACCCTTTCCGTGTTTTCCTGAATGAATCGCCAACATGAACTATACGTATAGTAGGTATTCATCACAAAAGTCGAATTGCTGAACGTATTTGATCCGCTTACACCGCACTCTATACGACTCCGCGCTGTTAATCACAAGCTTTCCTTTCAATATCCAATACGCGGACTGTCCAGAAATGTCGCTACTACTAAACCACATCCAACGGGTTGACGAGGAGCGAGGCTCCTAAAATAAATTCCAGTTTCCACAGCTTTTAATCATCAACAGATTGATCGGAACTTCATAAACGCACTACAAGAAAAGTCAAAGTTGCTAAATACGCAACTCACAGTCAAGGAAGGTGGAAAAACAAATAAATCAAATGCTTTAGGAGTTTATTACATGCTAGAGTTGCGAAACAGTTGACGTAGGTCGTGATTTACATTGGTAACATGAAAAATTCTCTCTAGCCCTTTAAGGATAGGTTGGTAAAATTCGAACTGCAACGATTCTCCGGTATAATTAACTAAAGAAAAGCAAACCTGCACCGCGCCAAGCGAAAGCAAAAGAAAGAAAACGACAGGCACTAAAGCAAGGACCCCCACAGACCACTAAAGAAGTGAAACTTCTTGTCGACTGGAGAAGAGAAGAGCGGCGAGACTAATAAGAAAAGAAAAAAGAAAACAAACACGAAAACACCTAGAGAAGTTGAAAAGTTTCGAGGAGCCCCACAACAACCTTGAAAACTCCCGCAGGATCGGTGTTATCCGTAATTGCAAATGACAGAATGTTGAATTAGGTAGGCGGGGAGGATTACTACGTGAACGTGTCTGCCAAATTAGTTGGATTAGCGATACGGAGAGGAAGAGGAAAGGGGAGATATCTCGCATTCTGTAGAAAGATAGCTGAAGGCTATTTTAGTTTGGGTGGAACCAAGCCTCCAACCGAAAGAGTTTCCGGATCTTAAAACCGAGAGTAATATCGTCTGCATCTGTTGCGTGTGCTGTGGCTGGTAAATGTCATATCAGTAGAAAAAAAAAATTGGAGAAAGAATATTGAACCTTGGGGAAATTCCATGAAGTGAAGTGAATACTTTTAGACAGGGCTTGTCCGACTAAAACTCTATGTTGACGGTGTGAGTGGTAACTTTTAATTAAGCAAAGAGAGAGGAAACATCTGCATTGATGACTTTAAGAAGACTTTCGTGCTAGATCTAGTCAAAGGTGCGCTCAATATCGAAGAACCAAACTGGAGATCAGAAATTTTGACCACATAATTACTTTTGGTTAGGTCATTTTTGGTTCTGGGGCAAGCAAAACCTGATGCCGGAAACAAATTTTCCATAAGTCATTCAATAAAAATGTTTCCCATATGGTGCAGAGTTTTTGGCAGACACTGTATATGACTGTAAAATTCTGCATATGGAATGAGGTAGCTGTGACTTGATTTTGGAACTTAATCCATCGTGCCAGACCTTGTCAAACGCCTGCGAGACGTCCAAAAAGGCAGCTGTGCACTAACGTTTGTTTTCAAGTGCATCTCTTGCTGTTCTGACTACCCTATGTACTTGCTCAATGGTATCACATGATAGGAAAGTGGCCAGTTTTTAGAAAGACATTGAAAATATACATCAGCCTGATCCCATCTTCTGGTAAATTTTTTAGTATTTGACCCGTGATGAGATCCTAACTAGGTACACTTTTTTTGTGTGTTCAATTTTCCAATGGCTTCTATAATTTCAAGAATGGATTTTTCGTCGTCAGCTGGGACTTCTTTTGAATAAGGTTGGAATACGGAGCTAAGATGTTTTGCAAAAAAGTGTTTGCCCTGTCTTCGTCACTCCAAGCCCAGTTGCCGCCGTTGTTGAGATTTTAGTTTCCTTGACAGTTTTCATAGCGAATATTCTTTGTTTTCACTGACAGAGTTACTTTGAGTTGTCGCGTTGCTCTGTTTAGGTTTGTCTTATCTATTATAGCCCGAGTACTTTGCCATTTTTCCTTGGCTTCCTTTTTTCACGGATCATATAGTTTATATAGTCGGGATATGATCCTGGTTTTTCCTTATAAGAGCTTTCTGAAGCCCAGACGGCTTTTTGGATTGATGTTGTTAAGATGTTTTACTGCTTCGTCAATATCTTGTGTAGATTTAAGTGACAGGTTTAAGTTGATTGACTCAGAAACGATTTCCTTAAATATGTTCCAGTTTGTCATTCTGTTGGTTAATGTTGGGGGTCTGTTGATGCGGCATACTTCTGAGTTCATATTAATGAGGAAGGGATAGTGATCAGAAAATGGTTCTATGTTTATATAGTTTGAAGAGATGCCTTTTATAATATAAAAGTCGATGATATCATCCGTTTTCTTACGCCTATCAGTAGGCCAGTAGGTAGGTTGGCCTGTAGACAGAGTACTAAGCTTGTTGGTTTCTATACTTTTAAGTTGAGCTGCTGTATATTAAGGGTTGGGTTTATAACTCTTTTCCCCACTTCTGTTTTTATCTCCTTGGAGATCTCTTTTTTGTTTAAGAACGGTGTTCTTAGCATGTTTTACATTCTCACTACTTTTTCCACTTTGTCTGCTATTTCTTTGTCTTGCCAACCGTTTCCTTCTATTATCGATCCCAAATACTTAAATTCTGATACTTGCTCGATGTTGTGTCCTATAGAAATATTGTGTCTTCTGTCTCAGGCCAAAATAATCATAGCCTTTTGTTTTGTTCACATTTATTCTCATATTTATGCTTTTCATATTTGCTTTCTTTGCTGTTTGTTCTTACCATATTCCTGGTTCTATGGTACAAATAGCTTTTATCACATTTATAGTTTCTTCATCTATCCCTTTGTTCTTTAGGTTTCTCCATACATCTCGTCTCCTAATCCTGCCGAAGGCCTTTTCAAGATCTATGAAACAAATATGTGCCTCCTTATTTTTCCCAATATTCTTCTAGATTGTTTGTTTTAATATAAAAATGGCGTCCTGTGTGCTCCTGCCTTTTCTGAAGCCAAATTGTGTATATTCCAATAAGTCACCCGTGCTTTGTTTTATTCTCCCTTCGATTATCTTTGCCATAACTTTTGCTGGTAGGCTCATTAGCGTTATACCTCGATAGTTGTTACAATTTCTTACATCCTCTTGTTTGTGTAACGGCAGAATGATTCCCTTATTCCATTCTTTCGGCGTTTTTTTTTACTTTGATGCCTGTGTTATCCAAATACTTTATCATTTCTGGTGTGATTTCATCGTATCCTGCTGCTTTTCCTATTTTCAGTTTAATTCTTCTGTTGATATTGGTGATATGTCGCTTGTTTGTTCCGTACTTTCATCGTTCTGGTTGTTCCCATCCCTCAGTAGTCTCTCAAAATGTTGTCTCCATCTTTCCATTATTTTATCTTCTTCTGTTAGTAAATCTCCATCTTTGTCCTTAAAATTTTCAAATTGTATTCTTTTTTATGTCGTAGCTGTCTTATAACTCTGTAGAATAAATTTTGGTTCTCTCTGAAGTTTTCATTCGTGTTTAGACCAAATTTCTTCCATGATTCTTCTTTTGCTCGTTTAACTACCTCTTTTTACCTTAGAAATATTTGTTACCAGAAATTTATCTTATCGGTTTGTTAGTATTATTTATTGACATTCTGTTATACACCGAAGGTGGCCCTTTCGCGAGCGCAGCCCGAGGTGGCCGAATCCAAAGCCCGAGCCACAATAGTTTTGATATATTCGGTATCTCAGAAACGACTGATCCTATGGAAATCGGACTTTGGTAGGCGGGTGTGGTGGGAGCCTTGCATAAGTTGCGTGAGTGACCGGTAGGGTTTTGTTTTTGTTTGTAGCCACCCCGTATCTGAGCAACGACTCTATACTGTAGAGATTGTACTTTGGTGTAAAGTGCAGTGGAAGAAAGGCTTGGAGACGATGTGTGCGGGACCGACTGTGTTTGTTCTGTTTGCAGGAAGTCCCGTATCTGCGGTCGGCTAATCTTATGTAGATGAGACTTTGGTAGGCAGTGTGGTGATAGATAAAGGTTGCATTTTTTTTTGTTTTTGGCAAACATCCGATATCTCAGGAACGACTGATCCTATAGAAATGAGGCTTTGGTTGGCAGGTATGGCGGGAGAAAGGTTTGCAGAAGATGTGTGCGGGACAGAGCGTATTTGATTTTCTTTCCGGTAGAGATTCCGTATCTCTGGACCGGCTGAAGCGATACCGATGGGATTATGGTAGGCGAGTGTTGGGAGGAGAGGCTTGCATAAGTTTTTGTTTTTTTGTTTTGGCAGACGGCGGATCTTATAGAGATGGGAGTTTTATAGGCGAGTGAGGTGGAAAACGGCTTGGAGATGGAGAACGTGTGCGGGACCGAGCGTCTTTTGTTTTTTTTTTTCGTTTGGTAGACAATCCGTATCTCGCAAACGGCTGATCTTATAGAGATGGGACTTTGATAACCAGGTGAGGTGCAAAAAAGGCTTGCACGAGCTGCAGGCAGGAGCAGAAGATGGGTGCGTGACCGACCGTCTTTTGTTTTTTTTTTGCTTTGGCACTCATTCCGTATCTCCCAAACTGCTGATCTTATAGAGATTGGAATTTGATAGGCAGGTGAGGTGGGAAATAGCTTGGAGATGGAGAACGTGTGCGGAACCGACCGTCGTTTCCTTTTTGTTTTGGTAGACAATCCGCATCTCCAAAACGGCTGATCTTGTAGAGATGGGAGTTTGATAGGCAGGTGAGATTACAGTGTCCTCGGTTATAACTAACCAGCAAACAACGAGAACGCAAGAATCTAATTAAAGACAACTATTATTCACCCTTTAAGTTTTATATTCTCAATTGTTATTTTAGAATTCTCTTTTACTTCTGAGAAATAAAAATAAAAGAAAGAATGCGATTTTGATAACGGAAAGGTATTTTATTTTAAGATACTTTCGATTCGCTCGCTGATGTCACCAAATGTTTTTATAAACACAGTTACGCATTCCTTCCATGATGGTACATACATACGTACACACGATGTGATGTTACATATTTCTGTATTGCACAGGCATTCATAATAATCACATAACTGTATAAATTGAACAAACGAACACAATTTAATAATGATCAAAAAGGAGATCCGTTATAAAATTAAAGAATTTCGACAAAAAAACATTTCAAATATTTAATAATTGCACGTTTGATATTTTTCAAGTACTTGCAGAATGTTTTGTTAGATTTTGTCACATGTTTTATGTTGAAAAGAAAAAAATGAAAGTATATAATTACAGCTCGGTCGTTGATGAGAAAGTTTCAGTTTCAGGAACGCACAAAAATGACAAATGATCTAATTGTTAATAAATTACAAGTTTTTCATTAATAAATAATCTATCTGCTTACGTCAGAACGAAATTATTAGCATAAAAGGCTAGTTATAATTATAATTCTTTAGGGTGCATGAAATTAAATATTCATTAATTACTTGTATTAAAGCTTTCTAAGCCTCGCCTACTACAAACTTGTTTTTCATAAATTATTTCCACAAAATACGTTACCTGGCTCAGATTCCTACAATAATTTTGATTTAGTAATGAAATTCAATGTTAGCGTGTCACGTTGCGCGTTACTAACCTTATAACCAGTCGCGGAAATACCAACAAATTTCTTGATGTTTAAATCTGTATTTTACATTCAGTCTTAGTACTATAACGCACAGCAAACTATAGAAACTTCCAAATAGTCGAATCGAGTTTCCAGGCGACCCTAAAACGACATCAGAGACAGCAAAGTTTTATTAGAACTGTCTGCAAACACTTTTATGAGCCATAGCGTTTCCTTCTTACAGAAATAGAATACGAAATTAATTTTTCATATAGCGAGCGACTTCTACCAAATTGTAACGGTTAATTTTTTAAAAGGTAACAAATTAAATGTAATTAGTACATTTGAGTTTTTGTGAGGTGCAATTATAACATAATAGAAATCAAATAGTACTTACTTTCAATTAAATTTTAGAATTAATTATAGTATTTGAAGAATAAATTTTGGGAATATTAATAACATTTATCCATCCACCTGTTACGTAACAACAGTTAACTTAGATTACAGGTACAATAATGGTAACGTGTGCAAATCATCAATCAAAGTCTTCGTGACCAATTGGCTATCTTTACGCAGGTTTCTCATGTTTCCATTAAATCAACAGTTGTTACTGTCAATCTTTAATTGAGGATTATAAATTATTATGTTTATTGTACAATAAGAAAAAATTATGCAAATCGAATTTATTCACATGCACTATGCCAATTAACTGGATGCTTTTGTTCTATGTTTTGTGGAAAGAAAAACAAGAGAAGTCATTTACCTATAATTATTAGACCTAACCTAACTTTTTATCATAGATGGATGCACGCACGATAATTATCCGTAATATTCTAAGAAATATAATTAACAGATGAGATTGTACACCGATAACAATGTGCATAATATAATCAACATTAACATGGACTAAGAAATTTTTTAAAACACAACACTTAAAACATAAAAGACACTATTACGTCATTGACTTGTACTATATTGCAGGTTAGAACAAAAAAAAAAGTTCCCATGGCAGTAAGTAGATAGTAAATTTTTTTCCTATTATTTAGATTAGAATAACAAGAGACACTTTCACTGGAAAATGGAGTAACTACTTGAAAATAAACATTGATGAAATCTTCATTACGCATCGTCAATAATTCTTGACTATTTCTTAATTCAGTTGATGTTGATAATGTCTGCCTTTTTATTCTTGTAATCTCGGTAAGACTAATTAATCAATTAACTTCATACATACCTCGTGAGATTGCGAACTTGTAAAGTTTCAAATCGTACTTAGAGACTTACCGATATGGGTTTTCATAATGTTATTAGATATTTGAAAATTCTTGGAAAACTTCACTTTTAACACTCGAAAACACTAAATCATCAACAGATTATTTAGTTCGGAATTACGTCATGGCATTCGAAACACAGCAAAATCTTTCGGTAATTTTTTTGGTATTAAGTCTCCTAGTTTAGCAACCGAAGGTTTGATTTCTCGACTTCCCAGAATCTGCAAAGGATACCATATCTTCTGGAAGGAATGGAATGGACTGCCATGAATTGCACGTTAACGATTCCTACCAGGGTTTGGAATGCCGCCGGAGGCAAAATGACCATCACCATAGTTCAAAAAAATTGCGATCTTAGTGATACATCATCTCAACGATCCGCGATTAATTCTTATTGAGAAGTTAATTTGAACGTAAGTAAGAAAAAATTTATGTTAAAGATTCCCAGTTGCGATTCAATTAATAACTTTCAAGGTATGACCACAGTCTGAGTTATTACATCAACTTCTACACACTGTTTCAGATTACTAAGATCATAGAGATTTTAACAACGGAAAGAACTATTAGGATCAAACACCCTGTGCCCATCAAACCGATTTTCACTTCCAATCGTTCGGTCGCTAGAGGGCACAGGCAGATACAATCTTGGACAGCCCTAGGTTAGAAACTATAACGAAAGGGAAGTCAAGTGGTTTTCGCCAATAAGAAAGAGGACAAAAGAACACCAAACTTTCCACAGAAAAAAGAAAAAAAAACGTTTGGAATGGTAGCAAATTTTACAACCATCACTGAAACGTTTCAAATGACCCGACTGTCGAGATATGTGATATCATTGTTACTAACAACACACCACACCCATGAAAAAAAACCCGACTCGATTCGATCAACTTCGCCGTTTTTCTTCAAATGAGCCAGAACCTCCACTTTATAGATTCCGATCGAGCTGGATTTTTTGCAAATCTTGCAAACTCGTCTGGGCATTTACCAGTAGCGTGCATTCGCTTCTGGGGTGAGTTAGAACGAACAAGCGAAATCCAGGTTCCTTCAAACCTCTTCAGCATCGTTAGATATTACAGAGTTGAGACTACAATGAAAATCAAATTTCATGTCTTTTCCAGATTTTCCATGGCATTTTTCTGAAAATACTACGTTTTTGTTATAGTCCTCTTGTATTCAGAATTTGTAATTTTACATTGTCGACTGTAAATCGTGACATTTATCGAAAGGAATGCATCCAAAGGCGTCTATTGCCACTTTATAGGAGGCATGAAGAGCCTCCCCCTTTTGGCCCGATTAAGCTTGTGCCTACTCTGCCACAATCTGCTTAGAACGCACCAGGTTGATTTTGTCGAAAAACATAATATTAATCATTGGCAGTAGCTTTGTTTGAGACTACTTTTCCTGTCCATAAGCTGACCAAATACATCAGCTAGATTTTTATCCATTCTTTCTCAAGAAGTTCCACCACAACAAAGACGCATTCTTGGCTTTTTTTTTTAAAGTTCTGGATGATAGAAGTTTTCGACTCCTGGAGTCTTCAAAATAGATCATTTGTTTCGTTCTAGTAGGCGTTTGCGCGTCTTTATTGACAGTCTCCTCACAAATTTTGATCAATTCGACAGTTGAAAGAAAAAGCTACCAGTGATGTTCAGCTTATCTAATGTATTCGGCATCATATGCTGTAAAAAAACAATCTATCATCAAATATCTTGCATAATTAACTTTGTCGAGAGCAAAACACTAACCATAGTTTGCCCAACGCATGGGAGATGGAGCGTCCATTACAAGTAAAAGTTCACGCCGTCCAGAAAGAAGAAAGTGGTCCATTATCATTTTTCACCATCCTTGAAAGAAGATTAGTACCTCCAATCCCAATTTTTTATCAATTTCATCATTTTTGCCTTTCTTTTGAAAATCTGATGAAATCCTTCGAGATCAATTTGAAAGTATTCTAAGCCAATTTGATATCGGGATCAATCTAGAGGTCTTTGATATCGAGTCTGTTTTGCTCGGTATCCCTCTTGCACTGGTCTGTTTGATTGGAAGCAGCCTCACAATCAGTAGATGACCGAGGGGCTTTCCATTTAGTGAGCGGCGATTAATCTTGCAAATATTCCACTCTGGAGTTGGGCAACCTACAACAATCTGGGGTACACTCTGATTTCTAAAAATCTTCAATTATCAAAATGATCGCCTTGTACTAAACAAATCGGTGAGACATTTAGCACTAACACTGGCTGAGTTCTAAATTGATGTACTAGTTTGTAAGAAGCTCGAATAACAAACATCAAGCAGAAGTAGCTACTGGGTACTTTCAAGATTACAGTCCATTAATACACGTTGCCTTAAAATATCGTAGAAGATCGAAGGATTCTGCATAACCGCCGTGTTCAACGTTTATTTGCTTTTAGGTTTCGAAGCTTATGCTTCCATTATTTCAATATCAATTTGTTAGAAGAAAACATTTCTATTAAAATTATCTGACTGTGCCTAGCTGCGTGAAGTATTGCTCCGTCCTGTTGAAATAAAACGTTGTGCTGTCCCAGTCGTTTCAAATACTGATGCATCTCACCATACAGTCAAGGACTGGTTTCTGATTAAGCTGTTGCTGTTGACAAAATTGTCGGCTTCTGCACAATCTAAATTTTATAGACACGAAAACGCAAATCGTTCTTGATGATTCTTAACGAGCTTTCTTTCATAAATGTGCAAAGTTGCCGAATTCGTACGCCACCTTTAGATTTCGATTTGAGTTTTCCTTTTTGTTAGAATAATACATCCAGCAATCGGTGCACAAAGAAAAACCAACTCAACATGGAACTCAGTAACAAACTGACAAAGTGTTAGATGGTTCGTTTTTCCGTGGCAAACTACTTAAAATGATCATACTAGAGTTGGTAAACCTTAGATTATTCTCAATTACTCAAATCCTCAATTAATTCTCTCTATAGTAGTCTATAAGGAAACCTTTTTCGTTTTCTAAGGTTCCAGTTGATGATCATCTCACAGCTACTGCAGGTGCTAGCCTGATAGATTGAGATTTCTATTGTTTTACGTAATTAAAATTCCAAAAAGTTTTCATCCATTTCCATCTTTGTCATTGGATGGTGGAATACGTTCAGCTTTTCATCTCTCCTTGGTACCGACATACTTATTTTAAAATGACTTTTTTCGACGTAATCCTTCGAGTTACTTATTTATTCGATGGGTAAGTATTTTCCAAACAAGACTATTACTACTTACTAATTACTACTATTACTAGTTTGTCGATGTTTCCATTGTTATTTTCATCAACACGGGAGAAGGAACATCTTCACAAGTTGGGTGCTATGCTGATACAATGACAATGACCTATTTCCTGTTATTTTTCTTAATTATATTCCTTGCCGACTATTTCAGTAATAATAAATGAGTAAAAACATTCGTATGAGCAACTCATCAGGTACTACTGATTTGTAGATTTTCATTTTGTACTTCGGGCTTTTGAGAGACCTTCACTGACTGCTTGGGTTCCGAAACCCAAATCACCGTTTACAACAGGATTTGGAACGATTTTTTCCGTCAACAACCTGCCCAGAGTACACATTTCTCCATATCCCCCTTCAGCTGATATGCTGATTGAGACCCCTTCGACTGGACAGTATTCAAAAGCTAAGCGAAAGGCAACATTTTTCTATGTGGCGAATTCAAGTATTATCTGAGTACTACCTTTTTACTCTTCTGGAAACAGTCATCTTTGAAAGAATTCTTTTTGATGCAGTTTCCAGCTTGTTCCTTTTAGAAAATCTCCTGACACCTAGCAGGTTTTGTTTCTTTGAACCTTTATCTATCTGCCTCTGAAAATTTCTCTTTTCTCTATTAATTTTTCGGCCAAAAATGTTGATTAACTCACCACAGTCTCTTTACGTTTTGTTTTTCGCTCGTATGGTTCCCATGAGTCTAGTGGGTAGGCGTAGTTTTCTTGACACGTGTATAACAACTTAATACAGCAGTGTGACGCTTCGTGTTTCAACACTTCCTTCCAGCTACCGCATGAAGAAGACCACGCTTACAGGGCTACATTTGATAAAAGCAACCTCTCCGAAATCAGAAATTTGAAGAAAGAAGGACTCCTCCGCATCCAGGAGTTGATCAACAAGATTGGGATGGCAGCGGTTCTCAATCAACTTCGACAAGAGCGACCTGACGTCAGCATTGAAGAATTTTCGGAACCGCAAGATTCCGACCCCCTACCGGTAACATCCGCAAGCAGCAGCCCCGCCAGCGCCACTTTATGGAAATCGTCCCTCACTCCAGGAAGCGACGCTGAGAGACAATCCCCGAAGAACCGCACGGTTGATCGGTTCTCGGTTCTCGTAGCCGAGAGCGACGCTGTATTGCACGGAGGCCCCGTCACATATAGCTCAAAAGTGCCCCCCGCCCATAGTCCTCCACGCGAAGGACTAATGGATGGACATCTCGCGGAAATTCACACGGAGGCCAGAAACCTCCGCGATGGTATTACGATCCAGCCAGCGACGGTGCGAGATTTCGACGAGATCCGAGAAGTTCTGGACGCCAAGAAGATCCCCTACCATTCGTACCAGAAGCCTTCCAAGAAGCCACCGCAATAGATGTCCAAGAAGAACTCGCTCGCAGAGGTCATCCTGCCGTCTCCGTCCACCGGATACACCGCGGACTGAAGAGGATCCTCACGCCTCTCGTAGACGGTCATTTCTAGAATCAACAGTTTTCGACGCGGTACGTGTAGAGTCTTGTATCTTATTTATTTTATTAAATGCCCAAGACTAAGCATCTCCATAGTTGTCGCCGGACGACACCGTTGCCTGTGCTCTTAGGTTGGTTCTAGAATGAACTGTCGACGCAAGCCATCGAAGTCCCACAGCACCTGCCAGTCAGAAAATCTAATTTTTCTTCGATGCTCCTGAAATTACTTGGTCCTGGGTTTTCAGTCCAACATAGTCTGTATCTACATTTCAACCAGCTCAGTGATGTCCTCGTGCACGAATATTGCGGGCTGATCAGTTTCCTATGTTGTGCCATCATCTATTAAATGAGCCAGATCGGCACCCTGCCCAGAGAATCGCCATCCACTTTCGAAGATTCACCACAAAGACTTGGTTGGACCACAATATTATGGAGAAGGGTGTCGTCTATAGCCACCAAGTCCATGGAGGTCTGCAAGGGGAATGTCTTGGAGTGAGAAGCCACTGCTACGCTCATATCCTAACTCGACTAGACTTGTCTGGGTCCCGAGGTCTGATCCGTTTATAAGCCAATATAATAGCGGTCGCAAGAGCTGGTTTTGTGCTGTATGCTTTATGCAGGCCTTCTATCACTAACACCCACTATCCACCACCAGGTCTGCTGTGCATTCTTGTATTTCTAATTCTAGATAATTTTACATTTAAAACTTACCATCGATGACTAAAGAGATCAACTCCTAAACAGTCGGCTGCCTTCGGCGGCTTTTTGAAATTTATTTGCTATTTGTTATATTTTCAGAGGAGTTCTTTTTGTTTTCGTTGAAATAAGATACAAAGTTGTATTTTACGATAGCAAACGATGGTGATCGCGTTGTTTTGCATTGGTGGTATGCTGGTTACTAGAACAGATTGACCAATACATGCTGTGAAACTTGTTCGCTGTGAGTAGGACTGCTGATACTGGATGCTTTTTCTTCCGATGGATTTTTTCTTGTTGGCCGAAGAGATCAGTTTTGCTACGCAAGCTGCTTTTATTTACATCATCGAGTGCTTGAAGTTGGAGGTGCCGACTTTATTATAGAGTGCTGTGGACCATTGCTGAATTTTGCTTTGTTATTGACTGTGAGTAATCTAATTCTTTCTGCTACGGATCATTGCTTCGTTGGCATCCGTTTCTCTCTCTCTCGGTTTCTCTTCTCTTTTGCTGCTTTGCTGGGATGCGTATCAGAATAAACACACACGCTCAATGAAAATTAATTGCCACAGTGTTACCGCCGCACAGGAATGAAAGGGCTGTGTGTCGGAGATTGTTTTCGGGGAGGTTTGCGAGTTCACCGAGATATATTTTGACATTTTCTTATGACTGCTATCTTGCTGCCATTCAGAGCAATCCCTTGCCTATATTACAAAGTTTAAGTCTCTTCTCAACATAAAAATGTCAGAATCGTCCGAGTCGCTTTTATTTAGCAAACCAGTACAAGAAAACGGCAGGGCATGCATCTGAGCAGAACACGAACACGATCAGTTCTTTAACGGTAGATTTTAAAAATGTCTTCAGGTATCCTTCTGGAGTACCCGTACCTCATTTACAGAAAAGAACAAATAAAAGATATTGACATTAAACCAGGAGGCCCTTTTGTTTGGTCAAAATCCTGTTACAAGTCACTTTTGTTGTACAGAGCAGCTAGCGGCACAAGGGCCAGCTCGCGGGCCTTCCTCACTATCAAACTCATTATGTTGTATTCGTGATCTTGATCGGCTGAAACCGATTCTCTGCTGCTTTTTAGAATTATATTTGAATGTTTTGCAATGGCTCATGTCGTATGATGTTAAAGAGCTGACTCACCCAGAAAACGGAAGGTTTCTTCACACGAATTATCCAAATTTCTACTTGTGTAATTTTTTAATTTTAACAGTATCGAGATTCAGATCATTCCAACAGATCATAGTAAGATGACGTGCATTACCTAAAAGTCTGTATTCAGGAGAAAATCGCTAATTCCTGCAGTAAATTACTTTTTCGTCTCTTGTTTAAAATCAATTTCAAAACGATCAGTTAGCTATCGGAAAGGAACGTAAATTAGCACGTAATCAAGTTAGCGATTAATCAGCAACTGGGTCCCTTAATGAATTTTAGATTTTTGATTATCCGGATGTTAAACTTAGCTTGAGATTATTTCGATTCAGAATACTATGAAAGAAAAATTGTAATAAAAGCATTGCGTAACAATTCGCATCATAACAATTTAATCTAAAAACTTCAATTAATTTTAATAATTTCTGACTCACGACATTCTACGATTTTTAAACCAATAGTATTCGTTACAGTATTTATTTTCTATAGTAATTACATGACTCATATTCCCTAACATCCTTAATGCACATTGTCAACTGTGTCAATAACATGTGGTTTACTAGAAATAGAACGTTTAAACATAGTCAAGATTAAAGATGTAAGAAAATATTTACTTTAGTGAATTACCACAATCAACTTTCTCAGCTTAATTTAGAACGTTTTCTATAAATAACAATGCTAAACTACCCTAATAAATAAAAAAAAAAATTAAAATTAAATAACTTTTTGTTAATTATAACAACTTTTACATAATTGACTTGCATAAATGCCAAAACAACAAATGCAGAAAGCGGAAATGCTAATCAGTTTTTTAAATTTCCATTAATAAATAGTTTTTCATTCTAAAAGAAAATAAATAAAAATCGAACAAACCTTCCTCGTAAAAAATTTAAATGGTAAGTAACAGGAATGCAAGTCTCCGTGGAAGTCACAACCACCATAATTCACCACGGTACACCATTTCACACTTCAATTTAAAAATTTTCATCACTAAACTCCTCGTAACTTTTCCGCAAATCACCTTTTAAAAAGTACAAAACAAAAAAGTTTTCAATTTTATTTTTTTCCGGCCTGAACTTCGCAAGAAGCACCGCGTACGAACAAAGTCAGTTCAATGTGACGGTAAAAGAGTCTGTTACAACAGCCAGCAAGATCGCACACCTCAGTAATAAGGTGCTCAGATACCGTAACTTAACTGCTGCGGCCGTATAATCAATCGCACACGGGTTACTAGCCTGTGCCCACTAAAGCAGTGAAATTGCAAAGAAAGTCTTGTCTCTTGCATCGATAACGATTTCAAACAACGATGAGACCTCCAACTAGGATTGAACGGTACACACGCCGAAAATAATTTTTATTTAAATGTTTTAAATTATAGTGAACAGCGGGATTTTGTCCTGCTTACAAGAAAGGTCATCTGCGACGGAAAAATGTTACATCGAAAAGAAAATACCTCCAGGAAAATCGGCGCATGCTCCCCTTCTGTGATTATCTAGAGGTAGTACATGTAATACTTTCTGATGAAAAGACGTGAAAATTAAAACTGCAGTCAAGGTTTTTTTTCCAGGAATGAAAAGACTCATTTTCATGAATAGCGAGCGATCTTTTTCGTTTTATTTTTTGATTAATCTTCCTGCTTTATTTATGATTTTCAAGGAATACAGAACTGGTTTTTGAACGGTAAATGTAGTTAAACGATTCATTTGCAAGCCAAGAATAAGGGTGGGCGGTAAATAGATACTAACGTGGTAGTCCTAACCATATATGGATAAGCCTTGTGTAATATGAAATTGAAATCATGTGAAAGTACCACGGGACAGTTTATTGTCGTTATTGAATTAATATACGGATGCAGAACATTATTAAACAATTACGAAATGAAATATTTATTATAAAAATTTATCAAACAATGATACTATATCTATATAAATAATAAAACTTTCGTGTGATTTTAAGATGTTTGATGAAGGACGAACTTGTTTTAAGGAAGTTCAAGTTTTTGTATGATGAAACTGTGGAGGAGGTTCAAGGTGATATACAACAAAACAAAGAATGTCGAAATAGAGAAACTATAACAAAATTTATTTTCATCTTGAGTGTACTAAAATATTGAAAACTTCAGACGGCACGTAAAGAGAAGTTAACGTATCTTTTCTTTTTTTTTCTCTTCTTATCTAAATTGTAACATCACCTACGTGAAGTGAAATATTCTGATGCAGCGAAGAAAATTGGAAAAAGATTGCTTAGCTTTTTCTCACTGCAATATAAAATTCGGTCAAGGCCCATAAACTACAGAACAATAATCAAATGTGTAGATTCGATGAGATTCTTTCAATTCTCTTCTTGTTTTTATCCGAATGCTGCGTTTACAACTTTTGAGTGTTTTTCTATTCAATCATTTTTAATATATTCTTATGTTAATCCTCTACGTTTCTGGAGCGTATAGGAGAGTTAAAGAACCACAAAAGATACCATTCTTGTGGAAGCCAAAACAATAACTCTTACTGTCAGGATATCCAGGTATTTTTCAAATTTCGGCTTCAATATGCATTCGCACGTTCGATATGTCTACAAGTCGAATATAAAGAGTGACCATTTTGTCTACTCTCAATATTGAACGAGTTACATTTTTAGTTGGAGAGCTGAAAAGTACAAAAAAACGCCTTTTTACTTACTAAATTTTTTTCCTGTGCCCGCGATCGACTTAAGCTCGCGCGCGAAATTTCATCCTTCTGTCCCTTCTCATTCTCGTTCTGAGTTATTTTTCTTGTTCAAATTTAAAAATAGGCAATAGGAATACTTTTTTGGTGGTTATTGTACACTAAGGAAACAAACTTCCCAAACGGGGTTTCGATAACTCGCAAAAACCTCCACATTCCTCTGTGGCAGAAACCTCTGGAACCAAACTCGGTTTTGAAGCGACAGCGGAGAGACCCAAAAACAGTCCATGGTCCTTACTGGGTCCAAGAGGGATCATTATTATTATTATTATTGTCATGGATTAGGACAATTAAACATTTTGATAAGTAAAATTGGGTCCACCTGGATCTTTAAGGCCTCTTGCCGGCGACCTAGGGCTCGCCGATTGGGACGAGTTAGCTAAGAACAAAACAATCTTACCAACCCATTCCGAAAAAGAAGGTTGTTACAGGGAAAACGAGTTTGAGTTAGAATTAGTGAAGCTATTCCCCACAATTAAGGTTATTCATTCTTAATTGTATCCACGTTCTTGTATAAGTTGAATCTGTATAACATAATGAACCTCCTCTCGATTGAGAAAAGATTCATCTCTTCCACAGTATGGTGCTATTTTGACAAAGACCAAAACCGACTTATTCTAGTACAGCTATTTTACAAGCTTCGTCCTCCATTACCCTTCTTACCAAGATAAATAGGAATAACGATCGCGTTACACCCCAACTCTTCTGATAATCCAAGTTCCACGTCGATAAGACCAGCCGTTCCTGAGAAACGAAAGATCTGTTAGAAAAACCAAGACGATCGTCCAACAGGCCACCTACGGTGGCCCAAAATCGAGAAACGTTCTCCCACGGGTTGCCTCCGATAACCCAAGATCGGGCCTCGCACTCTATTAAACTTCTTAATAAAGACAAATACGCCCTGTGTCGGGTTAGTCTGCGACTGGCCACCTGCGGTGGCTCAAATTCAAGTTCCGCCCTCTATTGCCCTTTTTACCAAAATAAATACAAATAACGATCGCGTTACACCCCAACTCTTCTCATAATCCAGGTTCCACCTCGATAAGACCAGCCGTTCTTAAAAAATTAAAAATCTATCAATAAAACAAGATGATCGGTAGCCTTCAAATCGTCCGAAAGTCACTCCTTCACCACTGCCAATAATCAAATTCTCATCTCGCGAGGACCAACCGTTCCCGAAATAAAATGTCTGTCGAAAAACTAAAGACGATCAATGGTGCTCAAATCGCTTGAAAGCCACTCCCACACCGCTGTCAAAAATCAAATTCTCATCTCACTAAGACCAACCGTTCCCGAGATATAATAGTGTCTGTCGAAAAACAAAAGAAGATCAATAGTGGTCAAATCGCTTGAAATCACCTCCCACATCACTGTCAACAATCGAAGTCCCACCTCGCTAGGACCAACCGTTCCCGAGATATAAGTGTCTGTCGAAAAACAAAAGACGATCAATGGTGCTCAAATCGCTTAAAAGCCACTCCCACACCACAGACAACAATCAAAGTCCTGTCTCGCTAATATCAACCGTTCCCGAGATATAATAGTGTCTGTCGAAAAACAAAAGACGATCAATGGTGCTCAAATCGCTTGAAAGCCTCTCCCACACCACTGCCAACAATGAAATTCTCATCTCGCTAGGGCCAGCCGTTCCTAAAGTATAGTCCAATCTTTACCCTTTTGAGATGACGTCATCATACTTGGTAGCTTTACGTATGGTTTAGATTAAATCGGAAACAAACTTGACAACCCTGGAAATAAATAAAAAATAAGTAAAAGTATTGCCGTCTCGATGTTCAGGACGTCAATTAATAATTTTGTTTTGTTTTCTGCCTGTTGTTTGACTGAAAGCAAAACGAGAAGAAAAATTGTGACGTCATCCCAAAAGGGTAGAAATCCAACTGTATGGATGTGCATCGCAAAAGCAAAATCCAGAAGTCAATTCGACCATGAGTTCTGAAGATACAGAATATCTAAAAAAAAAACAATATACCATCGTTGGGAAACCTCCGTTTCGAAAACGTTTTCTAAGATGTCTTCGATGAAAAAACTCCCATCTCTATACGTGACGTTCTAATGCAATCTCTATCGCAATAATTTTAATAAATGTCCATGCCCAACATCAATGTCGGAGAGAGAACGTCACCTTGACGTTGAACACAGGAAAAGTCTTGTATTAAAATTGGTAGGGGCAACCGGCTGCAATATCCTTCCTTTACGCTGCCCAACAGACGTCTACGATCATCCACCGGCTCTCAATAACCATTGGCGTTCCTATTGAAGAAAAAGGCAACGTTGGTTATAGCTGTTAATCGGTCCCTTTTCCCGCCATTTTGTTAAATTTTGACGAAGTATAACGCCATCTCTTGATTGATGATTTTCGCCTATAATATATTTTCATTAAGATATTTCTAATAGGAACACCAACCACCAGCAGTATCGTCGCCCTGTTAACCCTCCGCTTTCGCTTCATTGTCGTCAAGATACCACAACCATAACATCAAGTTCCAATCTGTGTCCGAGATGACACCAACTAGCAATAGTCACCACATCACAGTTTTCCGGTAACTTGATCGTCCTGAACTACAAACAAATCATGGGAGAAGGTTTGGACTGGCCACAATAATTGCTGGACTTGAACACGAGATTTTTTTCTGTCGTGATACCTCAAGTACCGCTATAGAAATCTTCAGAAATCGCATTACGACACAGCAAGTTACAATCGATTATAATAAACTTCAAAGTTAGAGATGCCATAGATCATTATCTGCTGGTCTTTTCTAAACACTCTTCTGGTTGTCAGAAATGGAACATCTCGCATCACAAGTGCTCATTCAGCAAGTGTAGAATATCTCGTTTCGATTCTAATCCGCTTCGACTTGACTTTGTTGGTCGCTACATGACTCTTGTCTGGATTGGAACTCGACTGTCTAAAACAATAAGAATTTTCTTGATCTATTCGATACGAACTCAAATTTTTTAAGATTTCCCTTTTAAGTTGTTTGAGAATTAATCAAGTAAACATTCATAAACAGGTAACTTAATTGTTATCTTCTCGTTGAGCTGGCACGGCTGGTGGGACATTATGGAAGTCTTGTAGTTCGAATTACAAATAAGACTTCTCCTGGAGACCAGACATTCACGACTTGACGTCTTTTCAACTTCTGGTCAAGAGTGAAAACTAATCATTAATCCTCTAACAGGGGGGAACTATGGTGCGTCGTACCCAAATCTATGTGCGGTTTTGTTATTTTTCATTATTCGTCGATAGTAGTAACACAAATAAAAAAAGAGGAAATTAAGTCAGTTGGCTTGAATTCGTTACAGCTTCTAAAAAACTGTTCGCTTCTTTTAACTGCAGATGAGAAAAATTGATTTTCAAGCCCAGAAGTAGATACCATGGGGTTACAGGATTAGTTCAAGCAAAATTGACAAACCTGGATGGATGATAGAAGAGTTGAGATTCGGCAAGTAGTCGCCAATTTGTAGCTTGCAAGGAGAGAGAAGGTTAAGGACCGTTCGCGAAATTAACTTAGAAGATGAGAAAGTAAATGTTGAGGTTAGAAGCCATTCCTGGTAAAGATCACGGGTGAAATCTTGTCTTTTTATTTAAGAAGCTTGTGTGCTTGTCTCGAGTTCAAAATAGAAGGATATGGAAAAATCTCAACTCAAGTCTTCCATTGTTTTTGTCAATAATCAAAGATTTTAGTTCGGATGTCTTTCAATTTAATAATAAAATAATAGTAACGTCTCGTTTTCTCCCCTCTGGTATAGAGCCAAGTCCAACTAACTGAATGATATAACTGATAGTTCTGTTCTGAGCATCAAATCTATGGCAGACGAATTTCTGTGCGAGTTGTAAACGTGTCAGTATAGGAGCTTGAGCGAGAACTGCGGGAAGTTGTTCTAAGTTTTGGTTTTTCAGCGGAGAACTACAAGAAGGAAATCCACAAGAATTACAGGTACTGTTCAGCTCACATAACACATCGTTCAATAAGTCCCGAGACTAACCCAGAGATGGTGCTAGTAGTACCAAACTAGCCACGTTTCCCTAGAGTGCGAACCTTCACATGAAACGTGTAAAAATTTCACGTCGATTGGACCACAAACAGCAGAGTTATCGAGGTTAGAGTAAAGTCACTTTGTAATTTGTTTGAAAAATGGAACAAAGCGAGTTTCGCGTGTTGATAAAACATTGTTTTTTAATGGGTAAAAACACCGTAGAAGCCCAGCAATGGCTTGAGAAACGTTACCCGGACTCCTTTCCATCCAAATCAACGATTTGTCGTTGGTATGCTGAGTTTAAACGTGGTCGTACGGACACAAACGATGCGGAACGTTTGGGTAGGCCATTGGAAGCCGTTACACCGGAAAATGTGAGTGAAGTATTCAAAATCGTAATGAAAAATCGCAAAGTAAAGGTCCGTGAGATTGCAGAAATGACACAGATATCATCTGGAAGCGTATTTACAATCCTTCATGAAAAATTGAGCACGAAAAAGGTTTTTTCCAAGTGGGTGCCGCGATTGCTTTCAATGGAACAAAAACAGCAACGAATCGACGATTCAGAGAGCTGTTTATCGCTATTTACTCGCAATAAAAAGGATTTCCTGCGTCGATACGTGACCATGGATGAAACATGGATACATCATTTCACTCCGGAGTCGAATCGGCAATCATCTGAGTGGCGCATGGCTGGCGAAAGCCGCCCAAAGCGTCCAAAAACGCAGCAATCTGCTGGCAAAGTCATGGCGTCTGTTTTTTGGGATACACATGGCGTCATTTTCATTGACTACCTGGAAAAAGGTAAATCGATCAACAGTGATTATTATATTGACTTGTTGGTACGTTTGAAGGAGGAGATCGCAGCAAAACGACCGCACATGAAGAAGAAGAAAATCCTTTTTCAGCAAGACAATGCACCATGCCACAAGTCCATGAAAACAATGGCAAAAATCTACGAGTTGGGCTTTGATTTGCTTCCCCACCCCCCCGTATTCGCCAGATTTAGCCCCCAGCGACTACTGGCTCTTTGCTGATCTCACAAAAATGCTCCAGGGAAAATAATTTGGCTCGAATGAGGAGGTCATTGCCGAAACTGAAGCCTATTTTGAAGCAAAGGATAAATCCTTCTATAAACATGGTATAGAAATGTTGGAAAGGCGTTGGAAAGATTGTATCACTCTAAAAGGAGATTATATTGATGAATAAAAATGATTTTTGAAAAAAAAAATGTTGTTTTCGTTGTTAGTCTCGGGACTTATTGAACGATGTGTTACTTCCTTCGATCAGTGAAATCAATCCAACCGAAGCAACGAATGCAGATGTTATTCGACTGTTCGTCGTCGAGACAGAGAATTTCAAGGAAAATTCAATTAGACAGTCAAGAAATGAAAAAAGTAAAAATAATAATAAATTTGCGTTGCAAATTCCAATTATCAAACAAACCCTGTATACAATGGAAATTTACCATTCTATTTATAGAATCAAACAAAACTTTGTAAAATAAGGTTCTCTTTAGTTGTTTGGTTCTCTTTTATCAATCATTAAACTTCGACTACGAGCTTTTATGCAAATCCTTGTGACACGCACACGCAACAAATATTGCGTGTTTCATCCAACTTCGGCACCCCAATACACTTTCGGTTTAATAGGGTGAAATATTGAACGAAAGTATACCACCGAAAGTACGATACACAACAACATGATAATTTTCAGTAATTTTTCAAGCAAATCATAAAAAAGAGAATGAAATCAAGTCGTGCGTACTAGCCAACTGTCGTTGTTGGACATTGAAATTTTCATTTCAGCCTAACAGCAAATTCCTACATAGTGAAAGGCCAAAGACAGGTTAATTCTATTTTTTTTGTTCCTTTTAACATCAGCTGTTACATTAATACACATACAGATGTTATTTTCGGTATCGGTTTGAATAAATTGCTTCATTATAGCTTCGAGGCAAATCTTCTATTAATGATGAGCTGGAAAGTGTCCAGCAGAAGCTGCAGTGTTTGCAATTTTCCTTACGGAAATGGGAACGAACTGTTGGTTTGGACTGATATAAAAAATCTAGAAAAAATATAGCCTTGCGTGTGCTGGCGAACAAAACCATTTCTGTTTCAATCTCGAAACAATTGAATTCGCATACGTATCAAATTTATTTGTTTCAATTTTTAATTAAAATCTTTTAAGGCTATAAAACTGAAAATGTTACTTTAAAAAGTCGCATATAATGACCTAAATTCTTATTTCTGCGTGTTCCGCTAGAAACTTTTTAAAATTACCATCATTTCTGCATCTTGCATTGTCCTACATCTCGTTAACATAATAAATTATGTTGTACATCGGACATGCAAACACACATTTTTCTTGGTGCTTGAAAAAATCGTTTGCAAATTTTAACAAAATCAGAAAACAGAACTGTTACGTCATCAACATCAAGTCATACCTCGCCGATTCTAGACGTAAAATACAATTAACGGTTCATATGCAATGTTGCACCTCTCTCATAAAAAAAGGTCAGGGCAAGTCGTTTAATTTTATACTATACAACACTATTATACAACAGGTAGGAAGTATGGGTGATTATGTTTCAGTTTTGGTGTCTGTAATGTAAATGGGACAAAATAAATAGTGGTATCATTTGCGCTTTCGGATTATTTGGGGTAATGGTGTATCGATCAACTAACATTAATAATGTTGTCGATAGAATTGGCCTTCAAAGTCGAAATGTTATATTTATATTTGGTCAAACTAGTTTTGGATTAGAAAACAAGTGAAATAAAATGTGATATTTATGAATTCGCTTAGAAACCGATCTTCTTTACGAAAGTTCCTTTTTTCTACAAGAACTTATCGGCATTGATTATCATAAGAGCTACTTTAACTGGAAAATATCGAGGGTGGTCACGAATAAAGAAATTAGAATTATTCTATTTATTAAGATTATGGTGCTTTCTCTTGAAGAATATTTGGATTGTATTGAAAACATCGTTATGGTATTGGAACACTAACGATTTACTAATTTAGTAAATATACGATAAATGTCTTTATTGTGCACTAAAAGTATATCAGACCTACCTTTCACAGCGCACCCGTTATTATTTACAGATCTTGGTTTTTCTCCAATATGCGCCCAGTAAAGTATGCAACTAATAGAAATTTCCGTTTTATCAGTTTCTCAGAAAATTTGTTTATTTATAAAATTTTGTACTTACCTCAAAACTTCCAATAGCAGAAATAAGACTTTCATTACTGTCACCAATAATAAAGTAAACTCGCAAAAACATTATTAAAAAACGACTTAATTGCAAATTCACTCAAAATTTTTTAATTTATCCCCAGTAAATTCCCACTTTTTTTAAGATCCTCACTAATTTCCCCACCAAGTTCAAAAAATCCCCAGTTTGGGGTAAAATCACCACATCTGGCAACACTGCAGTACTTACAACTTATCTTCAATTTTCATTTTGCACCTCCTCGTAGACTGGAGACACTTGTCGCGGCCCGAAAAAAACCGGTAACTCCTTGAGCGGCCCGGCAGGCCCGAACATTCCAAGAGGCCTAAACGGCATAAACGACACGAGAGGTTCGAACGGCCCAACAGAGAATGCTGGAAAGCAAAAAAGTCCAAGAGGAGCAGAGCAGTCCAAAAATCCCGACGGTCCGAGAGATCCGAGAGATCAAAACGGTCCGATAGACCCAAAGGGCAGAAAAGTATGGTATGGTCCGACAGGGCCAAGAGGTCCAACAGGCTCTAGCAGTTAAACAGTCTCGAAAAAACCAAACAGTCCGACAGACCTGATAGACCCGTATGGCCCGACAGGGCCAAGAGATTCAACAGCTCTAAAGGCTCAAAAAAACCAAACGGCCCGAAGGGCCAAGAAGTCCAAAAGACCCGTAGAGCAGTATGGCCCGATGAAGCCGATAGGTCCAACAGGTTACAACAGCTCGATAGGCTTGAAAAAACCAAACGGCCCGAAGGGCCAAAAAGTCTAAAAGATCCCATAGACCAGTATGCTCTGACAGGGCGAAGAGGTCGACAGGCTCCAACAGCTCGACAGACTTGAAAAAGTCAAACGGCCCGAAGGGCCGAGAAGTCCAAAAGATCCCAAAGACCAGCATGGCCCCATAGGGAAGAAGAAAACGGAATCAGGGCTCTTTTAGTTAAACCAGCCAACATAACCAACCCAGCAAGCTCCAACAGCTCGACAGGTCTCAAAAAATCAAACGAGACCTCATGACCAGTATGGTCCGATAGGTTCCAACAGCTCGACAAGCCCGAAAAACCAAACAGCCCGAAGAGCCAAAAAATCCAAAAGACTCGTGGACCAGTATGACCCGACAGGGTCGAAAGGTCCGACAAGCACCAACAGCTCGACAGCTAGAAAAAAATCAAACGGCCCAAAGGGCCAAGATAGCCAAAAGGCTCGTAGACCAGTATGGCCCGATGGAGCCGAGAGGTCTAACAGGCACCAACAGCTCGACAGGTTCGAAAAAACCAAACGGCCCGAAGGGCCAAAAGTCTAAAAGACCCCGTAGACGAATATGGCCCGACAGGTTCCAACAGCTCGACAGCCTCGAAAAATCCAAACGGCCCAAAGGGCCGAGATGTCCAAAAGACACGATAGATCAGTATGGCCCGATAGGGCCGAAAAGTTCAACAAGCTCCAACAGTTCGACAGTCTCGAAAAAACCAAATGGCCCGAAGGGCAGAGAAGTGCAAAAGACCCCATAGACCAGTATAGCCCGATAGGGCCGAGAACTGCAACAAGCTTCAACCGCTTGACAGGCTCGGAAAAACCAAACGGAAGTCTAAAAACCCTCATAGAACAGTATGGTCCGACAGGCCCGACAAGACCGAACCGCTCGAGAGGCTGGATTTACTGGACGCTGGCCCGAAGCGGTTGATACATTTTAAACTGAGGCCCGGCCCGACCCGTACCCGAGATTTTTCTGTGGGTTTCCTATTTATTGTGATGTTCGATGCGTAGTTTTTGGATTGCTTCGTCGACATGCTCCACTTTCTGGTTTTCGTGGAGAGTTTGGTTTGTGACATACCACGGAGCATCCGGATTGGATTGGCTTCTTTGGATAATTGCAATGTTGGCACCTCCATAGTTCAGCCCCGTACGTCCAGATTGGTCTTATGATTGTTTTATATATCAAAAGTTTGTTCTCTAAGGTTAGCTTAGAGTTTCAGTTAATCAGCCAATATAAATCTTTTACTTTTAGGTCTATTTTGTTTTCATTTTTTGGCTATGTGTTCTCTCCAGGTCACACCTTTATCGAGATGAATTCCGAGATATTTTATAGTCGTGACTTGTGGTATTTAGATGTTGTTTAAGCACAATGGAGGGCAATCGTCCTTCCTTTAGGTAAATGCTACCTGGACAGATTTTGTTTCATTAATTTTAATTTTCCATTTTTGCAACTACTTCTGCTAGTTGTCTTTGGAGCAGTGTAGAGGCTGTTTCTGGATTTTTATGCCTTGCAAGGATAGCATCGTCATCTGCAAATCTACCTGTGGTTTTGTTGTTTGTCAGAAGGTCTGCTGTGTAGAGTAGGCATAGAAGCAGTCCCATGTCGCTACCTGGCGAAACTCCAACTTGAATGGAGAAGGGAAGAGATGTGTATTCATTAACTTTAGTTCTGAATTCTTTGTCACACAGATATGATTTTAGAAGGTTGAAATAGGTTAACGGGAGATATTTTTGATTTAGTATAACAGTCCTATGTGCCAGGCCTTATTTTCCTCTAGGGCTTGATTAGTAGTGTGACTAATTCTATGACTTTGTTGTACGGTGGAGTGTTTTTCTCAAAAGCCGAATTAGTGCGACAGTATCCAATCTGGGGTATTGAGATCATAGTTGATGTTTTGTAACAGTAGCCTTTCGAGTAGTTTGGAAACAACAGGTACTAAACCTATAGGGCGGCATGATGTGACATTATTTGGATTTTTGCCAGGTTTCGGAATCGATATAATTTCTGCTGTTTTTAACATTTTCGGCCAGTAGTTTAATCTTAGGATGGTGTTAAATATAAATGTTACGAGCACATCTCCTTTTCTCGGCAGTTCCTTTACCATTTTTGGAGTTATTTTGTTCATTTCGGGTGTTGGTCTCTTTTTGGACTTCTGGGGTAGTAGTAAAGTGTTTGATGGCAGGAGTAGTTATGGGAATGTTCGGTGCCATGTAGCTCTAGCTTTTCCTTTTATTTAATTTATTTTTAAAAACTGAGACTTAAATGATGCGTAAACGGAATTTTCTTTATTTATTCCGCTTATTACGAACTTCGTATATAACGAATTCAGTTTTGCAAGTTCTGATTGTTTGTTATAACCGACCTTCACTGTAGTTACTCTTGCTGTGCTCTATGTAAAGCCAATAAAGAAAAAAAGTGCCTGACTTGTTTATGATTTTCGAAAAGCCTTTTTAAGTTTAATAATTTGGTTTTAAAACTTATTTATTCTATTATTCTTGTAATAAAAATGCTAAACCTCTTTACATAATTCTTACAAGATAATTAATTATGAACTGTATAACAATTAGAAAAAAAAGACGGTAGATACCTCACGGATGTGTTTGATTGCAAAATTAACTATTCGTTCTCTTGCAGTTTTCCTGAGAAAAACACAATTTGCAAAAATGAGTTCTCCATTTTAATTCAAAAAACTTTCGATTAACCTAAGGGACAAAATAGCAATGTACAAGCTCAGAAACGCAAAGAAAAGAGGGTCGAGTCTATGCGTAACTATGTACTGTATACTTACTTTGAGCAGAGTTAACAGTGTCATGAGGATCTTGACACCCTGTATATTTTGTTTCTTAAAAATTACTAGCATCAGGTCTATTGCTTCTGCTCAAATCAGAACAAGATTTTATCCCTTCCACGAAAAGCTTAAATTTAAAGATATTCTGCGCATAATGCATTAAAATCGTGTTATCTAAACCTGGATAGGTAAGTACCTATCTGCATAGTATAACATGGTCCGATACCGAAAGACGGTTATAAAATTTAAGTACTTGAGAAAATATTTAGTTTGGCTAAGATTTATGTATCTCTTAAAATTCACGACATTCACTGACCGAAAACTTTAAGATTTATTAAACAATTAAAGTCTGCTGCATAAACTGCAACAATAAAAACCCACATTAAAGCCATGAAGAACTCGTCTTAATCTTATTTTACTTTTACGTTCAACTTTCATAAAATGCATACTTACTGTGGTGGTTCATTATTCAAACAATCTTATCAAAATGCATCAGGCTTGGTTTTTTCGCAAACGTATCATTTATGACGATTCGCAAATTTGTCATCATCAGCTTATATAAAGCCAAAAATAACAGTTAAGTACATCCAAATCCCTTATAAATAAACCTCGGTACTATTCTTTCTATATTTTACATAATAAATTGCGTAGCTCTCTACAGCTTTATCCCCACAAAACGCCCTTTAAGTAATCTCGTTTTTCTTTACTTTTACTTTCTCCCTTTTATAAAGATACCTATTTACAATATTATTCACATTCCTACGCAATTACTGGCCATTCAATGCTCCAAAACTGAAAAATTATGTGTGGGTGGCTTAACTTGAACTTGACTTGAGGTTTTAGAATGTACATTTGTCTGTTGGACAAAAATACCCTGCAGACGTTTATTCAGCGCGTGCTGTAACAGCAACGTAATTAAGAGGATGAAACGCGCACAAAAAGTTTAAAAAAGTAAATTAAGAGAAAAAAATAGGTGAAATAAAAGTAGACACTTCCTAGCTTACTATCTCAAAATAGATTTGTGATTTCACTCAAACGTTAAAGTGTAAAATAGTTATGACGGTAAGTCATAACATTTCTTACAAATACATTGTATAAAAATCTTAATTAATTCGTCCTCAGTCCATATAAAGCACAAATAATAAACATTGCTCTCTATATTGCATTTTTTCCTCTTGAAAAGGCCAATGACTTGTTAAGGACGACCAATTGTGAAGGTTATCATAAAAGTAACACTTATAAAAGCATTGTCAAATTAAAGTCCTTACCTGTTAAAGATTCAAAAACGCTGAGAATTTAAAAAATTCAGGATATTTCAATAACCAAACTCATGTTGTAAACACACTTCACAGAACACTATTCAGTACAAATACGTTCATGACGTAAAACTGACATTTGTTGACACTACCCGAACGTGAGTTTGCCCGGAATTTAAACACCGATAGTTCAATTAATCCAATAATTTTGTCCCAGATAGTAATAATAGTCTGTAGTAAAGAATAACTAAGAATTTATTGTATGTGACGTTCGATGAATGCTACCTTTATGAACAATGCACTGTGATTGAGGTTATGTTCCTGACGCTTTAACAAAACAAGAAGTGGTTATGGAACCGCATTTCAGGAATGCCGGGAATATTAATCAATAAACCACAAAGCGGGAATTTAAAATTGTAAATTTAAAAATGTTGAACTTAAATATTGGTATATTGGGACATGTGGATTGTGGTAAAACCACTCTGGCTAAAGCTTTAAGTGAAATAGCGAGCACAGCTGCTTTTGATAAAAATCCACAATCGAAAGCTCGAGGAATCACATTGGATTTAGGATTTAGTTCGTTTTACCTTCCAGTTCCTACTCATCTTCAAGATAAAGTATCACAAGATAAAATTCAACTTACTTTAGTAGATTGTCCTGGACATGCCAGTTTAATTCGTACAATTATTGGTGGAGCACAGATTATTGACTTAATATTACTCGTAATTGATGTTACGAAAGGCATTCAAACACAAACAGCAGAATGTTTAGTAATAGGAGAAATTACATGTAAAAATATGATTGTGGTTCTTAATAAAATTGATTTATTGGAAGAAGATAAGAAAATACAGCATGTAGAAAAGGTATGGCTAGAAGGGTTGCCTATAATAAAGGCGCTTTAACATTTTTAATATTACAGATGAAGAAAAGATTAAAACATGTCTTGTCAACAACATGTTTTGCCGACGCAGCTATAATCAGCATTTCAGCAAATCCCAAGGACACTGATAAACCATCAGGCATCGAAGATCTTATGCAGCAAATATCTAAGTCTGTTTTTATTCCGTTGAGACAAGTCGATAGACCATTCCTTTTTGCAATTGATCACTGTTTTGGTATCAAAGGAAAAGGAACGGTTATTACAGGAACAGTACTTCAAGGAAGTATTAATATTGATGATGTAAGATAACATAAAATCTATTTTTACTTATTATTCAACAAAATCTTTTACAGGCTATTGATTTACCGGCAATAAACACAACAAAGAAAGTGAAATCGATGCAAATGTTTAAGAAACCAGTTGTTTCTTCTAAAGCTGGTGATAGATTAGGAATTTGTGTAACACAGTTCGATCCTAAATTAATGGAACGTGGTATTGCATGTTCTCCTGGTTTAGCTAATTTCATATATTGTTGTATATTACCAGTTAATAAAATTAAATATTTTAAAAATCAAATTAAAAGTAAATCAAAATTCCATATTACAATCGGTCATGAAACTGCTATGGGTACTGTAACGTGTTTTAATCACAATGATAATTCTGCTGTTGATTTAACCAAAGATTACTTCTATAGTGAACATTTAAATGATGATCCAGATATTAGCTTGCAAGAATACATGCTAATTGAGTTTGAAAAGCCAGTTCTGGCTGTGGATAATTGTAAGATTATTGGTTCAAGATTAGATATGGATATGCATGGAAATGATTGTCGTATAGCATTTTGGGGAAATCTTTTAATATCTTGTAAAGAAAAAGAATATAAAACCTGTTTTTTACCAAATTTAAAAGTTTATAAGAATAAATGTAAAACTGGTATAGTTGAAAGATTAGTTAATGAGAATACGGTCATTGTTAAGAATATTTTTAAAAAGGAGACTAATATAGAAGTATTTATAGGTTTAAAAGTGAATTTAAGTACAGGCGAAATAGGTATAATCGAAAGTTCATTTGGACAAAGTGGAAAAATTAAGGTTTATGTGAAAGACGGCTTGAATCAGGACACACTTGATATTTTAAATTCGAAAAGTAAAACTGAAAACAAAACAGCTATTGTAGTGACACTTCTATTTAAAAAATACATTTATAATATCAGTAGAAATATTACACAATAAGATTCTATGTATAGTATGTAACCATGTTAAAATGTAAATCAAACGGTAAAGCATCCTGATGTTCTTGTTCCATGCTCTCATATTGATGTTGATTTTGTATTCTACTTTAAACGTTTAATTGTCATAGCAATAATTGATTAATAAATGGTAGCAGAAAGATTGTATTGTTTATTTGTTATCATTTTATGTCCAACAACAACAACAACCAACACTCCATATGCTAATGATGTATGGTCCTTATTGCATTATATAACATATAGGTGCATAGTACAAACTAAAAGTTTGTCTACAAACGTTTTTCTTCTTCTCTTCTAAATTTAATTTTCATATCAACGCCCCTCTGGTAGACCCTTGATTTATAATATTCAATAGCAGTGCTAATAATGTTATCTGCAGTTATCAGACTTTTTTTCACTCAAAAAGAGAACAATTAATCAGAAATTGAAATGAAAAATTGATCAAATCAAATACTCATCATAAATCTTTAAACGAGATTTCAGATTCTGCTGAAATTGCCAGCTGAAACTTTCTAAAAACTGTAATCAGAGGAACCCGATTAACATTATTAATTCGAAGAAAAAGAATACTGAAGCACTTCTTTTCTTAATCGTAACTGTAAAATAAATTATTATACTGATTACTCTATTTATATCCACTTTTACAATTTTCTTATTAAAATGACACTTTAAAAAACAGTAGTAGCATATTCAGAGCTCGTATAAAGGGGCATGCATGAAATATTATATAAACTGGTCACATTTACGATTTTCTTTCCTGCTTTGTATTTATTTAACTCTTCTAAAAGAGTTCCAAGGTAAGGAAGAGACTGAACACTGAATTCTGCTTATAAAAGCATGAGAGAAAAACTAATGGTAAATTGAATATTGATGTGATTTAGTAAGATTTTGCAGCAAAACTTGTATAATAAGGACAACATTTAAAATTTCCCACCAGCTGCTTTCCTTCATCTCGCAACCACTTCTTACATCGCTTACATCCTGATGGCGCCACTTCTGCTACAAGAAAATATAAATACAGAAATCTTATTCGACATGTACAGGAGAAAGGGTCGAGGAGGACAAGTTTGTGAATTTGTGCAAGAGCAAGAAAGCTTAGATGGGCTCGTAGATTTTAACATTTGTTCCTATTTGGGGTATTTGATTGAAAGCAAAAGACAATAATGGAGTCTGCAATCAAGACAGAATCAAATGAAGATTATAAAACGCCAAATTTACTCGCTATTAAACAGGAACTTCTTCTCACATCGGATGGTAATAAATTGATTAATAATATTTATGTATTAATTTTATGCAAAAATGATCTTTTTTTATATGAAGATATTAAAGATCCCGAAGATATAGTACATACAGAGTTAGATATTATAAAACAAGAGCAAGAAAATACAAAAGTGGAATTATTACAAGCAAACAATAAATTAATGCAATGCGACATTTGTGGCTGTAAATGTACACAAAAAAGCAGTTTACAAATACATATGCGGATTCATAGTGGAGAGAAACCTTTCGAGTGTAAAATGTGTAATTATAAGTGCACAAAGAAAAATAATTTGCAAACACATATGCGTGTGCACAGTGGAGAAAGACCATTCGCGTGCAAAATGTGCAGTAATGCATTTACAACAAAGAGCAGTCTTCGAAGACATTTACGTGTTCACAGTGGAGAGAGACCTTTTGAATGTGAAATATGCTACTACAAATGTGCACAAAAAGGAAATCTAGAAGCCCACATGCGCATCCACAGTGGAGAGAAACCTTTCTTGTGTAACCTCTGTGATTATAAGTGTACCAGGAAAAGTAGTTTAAGAGCACATGTACTTGTTCACACTGAAATGAAACCCTTCGAATGTAAGACGTGTAATTATAAATGTAAACATAGCAGCAATTTGCAGGCACACATGCGTATTCATAGCGGGGAGAAGCCTTTTAAATGTAATGTCTGTGACTGTAAATTTACTAGGAAAAGCAGTTTAAAGACGCATATGCGACTTCATAGCAGTGAAAAGCCTTTTAGGTGTAGCCTATGCAGTTATAAATGTACAAGAAAAAGTAGTTTAGAGATGCATATGTGTGTTCATAGTGGAGAGAAACCTGTAGAATGTAAAATGTGTAGTTATCGATGTGTACACAAAAGTAATTTGAGGACACACATGCGTGTTCATAGTGGAGAAAAACTTTATAAGTGCAATGTATGTTCTATAACCTATGCGAGAAGAAGTAATTTAGAAACACATACGAGAGTGCATAGTAATAACGAATTATTTAAAAAGTCCTGATTTGTAAATATTAAATGATTTTATTACTTAAAGTTTTTTTAATCTACTTGTTAAGTAAGTTCTCTTACTAAAGGCAGTTCTTGGGTAAGAACACAAAGATATACAAATCTGTAGACTACGATTTATTGCCAAACAAAAAAAATCTAAAACAATATTTCAAAAAAGGATCAAGATATATTAAAATTAAAAATCTTTGCATTTTATTTAAATAAAGTAAAATTTATAATTTTTGAAAGCTTGAATTAATCGCTTCAAAAAATGTTGTTTTTGCAAAACCTAAGGGAGAAACATTTCAAAGAAACAAAACATTTCTGATTTTAAAATATAAAACTAAACCTTTTTGAATGAAGAAAAACTTTATTTGTAAAATCAAAATTCGTTTTAGCTAGTCATGCATGCCAGGTTTTTAGGGTTGGAAGGATACCAACAGATAAAGATGGTATACACTGACCGATAAAGAGTTTGCCATGCTTGTTTACATCTTAACAGTAAGAATATTAATTTTAATCATTCTCCTATGATAAATTAATGTTTTTCATGTTAGGTATAGCCTTTTGCTTCATTATACAGAGTATTTCACGGAAAAAGGGCAATATGTCAAGAAGTAACAGAACATCAGGAAATAAGTGTACTTTGCTTTATAAACTTATATCTAAAAATACTTAGTTTTTGAGATACTGGGTGTCACAAGAAGACTCTTGTTTTTTAATATCTCCATAACAACATGAGCTATTTATTGAAATTTTATACATTGCTATTACTACAGAAGATCTACTTTTCTGTAATATTTTATCACTGAAGAGCGACAGTCACACCACTGAAAAGTAAATTTATTGTAATTTTCTGAAATTTACAGATTTATTATATTCCTTCAATATAATACAGAATGAGTTGTTTAAGATACAATTGTCACATATAATTACTACAGAAAAGTTAATTTGCAAATCAAAAATTATAAAATCGACATAATTATATTGTTTTTTTAATTTTTGCCACTTATAAAATATTTTTCCACAGTTGCTCATATGGAAGTTTGTTCATTCGTCATCAGGATCACAGAAATGCAAGAGGGTTGGGTTTTAAAAGTTTCTGCAGGTGCCAGATTACCTAACAAGATTTACTTACATAAGTACTTCAAAGTCAGAGTAAAGAAGAAGAAGATTTCATAACCACTCAGTGTTACCAATCAAAGAATCTCCCTGGTTTTCGCTAGCACCAACTTAGAATTAAAATCCCCTGCTCTACAGCATCCTCTTGCAGCACATGTAACCCTGATGAGGAATCCGTAAATTCTCTAAGCCACTTTAAAAACATTTTTCCCCAGGTGCTCATATGGAAGTTTGTTCATTCGTCTTCAGGATCACAGAAATGCAAGAGGGTTGTGTTTTAAAAGTTTCTGCAGGTGCCAGATTACCTAACA
>VTPC01090227.1:227021-320601 GCA_011009095.1 Ignelater luminosus | reverse complement strand
AGTTTGTTCATTCGTCATCAGGATCACAGAAATGCAAGAGGGTTGTGTTTTAAAAGTTTCTGCAGGTGCCAGATTACCTAACAAGATTTACATAAGTACTTCCAAGTGAGAGAAAAGAAGAAGAAGATTTCATAACCACGCAGTGTTACCAATCAAAGAATCTCCCTGGTTTTCGCTAGCACCAACTTAGAATTAAAATCCCCTGCTCCACAGCAACCTCTTGTAGCTCATGTAACCCTGATGACGAATCCGTAAATTTTCTAAGCCACTTTTAAATCATTTTTCCCCAGTTGCTCATATGGAAGTTTGTTCATTCGTCATCAGGATCACAGAAATGCAAGAGGGTTGTGTTTTAAAAGTTTCTGCAGGTGCCAGATTACCTAACAAGATTTACATAAGAACTTCGAAGTGAGAGAAAGGAAGAAGAAGATTTCATAACCACACAGTGTTACCAATCAAAGAATTTCGCTAGTTTTCGATATCACCAACTAACAATTAAAACTCCTTGCCCTGCAGCATCCTTTTTCGGTTCTTGTAATCGTGATGAGGAATCCGTAAATTTTGTCGGAAACTTTTAAAAGACTTCTCTAAGAGCTCGTGTAGAATTTTGTTCATTCGTCATCATGATCACAGAAATGCAAGAAGGTTACGCTTTAAATGTTTCTGCAAGCGCCGAATTACAAAATATACTAGAAAATCATACAAACATGCTAAGTCTTACATCCTCTATTAAAACATCAAATTAGAAGAAGACTTAAAAGGAACTGACCTGCAAACTTGGAAAATGGTTGAAGAGGTTTTGTCAATGGAGAAGACCTCAGAATGCCAAATAAGAACAGAGATGCATTCTTAAACCATCACATTAGCGTTTAGAAATCCATTGTTGTATTCTGATAGAAAAGAATGTTGAGATTTGCTATTTTATCTAAATAATTATCAAAAAACTTGAGGTATTAAGATGCAACTTTCTATGCTTGTGGTTACACGATTAGTAAAAGGGAATTATTAAGTGGTTAGTGTCAGGCAACATTCCAAAAGATGTATGCCATTACACAGGTTTCCATAGTACTGTACAGTGAAAGTCGACCAAAGTGACCAAAAGCACAACAGTCAGCTGGGAAAGTTATGGCCACTACATTTTGGGATACACATGGAATATTGCTTATCGACTAGCTTCAGAAAGGAAAAACGATTACTGGCAAATATTATTGTGGATTATTGCAGAAATTGAAGGATGCAATCAGAGAAAAACGACCGTATTTAGCAAAGAAGAAAATTCTCTTGCTTCAAGACAATGCACCAGCTCACAAGTCCAAAAGAGTAATGGCAAAATTGCATACATTAAAACTCAAAATCTACCCTATTCGCCCGATTTGGCGCCTAATAGCGACTATTATCTGTTTCCAGAATTAAAAAGATGGTTGCAGGGAAAAAGATTTGCATCGAATAATGAAGTCATCGATGCAACAAACGCATATTTTGTGGAGTTTGACAAAACACAATACAAGATAGGTATATTTAGAAATGTTAGAAAATTGTTGGGTGCAGTATATAGAGCTGAAAAGACGGTATATGAAGAATATATAAAAACAAATGTGTTTTATTGTCAGTACAGGAAGCTTTTCAGTCCATATAGTATGCTAATGGAAACTAAAATTATATCTGCACAATATATAAACACACAGATTTAAAACATATTTTGTCTTGCCAAATGAAATATTTATTTTTATCTTAAAACGTTATTCCCTTTCTACTTTGAACCTATTGGAGTTGTTTATCTGAAGTTTTTTAAAGAAATAATTTTATTATTTATTGTTTTTAATTGTTTAATTTGTTCATTTTCTTGAGTTGGATTTATATTATGTTATGTACTAGCTTATAATAAATGAAGTATGTTGAAGCACTATAGTAATGATTTGTTAAAGTGTCAGAATCCTAGCAGCAAAACGTAAATAATTTCATTTTTCAAAGGCACGACACCTTTTTTTTTGCAGTGTGATTGTCCCTCTCTAAATCACTGCCCATGGTAAGAAGATTAATTGTAAAATATTACAGAATGATAGATTTCTTGTAGCAATAGCTACGTAAATCTCAACTAGACAGCTCATGTTGCTATGAAGATACTAAAGAAACAAAAATCTCCTCGTGAAACTTATTTTTTAATGTCCTATCACCTCCTTACATATAGCTCTTACTTCGTAAGACACACTGTATACTGAATCACTGCAAATCTTACATATCTTGAGCCTTGTCATTTGGAATTTTTATAGTTTAGGCAGCAAATATCAACACTTTTTAAGTTTCCAGCTTTTTTCTCGTCATCTTTTTATGTAGCAAGTATGTCAGTCATTCAAAACTACTGTGGTTTTGCAATCTTTCTAGAGCAACCTTTATAAATAATTTACAGTAATTGTCTAAAATAGTTTGGAAAAGGCCACAAATTTAGTTCAATACTTACTAATTTCTTGGCAGCAGAGTTGACATGCTGTGAATTAGAAAAATGTTTTATAAAGATAATTACAATTAGTAATATCAGTAATAATTTTATTTACGTTGATATGTTACATTGACAGTTATTTGCAAAAATTTAATACACAACAACTAAATCACAAAGTATTATTGCAAATATTAATATAATCTTGCCAATATGTATATATTTATGTGCCATTATCGTGCTAGTATTTAAGAGGTGGAATGTTTTATGTTTTATTATTCTTTGTTCTTCTTTAAAACTACTTGTAATTAAAATTATGCTATTCGTTATTAAGCAAAACAAATATTAATATAATAATGATCATTGGCACAATTGAAACAATAAGGTAGTACAAATAATATATAAAAATAGTCTTTTTTTACGGTTATTATTCAGTGAGTGAATTCAAAAACATCTTTAATTTTTGTTGTTGTCTATACAGCTACTTATAATTAATAATAAATTAAAAATTAATTTATTGCCTTATTACAAGAGTATTTACTCAAAGAAAAATATAAAAAGTTAATAAAATATGTGATTATGTGGTTTAATGAATGTAGAAAAAGAATTATGAAAGTTCTGTATTAATTACAATAGCAATACTAATATGTATATAGGAAGAAGTTTCGTTGCAGTAATTTAACAGTTAAAATATGTACAGTTCAAAAAATCTTGAACATAAGACGTGTTTGTAATTGAATTTTTATAAAATCCTTCAATACTATTATTTGGAAGCTTTTTATTTCAAGATTTTGGGAATTGTACCATTATTATTATCTTACAGTGAACTTACAGGGATTATGAATGACAACATGTGTCAAGAAGAATATTCTCCAATTATTTGCCTTTTAATATAAAAGTCAATTTTATTCTCTGTATCAAAATCACTTTAATGTTCAATAAAGTGCTAAATAATAATCAATGGAAAATACACTGCTTGCGTCATATGACCAGTCACAATCACACGTTAACTTAAATATAGTGGTGTAGTTATTTAGCCAGGTATAAATTGTTTTATTTGAAAAATAGTGTTTTATGGTAACTAGAAAATATAATAATACACTTATATTACATTGAACAGTAGCACTTATCACTGTCATATCTCTTTTCATTTAAATTTAGAATAAATTTTAATCGTTTATTCACACATACCGTGTAATAAGCAAAAGGTATAAGCTCTCTCTTTCTCTCTTTTTTATTAGCTCTGCATAAAATCATTTTTTCTTTCTACTATTGAAAATACCTACATAGGCGATTCAATCAATTGACTAGTAAATATAGAGTTTGTATATTTATTTTATAACACTATAAATTACTTCAACATTGGTACCTACACATTGTCTTACATTATTGTGCTTTGTGTGTATAATTTAACAAATGAATTATAAGCAAAAACGTGTAAAATAAAATGAATCTCTAAAATCTAACTTGAAAATATAAATTACATTCACTTTTAATCTTAAAGCAGTACTAAATGCACTTTTCGTCTTATCAACAATACAGAGTGCATACAAAAAGAATTATCCAAATGCAATCTAGTTGCCTTTGGACAATTTTTTACAAACACCCTGTGTTTGAAAAATTAAAAACAAATACTCTTTCTTGAAAGACAACTTAAAAGTCTAAGCTTTTTTTATCACCCTGTGTTCTATATACATAAAAATCTATCTGTACTTGATCCCTTCTATGACTAACCAGTCTTGCTAACACTACGTAGGAGCATACCCTAGATTTTTCCTTTGCAAGAATAAATGAATTTCTCTAAATGAAGGTCGTTCTATATCTTTCCGTCGCCAACACTCTACCATTAAATCATAAATGTCTTTGTTTGCTATCATAGGTCGAGGTAGGTACATATACTGGCCATCATCACAGTGTATATGGGTTAAATTCTCCATAACTTGAGGATCTGTGAGACCATCGAATGGTTGCCAACGACATAATGTAAGAATCTCCCACAATGTTACAGCAAATGCCCAAACATCCGTTTTACTAGTATACTTTGCTTGAAATACGCATTCCCATGCCATCCATCGTATAGGCAATGGAGTATTACCATCCACTTTATAATAATCGTTAACGTAAACTTCGTTGTATGTGCCGAAGTCACATATTTTTATTTGATATGCTTTTCCTATTAGGCAGTTTCTTGTTGCTAAATCACGATGAACAAAATTTAACGATTCCAAGTATCTCATACCAGAAGCAATCTGAGCACCCATATACAGAAGGCAATTAAAACTAAGAGATTTTACACCGTACGGTACACTATTGCTACTTTCAGCAGCTACATGAGTCTTTAAAAACTGGCACAAATCTCCGTGATCTAAATATTCCATTACGACACACAACTGTTCATCTTGACTACAAATACCTAATACCCTTGCGATATTTGGATCTTCTAATGCTGCTAAAATTCTAACATCACGGTAAAAGTCTTTCCTGAAAAAAAATCACAAAATACACATTAAAAATGTTTATATTGTCTAAATGGAAGTACAGTATTGTAGTTTCATTATTTATTATTGTGACACAAAGCATCTTTCAAATTAGGATGAAGATCAGGGGAAAAGTTTGAGGTATTCTAGGCACAAATGGTGTGATTAGATCTCTCTTTGCTAGGGTTCAGTATAATATTTTGTAAAATGTCATTATTTAGATATGAATAAAAGGAATAAATCTGTTGATTCATTTTAAAATATTGTGAAACGTTTTAAAATTCAGTACCTAGCAACTATTGACCAAGCAAATAATTTTTGTCTAGAATTGAATATCCAAAGATTTCAAAGATCTTCGCCGTTAAAATTAGAAATTTTCAATAAATATTACGACTTTGTTTAATTATTATTGAGTTTGAAAAATAGGAAACCACAAAAGTCTACACTTTAAAGATTAATCACCATTTTGCTATTTCAAAGTTGGTGATAAGCCTATAAAATCCTTGTCTTGCTTTTTCTTTGTAATAAAATATCAACATGAACATTTATTTCAATGAAACGCCACTTATTCAGCTATATAGGATCTAATCCCATCTAAAGGTTTGTTGTAATCTAACTGGCTTACATTTTTACAATGTTAAAGACTTCTACCTCTTTTAACTTCGGTAATAAAAATGGAGACAGTTCAAAAACACAATTTTACAAAGTACTAGAAGCTGGAAATTAATTATTTTGTTCTTTCTATGTGAAATCAATCTCACTAAATCAATATAAATAACTCCATTCAAATTACAGACATACCTATCAAATTTCACGAAAATTATCATTTGAGATAATTTATGAGATACATAAGAACTGCATTTTGTGAAAGAATATAAAGAAAAAAAAAACCACAAAAATCTGGGATAACTTATGTACAATTACAACCCTCTAACAACGTATCTACAAAAAAATAGAAGATGCAAGTAACAGTGGCGGATCTATCATGAACCTAATGAAACTTTCAGTTTTCAGTTTGGGAATAATTAACAGGATCTCATGAATTTTTTATATGCTTAAACATTTCTTGTTACTTTATCAAAAATCTTCCAAAGAGAAAGCTCTACATTATTTCAAACGCAAAAATTGCTAATTGTAATAACTATCTACTATGCTAAAAATAAAAAAACTAGATGATTATTTGGTAAAAAAATGTATTAACTGTGAATATTATTATCTTTCTGGTCAAATAAATAGAAATTAAATCAAATTTGATACTTGATAGTTCTACATAACCTAAAAAATTGACAGTTCTATATTAATTTATATAACCTAAAATGGTACAACTATTCATAACCTAAAATGTAGAACTGTCAAGTAATTCACAGAGTTATGGACAAATTTAAAAATGTAACTTAAAATTGTCTGGATTTCTCACTTCTAAACAATAATTTAAGTTTATTTATAATTACAGATACGATTAATAAAATATTAAAACAATTTTACTTTAAAATGTTTAAATATAATAATTTATAACCTAAATCTAGGATTGTCAAGTTTCACCAAAAATTAATTTGTTTACAATTTATACAAATTAAGGGTCAATTCATTGGATGTCCTATTTGGTTTTTTTATTTGACTGCATGATACTGTATTAAGTAGGCAAATTTAGTAGTGGTGTAATTTCAGATTTAGAGCCTAACGTCAACAGGGCTCCCTAATGCTCCGTCAGAAAGTTTAATTGCAATTTTCAATGAATTTAATTGATAAACTTGATTGAAATGGTGTCTTGAAAATATTGAAATCAAAGTCCAGATTGTGGTCCCATAGAAAACTTATGGGATATGCTAGATATTGAAATCAAAAAGCACAGCCCTTCCAATGGTCAAAAGGTTTAGGAGTTACTACAAACACCATGGAATTAACAAGAGCCTATTTACTACACAGGCCATTAGCACAGACATTGAGAATATGCAATGCAATTATTGTTGCTTGAGAAGGTTATTTTGATGAAAATCAAATTCAAATGTATATATATAGTTCTCAATGTATTCTTTTTTACATTACAATATATAAAAATCAAATCCAGCTTTGTTTTAATTAAAGTCATATTTTATTATAGTGCTTTTTAAATCTGTAGAAGTGCGATTAAATTTTTCCATGGTAGTGAACGTGCAACACTCACGGAACATTATGGACATTGAGTTTTGAATTTTGATGTGATTTTGCAGTAAATATTGTGCTTGCTATATCATTGGTTATATCATAAATGAAAATAATTTAGTTTGTAGGTTCATTCAAACGGACCTGTTTGACTAGACTTAACTTTTTCAAGGTTATGATCTATTCATATTCTCTCAAAATCTCAGTAGAGCATATTGTTCATGTTTATCACTTGCATTTTATGCTTAGTAGCCCTCCTTTATGATCATATCAATTCAAAGATATCAAGTTAAAGATAGCAAGTCAAGAATTGATCGTACGGAAAACCTTTTTACCATAGCATACAACAGAGTGAAAACGGACAATATTCTGTAAATTTTAAGTTTAAAAAGAGGTAGCTTAACTGGCCAATGGCCATTGTGAATCTTTATTAGTTAAACATTTACAAAACATCTGTATATCTTCTACACTGAATTAATAATTTGTAAGTCCCTATGTTTTCATAGATTTTTGAGTTTTTGTGGGTATCCAGAATCTTTATAGATCTTTTGAATACCTGTAGGTTTTTGTAGATTTTGTAGGGTTTTGAGTCTCCTCTAGTCACTTACAGTTAATAGTTATGCAATGAAAAGGTGAGGTGTGCATGTAGAAAATAATAAAAATGTCTCCCTTAGCCCCATATGTAAGGCAACCTCTGAAACCTCATATTTATATTCTACAAATTAAATTTTTGTTAGAAGTTCTAAACTCTGCCTATTAAGGGTTCCCTAAGAAGTACGAGTATAAGTTTCAGGCTTACAAATCTACACTATTAGAACGAATAATGGCAGACTGGAGAAAAGAGGTTGATGGTTGGTCAATCAAGAAAGATTAAGATGGATTGCTGAACAAATTTAAAAATCTAACTGTTGTTAGAAAAGAGTTTTTCTGTACTAACAGCACCATATACAGCACCGGACGTCCATTTGTCATCCAAATTTGGACAAAATTGGACATTCATTAGACGTCCATGTTTGGACGTCCACTGGATGACCGTTAGTGGACGTCTACTGGACATCCATTTTCATTCAAAAATCGTCCAAATTATGCCCAAAGGTCGTCCAGATTATGTCCAAACATCGTCCAAATTATTTATGTCTAAGAATTGTCCGAATTACGTCCAAAAACTGTCCGAATTATGTCCAAATTACGTACAACAAAATGTACAAATTACGTCCAGTAACGGACGTCCGTGGGATGTCCAAAGTTGTGACAAACGGACGACCACTGGACATCCATCAGTCAAAATTTGGACGTCCAATGGGACATCCATAGGATGTCCGTGTGCTATATGGGACTTAACTGAAAATTGAACGACTAATTCAAATTCTAACACCTAAAGTTACACAAGGAACATTAGAAATTAGCTCAAAAGGGATAACAACAAGAGAAAATTAAAAAAATTAAAGAAAAAAATATATACGTACTTCTCCTTTTCAGAAGCGTTTTCACCTAAAAATTTTATAGCAACAAGTCTTTTCCCTAAAGACATAGTTGATGAATACTCTGGAATACCATCAGCTTCAGCAATATATACCTACAAAAGAAAAACAAATAAAACAATTTGATAACAAGTTGTTTGATTTTCACTTACAGTTCCAAATGCTCCTTCAGATAATTTCGAGAGCATCCTCAATCGATGCCTGGGAAACTCTGTGAGCGTTGTTTCCTCCAAACGTTTTTTCAAGGCAACAAGAGCTTCCTGCTGAGTTGGAGAAGACTGTAACACACTTAAAAATTAATTATTACGATCTTTATTAGATGCATTCTTTTCTATCTTACCCTTTTGGTGTTTGGTTCACTTTGGCTGTTTCTTGCAGACATTCGAGAAGCATGCGATGTGACACTTCCAACTCTTGATCTTGTCATTGGTAATGTTTTTTCTGTTCCAAGTAATGGTAGAGTTCCTGTTTCAGGTACTGCATAATCATATGTATCTAGAAATCATTTATTTATAAAATATCAAATTGTAATAATTGGTTCCTTGAAAATCCTACCTGATTGTGGTGGTGTATACTTTTTAATATTACTATTAGCTATCACATCTTGCATTTCCATCACAACAGAGCTATAACTATAATATGGAGCATATTTAAATGCTTGGTATGGTTCTTGATAATCATTATTTTCCAATAAATTATCAAAACCGGGATGTGGTAGCGGTAATGTAGACCGTAAGCTTGATTTCATAGTACCATGGCTTCTCCTACAGTCATCTATTTCTGTTACTCCATACGCTTCTATAGCACTACCTTTTTCACTTAATCCAAAAACTGATTCGGGCTGTAAATGTGGTAGGGTATTCGATGGAAAACCGACGTTCGATGAATTCGGACTTCGAAAATGTTTTCGATTTCGTATGCGATTTATTATTATAAATATCACCCCACCAAGAATTAATATTATGGCAGTTAGGCCTCCTACAATGATTGTCAAATATGTGGGATCGTTCATTTTAGTGGTAGGTACTGGGATTTCGATTTTATGTTCTAGATTTTTATTCGAATTTGCAGTCTTTAAAGGAGAAGTAGTGGTAGATGGTTCAGTCTCAGCACTAAAATTTCCATGAGCAACTACAGAATCAAAAGTTATTTCACTTATTAATATCCATCTGGCAGCAAAGTGAAGCTGTATTTTAACGAATCGTCCGACGCGATGATGTAGTTTAATCGTAACATTACGTGAGTTTTCGAAAATCTTATCTTCCATATATTCATATGAAATGGGTTCCCCTTTAAATCTCTTACCACCTATACTGAAAGAAATCTTAGCTTCGGCGAATACTTGAACATCCTTAGTAAACTGATTATTGCAATAAATATGAACCGCAGAAAATTCCCGAACTTTATCAAATTCGAATTTAATCTCTATTGGTTTATTTAAATGGGAATCATTTTTCCAGCCGACCCACGATGGACTGTTGTCGTAAAATGCAAGCTTAAAATCATCGCGTCCAAATTTTCCATCCGTTAATAAACCTAGGCCATGCTTTAATTCGTACCCATCCCAGTGACCGTCGTATGCGGAATCGTAGAACTCCCAGTTGGAACCGCGTTTATCTCCTTGAGGCATTGAATAACTTACAACTCCATCCGTCCATCTACAACCATACATTTCTACTCTCATACAGACTGTTCTTTGATGGTAACTGTATGGGAAGAAACGAATCTTATTGGCCCATATTGGTGGATCTAGTTCTTTTTTGGATTCTAAGTAGGTGTTGATGTTCCCATCGACTACCTGGAAACAAATAACACTGAATTAGTAAGACATTAATAGAAACCCCCTGGTTCGAATTTTCTGTGTATTATCATTTATATTCAACTTTGAGTACCCAGTTACTTTTACATCAAATTATGTTCTAAACCTATAATTTATAAACTCTTTAAGGTAAATACAGAGACCTTAAAGGACTCATGAACGTTATCCTAATGTAAGAATGTGTACCACTCCGATAATTCAGGCTCAAGATTTTTATTTTTGTTTAGAGCATTTTCTGCTTAATATGCCAAAACATGAAACTTTGATTTGGTGCCATTCCCAAAATTGAGGTTAAGTCCTTAAACATAAATGTGATGCTCTAACTTTCTTAAATAATAGCCTTAGTTTGGGTCAAGTACTGACATAGACGGACGCCTACTTATTGCAAGAAAAGGTCAAGGTGTTCAGAAACTTCTTTTCAGTTAAGAATGGGATTTTCTAAAAAAGTGATGGTAAGTATGGTAGAAGAGGTAATCAAATCCGTGGAAATTTCTCTTTTGGTATTCATCTACATCACCAAGGGAAACCGCAGTGAGAACAGTCGACTTGGGGATTTGAACCCTGCCCTTTCGAATGCGAGCGTAGCGCGTTATCATTAACCAACGCTCGTCGCTTGGGCTACTGCAGATAAATGAATTTTGAGACTATTTAAAAGAACTAGATAAAAAACTAACTAGCCGTTAGTATTATGTGACCCTTAATCAGATTCTTCTTTTAGGCTAGTGCAAAAGACAACTATTCTGTTGTCTGTGGTAAAACTAAAAAAAAACACTAAAATTCAGTTTTCGCGCCAGATACAGAAAAGCGCTGCGTGTAAGTACGCAGAAAAAGCTCTCGCGACGGCACGAGGTTACGAGAAATTCAGAAAATATCTGATTAGTTAAAATTTTTAAGTGTTAACAAACCGCAAGCCTTTAGTCTGAAACAATACCAATAGCAGACCTGCCAGCAAGAATGCACAAATTCAGAACGAAAAAAAGTTTTCAGACTTTTTATCCAGAACAGATGGATTGCTAATAGATGACGTTACCATTCTAGAGCCACGTTTACAAAAGATATGTCAAGCACATAAAGCAGATCCATAGTGCAGACGCCCGGAAAACTACATCAAAAATGGGTAGCATGGACACAAAATATTTGCTTCCAGAGAACAGAATTTTTCTTCAGTTTCAAGACGAAATGGTGATACATCTCTGTCAATAACGACAGCCGACATAATGGACGAACTCCACAAAGGATATTTTTGCTTAGTCAAGTGTCGCAGCTGAGCCAAAGAAACGATTTGATGACCAAGCATGATTCCTACTCTTTAAATCTAAAGATAAAGCTATCTAGTTGCAGTAGACCATTTTTTTAAATAGTCAAATAGCATATAAAGTTGTAATAAAATCCAAGACTTTCATGGCTTGCTGGTGCTTCCCATGTATAGTAAGATCAGATAATTTTCACGCGCCTATCGCTTCCAGCCTCAGCATTTCACAGTTGAACGAACAGGAAAAATCAGCAGTTAGAATTGTGAAAAACAATTTTGAAAAATGTTCATCTAAACGTTGGCTTGCTGAAATACAGAACAACCAGATTGGGAAATGGATTTGGTCCGACAGAATTGCAACCATACCAATAAACCCAATTGAACATAAATTGCTTGATTTTCAAAGAATGTGACAAAAGCAAACTGAAAAAATTAACAAGAGTCACAGGACACATATAGCAAAGTCTGGGTGGGAAAGCAGTAAAAATTGATTCTGAGCCCAGATATTATGTCATAATGGCAGATACTAACAGAGTGTTCAAAAGGACAATCAGAGCTCACTTGTGAGCGAACGAAAATAACAATGACAAAATGCAAAAAGACAAAAAAAGGAAAGCATTAGTTCTTCTTTCAAAATCAAAGGCAGAAGCGCAACATTGCAGTAGGGCCGTCAACACAATGTTTACGACCTGCGAGAGATAGCTTGAACTAGTTGATGTTCGCATGAATCACTCCTACATCCACTTCGCTACGAATACACAGCGCGGGCTTTCGAGGTAAGAAGGTTTCTACCAGGGAAAATTTATATGAAGCTGATTTTCTGCATACCGATAGTATTTGGCCTGGAAAACAACATACCAAAGTATTTCAGAGTCTATCGCCCTTAAAAATGCACCTTTCCTTTCTCATTTGGATAAGAAATGCTGCAAAAAACCAGAAATATAAATCTTAACAATTTTGTTAGTTAACTTTGATACAGAAAGAGCACTATAAATTGATTGAGAGTATTCGTAAAAACAGTATACAAATATGAGCAGTTTGTCCCCATTCACCCTCCCTATCCGGTAGTCGGTTTTTGGAAACTCTCCGATTGGCAGCTTTTGGGGGCATATGTCAACTTTATGTCAACTATGTAAAAAATTTTCCTGGTGCTTGGTGTTTTTGATGGATATGATGGACAGGGTGAAAAAGAGAGAAGGAAGCAAGCAAACGACCATGTCCTGAGATCTAGTTTACAGCAAATACCACAGTTATTCATTCTGAGAGTGAGTTTCGGGCAACATGAAGAATAAGACTTCTCTCCTGGCAATATTACTGCAAAGTCCAAACAAGCTGACATAACAGTGCACCAAGCTCAGCGTGATACTGGACACTGTTCTCCAAATAGAAAGTCATGCCCACATAAAGTTACCATGCAGTACCCAAGTACTATTTAGTAAAGTATGCGGCAAAATGTATAGTATCAATATCATACAGAATGGTGATATGAAGTAAGTCGTCCTATTCTATCACGAAGTTACTGGTCGTGACCTTTTTTGTCATCTGAAGACAATGAATGCATTAAGATCGGAAACCTCTCATGCTATTTTTAAGCGAAAGATGCAAGAATTTGTGCAGAGTCCGAGAGAAATTTCTTCGTTTCCTACATTCTACTACTGAGAAAGTCACCATAATGAGCAGACTGATGTGGTATCTGTACAATCGTGGGATGGTCTGCTAATCACTGCTGCTTTTAATCAGAATTTTTGCGCACCTAACTGCGTTCTGTAATTTACTTATCTGTTCATTATGTTAGTCATAATTTCCAACAGGTTCAAGAATGGATGGGAAATAAACTGTCGCCGACTGCATCGATGTGTCGAAAGGCTAATAGCGCCTCGGTTAAGACCTTATCACCTGCCCCTAATACGTTTCTGCTCCTGATTTCCTGCAAATGCAAAGACGAGTGTTCCAGGGTCCGTTGCATGCGTCATCAGACTGACGGAATTGTTCCGATGACTGCCGACATTTAAAAAAAATCGTCGTTATTCTAAATTGTGCTTAATCGGCTTTATACCTGTTAGACGACCAGTAAAAATCCCAAATATAATTTTCCTTGTATCTTTTGTAGTCTTTTGAAACATTTCTCTTCCAAGTCGGACTATTTGTTCCCTTACCACAGCAGTTCCAGAAAGGGGAGTACAGAAAATCGTTTTAAATAAATTTTCTTCCGTTTACTATAACAATTTGTCTAATTCTCCTGGTCTAAGAACCTTAATATCCACGTCCGTCCGTCGGTCAGTACGCCACGATCGATACAACAGGTATGATTAAATTGCATGATACCTAAGCTTACTCTGCAAAACTATCATTAAAGACTAGATCGCATAATTTCGCTGTTCGCGATTATTGTTCAAAAGGTTTACGTAATCGGCGCAGCATGAGGAATTCCGATACCTACATAAAATTGAAATAGAAATCTATAGTATCCAATCCAAAATTCGATTTAAATTTTCCTTCACGCAAATTTAATGCAGATCAACCATCTCTTAGATGGTGAAGCGCTTGGGTAACACTAAGTGCAGTTTAGTTCGGGAATGGACAAACCATCGTTCAATTAAAATAAAAAAAATTATAATAAAACGCAGACTTTTGAAGAAAGAAGGTCCAAGGCAACAAAATTGTCTAATGCGATTGAAAAAACGAAGGATCATAATGAAGACCTAATACTAGAGACCTGCACAGGCCGGGGATTTTAATCGGGCCTTTGCGCGGCCCGGCCGGGCCTCATTTTAGAAACCTATCTGACTTTGCGGCACTACATGCTGGCTCAATCGAGCTGCCCGGCTCTCGGGCTGTCCAAGCCTGTGGGATCTTTCAGGCCTGTCGGTTCGCACTTTTTGGCCCTATCGACTTTTCAGGTCGTTGCCTTTCTACTCATCCGAAGTGAACCAGACCGAGATCGAAGAATTGTCGTACTGACATTGACGTTATTTCGTACTGACCCGGACAAGCATCGTTTTCATACTGAATCGAAAAGGAATATTTTCGTACTGCACCGTATCGAGAACTCTTTTTTGCTCAGTAAAACGGGAGTTATTTTTTTACGGACTGAGACGAGCATTAGTTTTGTGCTGAACGAAAACGGAAGAATTTCGTATTGTACCGTAGAAGCCTGCACAAGTTGGGTTTCTCGACCGGGCCTTTGTGCGGCGCGGTCCAGAACTTGAATTTAGGTAGGGCGGACCTCAGTTTAGAAATCTATCAAGCATTCCAGGCCTAAGTCGACACCATCGGCCCTGTCGGGTCGTTCGGTCCTATCAGGTCTCTCCAACCCAAGGCTCCCGGGCTTCTCGGGTGTGTTGGCCCATCGCGTCGAGCCTCCCGGTTCTATCGGGTAGTTTGGGCCTTTCGGATCGTTCGGGCGTCTCGACTGGATTTTTCTCGAGCCGCTTCAAGTTTCTTCAATCGAGCCTGAAAATCTCGGCCCGTGTAGGCTCTAACTAGTATGTGGTGTGTCAAACAGAAGCATTCAGGTCGGAATAGCTACTTCACACTATTCTATGGTCTCATTGTTTGATCCAAGTCTACGGCTAGAGAAAAGCATAGTCAAGGGTCTTTCAATAAGGGCGCCTGATCTTTAAAATTGATTTAAAGGAATTGTATATGAGGTGCAGCAAAAATCTTTATTGTTAATTGAAGTACATTCAATGGAATTAATTATGTTTTAAAGATAACATCGTTCAAATGACCTCCGCGGCATCGTTTGCAGGAGTCGATCCGAGAGACCCAATTTGCAAAGACTTTTCGGCATAAATCGGGCTGGATTTCAGCAATGATGTTGATCTCCAAGTCGCTAATTGTTGCAGGCTTATTGGCATAGACCAGAGATTTAACGTAGCCCCAAAGAAAAAAGTCTAAGGACATTAAATCACACGACCTTGCTGGCAATTGTTGTCACCTCTTCTAGAAATAACGCGACCGGAAAACTTTTCACTCAATAACTGCACTGTATCATCCGCTGTGTGGCACGGTGTGTGGTCTTACTGGAATCACATGTCCTCTATATCCATATTATCGAATGGAGACCGCGTCTCGGAAGATGTTCGGAAAATCCACACCAGACTGAGAGTTTCTCTGAATGAAAAGGAAGCTCTTGTACCTGTTGTGAATTGGCATCGTCCCAGATTCGATAATTTTGCTTGTTAACAAAACCATTAAGCCAAAACTGCGCTTAGTCGCTGAAGATTATTTTTTCATCAAAATTGGGATTCGTCTCCAATTGTTCTGTGATTGTCGTGGTCTTGTGGCTTAGTTCTAGGGTCAATTGAATTTGGTATGGATGGAAAGCTCAAGTCTTTCCGTAAGATTCGCCAAGTTGAAGTCACGGAAAGACCAGCTTCTTGTGAACGACGAGAAACTGAGAGGTTTCGGCGACGCACATGCACTGCTATCAGGTCTCTCCAACCCAAGGCTCCCGGGCTTCTCGGGTGTGTTGGCCCATCGCGTCGAGCCTCCCGGTTCTATCGGGTAGTTTGGGCCTTTCGGATCGTTCGGGCGTCTCGACTGGACGCACATGCACTGCTTGATCAGTAACTGAACCTGTTTCCTTAGATTTTGTGATTAGCCGCTGAATTGTGCTCTCGGTAGAACGGTTATGTAGACATTATGTCCACGTAGCTTGCGGAACGTTTGACGAACAGAGGAAGAACTTTGATAATAAATTTTCACAATTTCAACGCGTTGTTGAATCATGGACTTTTCCATGATTAAATGACAACTCTGACAAAACACAAACGTTGCAGAATGGCAACTGTATCACCTGAAACATTAATACAATCAGCTACTATCAAAGTTCAGGCGCTCTTATCGAAAGACCCTTTACAATGACCATTAGGATTTCCTTTATTTTGGGTTTAAAAAAGATAGAGACGAGAAAGAGATGTTTGTTCAATATCAAAGGAATGAAACGACAAGAGTGAAAGCTCCAATGTGCTGGTTTAGATTCTACAATCCATTAATTGCCTGTAACTTCATTCAGGTCCAATGTTAGAACAAATTCTTCTGCTTTTACTATTTACTATTTTACCGAGTTTGAGTAGAAAGTTTGCAAGTGTTCAGAAAGAGCTTCTCCTGTCTCAACTTGGAGTTTTTCTCAAACTTGACTAATAGTGGCATGGTTACGATGGAAATTCAAACATTGATTCCAGTTTTCGTTCCAATAATGAGCTAATGGCATCCTGTTACTATCAATAGAAATTCCCACATATTTTTGAAAACAAAGTTCAACCTCCAGTTCTGAAGACTGCAACTAAATAATAATAATAAACAATATCTAGCGACAACACTCTAGTTTCAAACTTCCGTTTTCAATAGACACAATTTTGTGAACAAAACAGCTTTCTTGAGACATTTTTTCTTAACAAAAAGAGATCTGAAACCGAGTCGAAACCAAATGACTGGGTTCAAGAAACCCACTTTTTTCTGCTTTTTCCACCTCCGTTGCAGTTTAGCCAATCATAAATGAAAGTAGTTAAAGAATGGTTCTAAAAGAAACTTTTTCCCATTTTTTAACAAACAACCTTCTAACTTGATTTTCCTTTGTTAGATACCAAATTTTGGCAAAAATGCAAGAAAGGATTCTTTATATCTATTCAAATAGTTTCTGAGCAAATTCTTGACATACGTCAGTAAAAATCCAAAGAATCAAGTATTAATTTTGGTTTTTCGATTTATCAAAGAAAATTTCTTGGCTTCCCTTTGGAAAGAGTCTTTGGAGATCATCACATTGTCTCAAGTTAGTTTTAAGTTATGAGAAACTAAAATCTTTAAAAATCATCATTCTTTTGGGTACTACGTATATTAGAGTTCATCAGTAAAGTCAAAAGTTGGAAATGATATGATTTGATTGATGATTCAATTATTTCAGTTAAGTATTTAAGGGAAAACCTACCCAAATTAGTTTCTTTTGTTTCAATCATCTACCTGTAATTTAATTTGACAGGTAATAATATAACATTAACTGCATAGTACTCTATACAACATTAATTGAGATGTCAAAAACATAAAAGCTCGGGTCAGATAAATCATTGCAGCATATCAATGCCTCGTACAAAAAATTTCATTTCAAACTAACTAATAGCAAGTTAATTTCGGTTAGTATCATTTGCGATAAACCAGAAGCGTTTCATGTCATATTTTACATAAAACATCGACTCATACAGGTATTGTTGCAAATAAAAATACACAAAACTGAAATATTAATTAAAAATGAATGTAATAAAATTTATTTTCCCTCAGGTTATTAAAATACATATCATAAAATAATAATAATAATAAGCCCATGTTTTATCAGGAAACTGTGGCATGCCTTTGAAATAAATGCCTAATCAGATTAACTGTTACTTTATGTTTTAATTATGCATGCAAATAATGAAAAATTAATAAGGCCTTTGTCTCCCTAGAGAGAAAAACCTAGCGTTAACGCCAATCTAAAAAGAAAACTTTGTAAGCTTTGGTCTAACATTCTCATTAAATATGAATTAAACTCTTTACGCTTAATAGAGATCATCTTCTAGTTGAAGCTTATATTTTAGTATTTAATTCGGAATTTTTCTCGTTACCAAGGGGAAGTTCAATGAACTAAAAAAAACAAATTATGCACGCATTACACCAACAATAAAATGTAACAAAAATGATTATTCTTCCAAATACATCATAAAGTACGAAAAAAAGTGTCGGAAAACGTAGGCAGACTTTTTAATGCTGATTATTTTTTAATCCTCCTTTCCATACTTTCATCAGAATTCAGAGATATGGAAAAGAGCAAAACGAGTACGGTGGCGTTTAAGAACTGGGGATTAAGCACATTTCCTTTATCATGAAATGCTGTGTAACAACCTTCATAGCGTTTTTATCTGCAGGAGGTAACGTTCTAGTTGTTATCAACCCCACGGTCGTAATAATCCAACTCATGCGAGAGTTCTAATTTTCCAAAGTCACGCAAGCACTCGCCTATTTGGCGCCCTTTTGTTCCCCCCCTTTCTTTCTACCATATTATTTAGTTTTTATTTCTATGGTCTGGTCTTTATTCTTCGGTGTATTGTTTGCGGGTTAATGTTGGGTCACGCACCTCACTCTTACGAAAAAAAAAAGAAAACGACAAACTAGAGGTATTAGATCGTTTTCACATTCGGGACACGCATTCAGGAGGGCAGCTTCATTTAATTGTCCTCCATCACAACATACAACAATGTCCCTGTGGTTTCTTTGTGTTGCCCTACTGAAAACTATAGAAAACCCCAATTGAGTACTACTTCAGCTTACTAAATAAGATCGAATGCACGAAATTGGTTTTGTTCTTTATCTTGATACTTCCAAAATATGTTACACACAATAAAATAAAAAAGGGGAAAAAGGAAATCCTTACGCTGAAATTATGATTGAGGGGAGGGGGTAAATCGCTTTTATATTTCGTATGATTTGATTGAATTCCTGAACGAGAAAGAGCATATTTTATCTTGATTTACAACCAAAAAAAAACACGCAACAGTTGCAATCGTATCGGGTTTTTAAAACTTATTTGACTAAAAATGTCTTTACTCTTTAATTAATGATTCGCAAGACAATTTATTTAAAGTTAGAAAAATCTATTGCGACCTGTATAATACAGCTATAGCTTTGGAACCTTTTCAGTAGATTTGTTATGTCATTTTATTAAAGGATTAAAGTACGTTCCAATTTTGATTTAAACCTCAAACATTTTCGAGACTGATTCTGTACAAGTTGTATTACAAAATCTTAGCATTCAGTCCATTTCTCTGTTAGCGTTGTAACTGGTTAAAGGTCGCAACAGTCTCTTGTTCTAAATTTCTCCTTTAAAACCTTCAAGCATTGAGATAATCCCCCATTACCAATATCTTCCGTCTTAGAATCATGATAAGGTTCCGGAAGGAAGTGTTAAAGGATGCACTGCGCTAGACCTTGGGGAGAGATGATTGTATTAAGGCAACTCTAAAGTTAACGAATATGAAACCAAGTGTACAAGGAAAAACCAATATGACAAGGTAACATTGAGATCTTATTATTAACACATTTAGAATTTCTTGTGATAAAGAACAGTATTTAATTTTTATAATTGAAAAGTTTCACTTTTACAAAGGCCTTTTATTCCAAGGGGGTCCCTTGGATAAAGTCTATACACGAACGAATTCGTGGATTCAAAACTACTTACAGCTTCAAAAAGAGCAACTTGTTTATCTATCAAAATAAATCTTCCGAAATAATAGAGGGAGTAACCAAAGCGTAAATCATGACCTAACAACTTCTCCGTGACAAAGTAGTGCACAAAGATACAGATAAGTAAAAAGCTGAGATATACTACTTTGACTGTCGTGAAAATTATTTGGATGTTCAAACAAGGTTTGAGCATCGAAATCTGGTCGTACGACTAATTCAGCTAATTCAACAGCCGAAAAGATCAAGGCACAGTTTACCCCAAAACACCAACATCTTCGTCCGTGTCGTAATCAAGAAGCTGAACTCCTCCCATTCGCTTGCCAAAAAAGTCAAGAAACCATTGAGATTCTAAATCTGTAAAGTGTAGTTGATTCCATTTCGGGATACTGAAGAAAAACAGCTAATGCCAACTTGGTGGGGAACTTTCACTGTGTCTTTATAGAAATGGGTGTGGCCGTCTGTAACGACACGAGTCGAGTTGCATGATTCAAGAGGCCACCTGCAGTGGCCCAAGTTCGCACTTCGTCCTCCATTAACCTTCTTAAAAGAACTGAATTTAAATACGATACGGGCTGCGTCCTCCCACACTTCTTCCATACGAAATGGAAAGACGTAAAGATCTGAGAATGCCTCGGCCCCGAACAAGACCTATGCAGCCACCTGGTCTAGGATCTTTCACCACAAAAGATTTGACGATGATTCAGATGAAAAAAGAGTAAAAACAAGCCACAAAATGCTTCGTCTAGCAAGGGATGTGTTTGTGTGGCCGTAAAGCAATTTTCATCACGAAAAGCACGATAAATCAAATTATTTGCAAAGGATCTGTTCTCTTTTGGACGGATCTGGCCTCAACTCATTACAGCAGGGACACGGTTAAATGGAAGAAAGACAAAAATTTGGATTTTGTCTTAAAGAACTTCAACCGTCCCAACTGTCTTAAGCTGAGGCTAATAAAGAAATATTAGGCAGTTGTAAAGCGGAAACTCTTGAAAACATATCACACAGTTTAGGAAAAAATGAGTGATTGGAAAACAAACGATCATTAATAATCATTTTCTAATGATAGAGCAAACACGTCGATTTAATTTAGAAAATATCAAACACTAAAATGTACCTACTACTGATACGACTAAAGCATGACTTAACTTAGTTATGGGCTGGTTTGGAAAAAGTCAAGTTTTGGATAGGATTCGACAGAAAAAAAACTTCCAATTCGGACAGGTTTAGACTCAATGCAGTTTAAAACTCAGACCAGTCAGGTAAAACTAAATAAATATGGTTGCTGTAGATTTCTATCAAAAGCTTCTTAAAAACGACAAGTGGATGATATGGTTATAAGTTTAGCAGTCTTTTAATTGAGCCAAAATGCTGATTTGAACATTCATGGGTTAAGTAAAAAATCGAGAACTATCACTAATTGATGACTGTCAGAGCCCTTAATAAAAATGATCTGTCAAAAATTAGATTGTGCATCCTGAGAAATCTGGATGGGTAAAAATGTAGGACAGCCAGCACAACCTAAGGATCGGTCAGTCACTACAGCGCTTACGGGTTTCGGGATTAAGGACCGTACGTCAACTTCACCCAACCAGTCAGATACGCTATTCAGTGGGAAAGTAGGTCCGGTTACAGCCTTTCTCAGCTTCACTCAGACCGGCCTGCATCCTGAGGTATTGATCCCTCCCGCAAGCCGTGACCATTCTTCACTAGTCAGTCAGGTACCTGAGCCAGAAGCTTAGGTCTGTTACTCGCTAAAATTCTTTCTACAGCCAAAAAGTACATCAATTCTACCTGCTCTCAGCGTACTACCAGTCACTTCATAAAAGAAACCTTTATCTCCAATCCTGCTTAGTTCAACCAACCTCTTGCAGTCAACAATCTTCAACAATTCTTCAACCATCTGGCCGCCGCTTACTCCATCACCAAGATCATTTGGCTGATTTCTTCAGCCTTCTCCAGTGCCCCCCAACAACAATCAACTTCAATATCGACTGAATAGCAATGCATCAATTGCACATAAATAATGTCGCCGTATCATTATCAGCCTCGGCATCAACTCCAACATTCATCTCGTCCACCGCTACTTTTACTTACTCATTGAGCTGAAGAGGAACTTTAAAGCACCTAAAGTCTGCTTTCATCGGGAAGTGGAAACTTTGAAAGATTGAAGGAAGACGATGACGACGCTGAAGCCAGTTCAAAACAGAACTCACTGTAGCCAAGATGATCATCAAGCTTAGTAAATATTGTAATGAATCTTTAATTTGCAGACGATTATCGCTGCTAAATTATTTTATTAACCGGATGTAGCCAAAAAAGCACACGCAATCCTTTAATTGCTTTCAATATCTAAATGTTAGGTAGACTCAATAGTTTATTCTTTGTTGTTTTTGTAAATAATGAATGAATTTAATTAAAAATTCACAAAATGAAATGGTATTTCTCCCTTCCTGGATATTTCCTTTCTCGGAATGCGTGAGGCGTATTCTGGGTGTAAAATCAAAATCGCTAACGCATTATGATAATTTTCATTTGACCTGGAAGACTCCAATCCAAGGAGGTAACGGTGAAGAGTAGTTAAGTGGTAAGCGATTGTCGCATCAATTTACCGGTGCCACGCTATTCCTCCGGGGTAGTGTTGTTGCTGTGGTGGGCACTTCGAACTCTCACTGGTCGTAAAGGACTGCTGTGGCCTTATGATCTGCCTCGTTGGTGATGTACACGGCGCTGGACTGCAGTTATAGATTAACTTTACTGTTCATTCCTATTAATTCTTCCCTCACTTTGTTCTAGAAATTCATGTTTATTACAAAGTGTAAATGTTTCCCTTTTAAGATAATTTTATTTTCCGCTCAATATCTTTTAATTTCTTTTCGTTTATTTTCACGAATAAAAGTTTTGTTTGTTTTCCTAGAATTTAAGTTTTATTCTGTTAGTAAATAATTGACCCCTGGATTTCTATTCCCTCACTTAGTTACCTTGCCACCGAAAGGGTTTGGTGTTTTCGACCCCTGGCGTCCGAGAAAACCCAAGGGTGTCACAGTATTTTTGCCTTTCTTCTTGCTACATGTATATGCCACACTTAGGTAAATAATTTAATGCGTTGTGTAGTTCTTCCTTAAGCTACGCTATCCTTATCCTGAAATCACCCGCTGGACTACGTGATTTAGTAATCATGACCCATGAATAAGTTGTCGAGACAACTCACTGAATAGAACCAGACTCTACAGGTATTTATTTTCGTTTGAAGGGTAACAGTTCTTTTTTGATCATTAAAAGAAAACAAGTTGGAAAAAATTCCAAAAGTAGATCAATCTGTCTTTGAATCTGAATTTCGATTTAAAATGAAAATAATCAAAGTTCACAATAAACATGAGTTACACAGCTAACCATTCAAAAAATCTCACAAGAAGAGCGAGAATTTATTGAGGAGCCCATAACAAGAAAATTAAATAAAATTCACCGAAGTTACAAATCGGCTTTTGAAAGTTCCGCTGTTAAATACAGCAAATTGTTAATCCAAACAGCACAATTAGAAATTTAATTTATAGGTAATTCATTCTTCTGGCGCTTCACCATATTCTTCAATACCATCTCGATCTCTAGGTCAAGTTTCTCTTGTTAACTCATATTAATTAGAATTAACATTTTAAATTAAAAGTTTGTGGACTGTGCTGTGTTATTATCCTTGATTACTTTTAATCAAATGAACACTTAATTAGACTCGATCATAAAGAATAAATGTTACAACTATCTTAGAATTCTACAGGAACTGTGTATATACAATTAAGATTACTAACAAAATGTATAATAAAAGTTTCATTAAAGACCTAAAAGCTGCTCACTTTCCTTTTAAAAGCTTAAAATGAACAAAGAACTTACAAAACGGAATGATCCGTAAGTAGTGATATAGCGTTCACAAGATAGCATCTTTTCAAACCATTGATTTACTGTCTCATAAAACCGGAGCCTAATCTTCTATTAAATCAGAGATACTAAAATTTTACGATTACGTTATCAGAGAATCTACATAAAATTAATTTATATTCGCAATTAAAAAACAAGGAGCCGACTTAATTCCGACCGTACATTTTAATACATTTTCATGTCATGGCTCATTCTGGAAAATCTTCGTCAAGAATAACAATGTTATCCATTAAAACTATTCCCATCAAATTGCCTATATTAACAAAATTGATATCTACGGCCCAATTTAAACCCATACAAAATACATTAACTAGACATCAGTTGTAATCTTCCAGTCATTTATGGATACGAATTATTATTTAATCGAGTCTCACATGCTAGCGTACTAATTTTATTTCGATTTTACAAAAATAGCCGAAAAGTTATTTCAGTTCTGCTCTTCGTTATTAGTTAATTCGCTTATACATGAAAAAGTGGCTTTTAATCGATTTTTCTTTTCTACAAATCTAAAACCATTTGAATTCAAGCAGAGAAGTATATTTCCCGCATTCTTGGAATATCCTGGCATGTCCAAGAGAGGAAAAAAATGATAATTAGATTATATTGATTTGTCTACGCTCACAAATGCAAATGCACGGTGACAAAGAAGTAAGAATAAAAACTGAAAAAGTATGATTTTTGTAGAGATAGAGCTTGATATGCACCTTTCCACTTTAAAATTCTTATGTCTGAAAGAATAACAAACAGAAAACTAAAAGCAGAACATGCCTACTACCAAGGTTCATGATGTATGGATAAATATCCTTTCAGAGCATTTCTAATCAAAACATGAATTCTCCTAATAAACAGCATTTGCAATGATTCTACAAGAGTATGTTGCTTTTTAAACATCAATATTTATTCCATTCTAAAGTTTGAAAGGAGAATTTTAAATACATTTATTGATTTACTGTACAATTGGTTGCCTATACTGCAGGCGCAACAACTTTGATCACGTTTCGATAATTATTTCTGAAGGTATTAAAACATGATAAGGTAACAAACTGAAAGCACAACTTAAACAAAGGATTGTACGCACTATCAATTTATCTGTCCAGACATTATTCGTTTAATTTTTAATGATTCACCATAAAACAATCTTAATAAAGTTTATCTGAAAGTTAAAATTTAAATGAGACCGTGTAAAGGTTAACTTAATTTACCAGCAAAAAGGGGGTTGAATATAGAATAGTTTAATAATAAAACAGTTATTACGAGCATCATAATTATGCATTCCTTGTTTTATACAGGCACTTGTACTAAACAAACGTTTCAAACTAAAAGCGAGATCTTTGCCAAGAACTGCGCTTGCTGCAAATACCACTACTACACAGGCAGCATTCATTAAATTATCAGGGTCAAAGGATCTAAATATGCTTCTTCTACTCATTTTTCTTCTTATTAAAAAAACAAATATTTGGCTTTATGCTTAAAGACACTTACACTCTGATTTACGATAATATAATCTTCATTTATAAAAGTGTTAATTGAGATAAAACTTCTAACAATGTTTTTATTTTTCCTTTCAACCGATTTTATACAAAGAAACTTACATTAATCACCAATAAAATTGTTCGTTTAAAACTTTAAGATAATTATAGTACGCTTGGGAATATCAATCTCAAGAATACAAACGACACCGGAAACTTAAATTATCCCTTTTTTACGAAAGCTTATAATAAAGGTAATTTAAAGAAAAGCACGTTTTTCACCGGTGCACTTTATGAGAGGTTAAGAGTCCAGTGGTCCAAAAAAAAGGGAAAAGAAAAACCTACACTAAAATATAATTGAACTACGGAGAACTTCATTATTTTTTATGTGCAATTTGGGCTTAGAAAGCAGATGTTGGGACTGCAGGAGTGACCAAGCACGTCCAAACCATCCAATTAGTGCACTCAACATCGTTGGGTTTGAGCGTGTGGGTTGCAAAACTTGAGAAACTGCAAATAAAGGACGGAACAGCACATGATAATAATGATGTAAATGGGATGATTTTTAATGACACACCCTTGCGAGAAACTTAATAATTCTTGTTTTATTGTTTTTTTCCTGTCGAGTGTTTATTTATAAACCACTGTGAGGATTTTTTACGATGCGAGTGTTCTTGAATAAAATTTATGACGAGAATTCCCTTGAAATTTAATAATAAACTGTTTTGTAAGTTTGAGGCCTTTGTAGTAAATGGTGGTACTTATGAGTAAATTCCTTTGGTTAAGTACTTTACCTAAGTCATATAAGGGCTAATATAGAAACCATGAAGTATGTTCCGCTTGCATGAATAAACTTTGCTGAAGTTCCTGGTTTAATTAGGTAGTTGTAAAACTGAAATTGTTAATATCCGATTTATAATTACCTCTTTATTAGTAAATAATGTATAATTTAAAACAATAAAGTCCTCTTTATGATTGCTACTAATCTATTCTTCTAAGCTAGAAGACAAATGTCATCTTTAAAGCTATAAAAAGCAATATTTAATAACTGACGTGAAGAGAGAGGAAACTATAATCTTAGAATTACGAATTTACAGATACATTTTCAGATTGTCTTTTCTTTTTAATGGAATGAAGATTGCTAAAGAAACACAAATATGATTATGGACAGAAATTCGAACCGATTGTGTAAACGATACGGCTACGAGAAAAAAACCTTTGTGTAAAAGAGAAAGTAATCAAGAAGTTGCAAGCCACAAAGAGCACCTAGGTGTGCTAAAAAAATTGGAATGAAAGGATTCTAATGGAATGGAAAAAACCCTCAAATCTCCATTTCGTAAACAATAGTAGCTGAAGCTGAAGGAAATATTTTTATCATATCACTTTGTACATAACACTGTTTTAATCTTTGCCATTCTGAGTATGAAGAACGACTAAATCTGTACGCTTTATCATTTACTAGCTCGACTGATACGATTTTCAACTGCAAATCCATTTTTAGATCTTAATCTGTTTCTCATCCCTTCGTTACATCTTTCATCAATACCATTATCGCGAAGATACTCTTCTACCAATCCTATATTCAAGCCTTCAGTGTTGGAGTGATCAGAGTACGGATACATCGTCTACTACAATTTCCAAGACGAGTCGTTTTGAACTCAGCTTCTGTATCATCAGCACCAGAGCTATCGTAAACTACTGCTTGCGTAATGTACCACAGCTAATGGAACCTCCCATGGTAGAGCTCAATCCTCATTCAAATTAACTCAATATGGATGACATGCTCATTTATGGAGTAACACGTACGCTGCAAACTGTCTTCTTAACAACTTAACTATCAAGCTATCTCATCAAAGATCAATGTAGTTAAAGTAAGAAAACTTCAACATACGCATAAATTTATCTGTCGCCGCAGTTCAATCGAAAGTAACCAAACCTCTATTTACCAAACAGAAGAGTTCACCATACATCTCGCTAAAGAGGTTCATGTCCATGTGACACAAAATACTTCTATAAATCAAGCACTCTGAACTGAACTCAAAGATTGCAACTACCAAAACTCAAAAATCGTAGGGATTAAGTTGTCGCAACGACGCAAGAAATAATAAGAGATGGGTTAACTGTCTCAAAGCTGTTCAATAAATCTAAACTAAACCAATTTCCAGGGATAGTTAAGAAACAGACTGGAAATTATTAACCACTAACTAAAAACCGCCAAACTTGCTTCCTTTTCTTGATTGTCCTCCGTTTTAGTTTTCTTACAGAGCAAAAATGCATTCAGTCTAATTATATTGCAACCTCGTAGGAGTTACATAGCGTTGCTGACCTTTCTTTGATGTTTTGTTTTGCTGTAATATGCACAACGTCAGACAGGTTTTTCTTTTATGAGCAAATGCAACCTAACATCCATCAATCTAATTAAACTGTGAACTGCCTGAGGACCGCCAGGGTGGCTTCTTTCTCATCCTCTACCAGTTTCTTCAAAAAAAAACTTTTTTGTTTGCAAAAGTGGAACGGTCTTGAAAATGAGAGGTTTTACTCATATCTTTCAGTCTTAAAGTTTCTCAAGACCTATACCAGTGTGCCTGTTTGTGTGTATGACACGATGGCTCCTATTAGATATTACCGCGGATGACGTTATTGATGCTCTGCGTCACCTCATATCCCAAAGCGGTTGCTGCTTAGATAGTTACAGCGGTTTTATTTTTGTTGGAGCTTCCCGACAGTTAAACATGTTGAATTCGCCTACGAAATCGGAATCCCCAGATTTTTTGGAATTGGAATTAAATCAGTTAAAACCTATCTCTATCGAGTAGTGCATGATCAGATTCTCACATATGAAGAGTTCGATACAATAATGATGCAAATTGAAGCGCTTTTTCATTCCAGACCACTTGCCCAAAAAGCTCTGATCCTAACGAGCTCTATGCACTTACTCCGGGATTTTTAACTCTAAAAACCCCTAAATCCTTTACCTGATCCAAACTTGAGTGATCTAAATTCGAAACGTCTTTTGGAAGAGGTGACATCGAAAGCAGTTGCATACTTTTCTCCAAAAATGCAAAATGATGATGACAATAGAACTTGGACCTATAGTTCTTTTAAAAGACAACGGTTTACCCTTTCTTAAGTAGTCTGTAGGACGAATTGTGGTCCACAGTGGTGTTTACAAACTGTATCCGCTACCAAATTCCTTATGGGCTTTTTCAGATGTCCAAGGCAACAAAAAAACAATAATAAACCGAGATTTGTATATCTCGCCATTTCTTCACTCTAAAAAACATGAAATAATTTACTGCCTTGGAATGATGAAGTGTGTGGATCTATCTGTTAGCAGTATTGGAGATAGATACCTAGATAGTTTCAGCAACTCTTTGTATAGTCCATTTAAATCTCTCACAAAACACTCCTCGTCATCCATAACTGCTCAAAATCTACAGAGAATACATCAACGAGAGTAGCAACAGATAACCAAGAAGGTCAAAGTATCTCAACTTTCTGTTTCGCTCTGTTTACCTCCACCAAACAAAAGAAATCAATTTTATTAGGAATTAGAAACCAATTCATAAAATCTAAAGAAATCCGAAGAACCTTCTAAATGGAGTGTCGTTCTACAGTAGAGAGTCTGTTAGGTACGACTCCTGCGTAGAAACAGTTTTGCATAGTCTGCTGAAACCTAACAGCAAATTTCTTTAATTCAAATAACTGTAAATAGATTTTTTTCAACCTGCGGTCTGCAGATCCTGGAATAGCCATCTTGGGAAAACCAAATACGAAACTTGATCTAGTTGTGCCCTCCACCAAGCCACTCTCGGTGGCACAAGGTCGATCTTGCCGCTACATTCAGCTTTTTAAGAAGACGAAATACAAACACAGATCGGGTTGAGAGTCTATGCAACAGGCCACTGCGGTGGCCAAGATTATGCTTCTTCATTTAGAAACCTTCTTGGAGAAACCAAATACGAACTTTGGGGACTAGTTTCGCCCTACACCAAGACTGTTGGTGGTACAAGGTCAATCTTGCCGCTACATTCGGTTCTTTAAGAAAACGATATACAAACACGAGTCGGGTCGGGAGTCTAATGGGCCATCTGCAGTGGCCCAAGATTGGGCTTTTTGGGAAAACTGAATGCGAAACCTAGTCTAGTTGCACCCTCCAACAAGTCACTTCCGGTAGCAAAAGGTCGGTATTCGTTCTTAAGAAAACGAAATACAAACACAAACGGGTTGAGAGTCTATGCAACAGGCCACTGCGGTGGCCAAGATTGTGCTTCTTCATCTATTAACCTTCTTTGGAAAAACCAAATACGAACCTTGGACTAGTTTCGCCCTACATCAAGACTGTCGGTGGTACAAGGTCAATCTTGCCGCTACATTCAGCTCTTTAAGAAAACGAAATACAAACACGGGTCAGGTCGGGAGTCTAACGGGCCATCTACAGTGGTCCAAAATTGGGCTTTTTCCTTCATTAATCTTCTTGGAAGAACTAGTTGCACCTTCTACCCAGCCACCTCCGGTGGCCCAAAGTCGGTCTTGTCGTTACATTCATCTTCTTAAGAAAACGAAATACAAACATGGTGGCCCAAGATTAGGCTTCTTCTTAAACTACACTAAATATTTTTAATTCAATAATTAACATTCTTAAGATATCTAAATACGGACACGAGTCGGGTTGTGTCCTCTAACATACCGCGTTCGGTGGTCAAGATCGAGCTTCACCCTCTGTTAACCTTCTTTTAAAAAAAAACCAAATACAAACACGAGTTGGGCTGAGCGTTTAACAGGCTACCTAAGGTAGACCAAGACTGGATTTCGCCTTCCATTAACTTTTTATGAAAACTAAATACAAACACTGATTTGCCTGCACCTTTCTTTGGGCTTCTTAAGAAAACTAACTGTGAATACGAGACTGGCCGTATCCCCCAACAGGCCACATTCGCTCTTCCTTAACCTTCTCTAGAAAACTAAATACAAACAGGGATTGGGCAGAGCGTTTAACAAGACTTTAAATTTTGCTTTGCCCAAGAAGTTTACACGTTCTTGGTTCATTTATTTCAAACTCGCGATGTTAAAGAAATCAACAGTTGACCTAATCACTGATTCGCACATAAATTGGGGGCTTTCAAGAACTGTGTTTAACAACAAGTAGAAGAAGAAATTCTTTAGAAATATCAAAATGTGTAAATATCGCATTTTTAACTCTGTTAAGAAGGATGATTTTTATCAAACCAACTATTGTTTTCGGTCTTGTTTGCGCGTTTTAACCTGTCAAAGGTCGTCACAGCTCTTTAGTTTAAATACTCCCGGAATTAATATCTGTCATTATGATAGTTTATTTTTCCATAACGTTTCTGGCCATTAAGAAAAATCGTCAATTGTCAGTATGTGTAGATCTGATGCCATTCTTGTTTGCAGATGTTTGTATTTGCGCGGTTGACAGTTCGATAAATCGAGTCATTACATCACCAAGGATTACGGAAAGAATTCTTTTGTTTTTATGGCAATTCGACATTTTCTAAAACGCTAACCTCTTAACAGTTATGATTTGTAGAATTCTTGCCACATTCTAGAATTTATTGCACGATTATTCAGTATTTCTTAACGAATTAATGCGTTGTTGTTTGTTTTCCCATATACAGCCAATATTCTCGTTGTAAGGTGTATTCTCTTCAGGTTCTATCATGATTCATGACCACAAAGACAATAGTAAATAATAAAACGTCGCGTATTCTTACAACAGTTGAACTGTAGCTGTTTAATGTGAACAATCATCAAAAGTTTCTAAACGAAAAATTGATTCTTTCAAAAACAATAAATGAAATTGCTGCAGTTAATGTGAAATGCCTTTTAATTGATCTACTTACAATAGCGATTGAGTATAACACGTTTATAGTTTTTTCCCAACATTATTCAATCATTAACCATAACAAAACTGGCACCTACATCTTCATTAGAAGGTTCATTTGACAACGATGATTAGTTGCTATAATTTCCATCGACGAACCACCTACCTAATTAGAGCTGAGTTCGTAATATAAATGATGCCGTTTTAAACTACAGAATGGGAAGATCTTAATAAAGAAATTTCACGTTAAATATGCCCCACAAAGTTCAAGCAAAATTACATCGATCTTCTCGTTATTTAAACGTTACACATTTCACAATAGAAATGTTTGTTTGGAATTTAATTAAAAGAAGGCGCAGTTCACATTTCTCAATTATATAAACATAGTACATAACAATAGTCTAACCTAAATTTTTCGAATACATTTTAATCCCATCCCGCATCTTGTTATTCTTATTTATGCGTCTTACAAACAGTTTCATTTCACCCACATTTATTAGAGGCAGCTCAGGGCCTTCAAGGTGGAAGCACACGCTTATTACCACAATTTATCTTGAATTGTCTTCTTCCTGCACGGCGCCTACTTTGATTAAGCGCCTCATCTAACCATGACTCATGAGAAATGCGAAACGTTGCGAAATATTTTGCGCTAATTATCAAAGGAATAAAATTTAATAAATGTTAAATTGATATTAATGAATCCAGGGGTCAGCTAAATGCAATAGCGGACCTACGCATTTTAATTAATTAGAATTAATTTGCTTTCACACGTTCCCGACGTTTTATTAAATTAACTATGAAATTTTTAATTTATTATAGCTATTTTTTCGCAATTATATTATGATTAATTTGTTTACTGTTGTAGAGAAATATTTTCAACTATAATTTTCTGGATGTCGCCTAGTTTCATGTAAACACTATCATTACATATGTAAAGCGGTATAAAAATACGGCAGTACAAAATGAAAAAGGTGTGGTATGGTAACTGACTTGAGGTGTTTTAATGCAATAAAAATCGATACTGGACTCGTTCGCGTGACAAAGCTAATAATAAATGAACCTGAAAATGTTAGGCTTTTCCATATTCCTTCATTAATCATGAAAATTCACTATGAGTACGATTTTAAATTACGTTGTGCAGCAAAAAAGAACGGAATAAAACAAAAACTAAATTGCTCCTGCTTGATATGATCGATGATGCATAGAAGAGCAGGCGGAAATATATATTTAATTTAAAATATTAAAAATAAGAGCAAGCGAAACTATCAAAGACCAGAAGGAATATCCGGTCTTTTAAATGTATTTGACGTCAGATTTAGTTTGGACCAAGTCACTAATAATAACATGAAAGCACGGTCGAGTCGGCCATGTGCTCTTCAAAAATAAATAGTGTAAAGTGTGATTGCAATTTAGATAATTAACTTAAAATGTTACTTGGAAAGAATGACCGGGTTCTTTTTAAAAGACAGACGTGTGCAGTGAATAACCGGGATCATCGACAGAAATATGGTATGCAGTAGTATACAAAGTTAATTGGGAAAAAAAAAGTTGCAGCTCCAGGACTAACGAAACAAGTTTTGGGTTTGTTCATGCAAATAAAATCAAGTGCAGAAAACAGAAAAAATCAAAGAATTGAACTGGAACAAAATGAAATTTAATGCTATACAAAAAATAAAAATATTAAAATATGGCTGTACCAATAACAACCAAAAGTGATGTAATACATGGATCATTATTCAATACAAATGGGCATACGTGCTAAATCTTGAAATCAAGTTATTTAAAGTAATCTTAAGTTTCTAACTATAATAATTACAGAAATTAAAGAACCCGTGATGCCGAATAATTTCAAGATTCTTCAATCTTTGACTCAGAAAATGGTCTTCTCCGGGTAAACGATACAACTGATAGAAGCATTTATATAATTGAAAAGATTCTCGCAATTGAATCCGTTCCCCCACATCTTGCACAAAATATTTCTCCATATTCAATAATGAAAATCTCACCTTCCCGACAGGGCTGCCTAGGCCCGGGCCTTAGAAGCAATGCTGGGGTGTCAAGTTAAGCTTTGATATACAAAAAACAAATATTAATTTTGCAAAGTTTACACAAGCACAGTAGTCTAAAAATGAAACATGCAGAAGTTTAGATCTTGGGCAGTACCGTTTTTAGGCATGGGCCAGCTGGGCACTGGCCCAGGGCCTGGAGTCCCTTGTGCCCCGACAATTTTTGTCATTACAAAAATTAAGAAAAATCGCAATTTCTGGGGAATCCGAAGACATTTTTAAACATTACAACAAAATTTGGGCTTATTTCAAAAATTTACCTGAGAGTCCCCAAAAATTAGGATATGTTAATATTTTTTCAAATAATCAGAATTTTCGCCCCCCCCCCGAGCAATTTAAAACACTAAAATAAAAATTAAAAACATTATTTCAAAAGTTGCCCTGTGGGGCTTTCGAAAATTGGGATTTTTCTTGATTTTTCAAATAATCCGTCTTTCGGATACTAGATGGGTCTGCGCGCTCGGATGCAGTACCAATAAGCGTTACAAAAAGGTTATAACAAAATCATAAACGCTGTGAAGACTATTGAAGACAATCACGAAGAACTGCCTAAAACGCAAAAGAAGAAAATGGAAACGTTGGACACTGTTTTGCTGACCAAGACTTGGAGCACGATATTGTCAACGTTTAACGAGACTTCTAATAGCCTTCCTCTCGATGTAGCTCTCAAGTTAATTGATTTTCTGGTTGCATTTGTGAAGGATCAGACAAGTTGAGAAACTACGAAGCTACTTCGAAAAAAAAATTATCCTGATTTTGAATACAAAAATAAAACGTCGCGTTCAAGACAGAGAAGTTCTCGTTTGACCTTTTTTGATGGAACAGCAGAAGGTACCAAAGTTCCACGGCAGTGAGATATTCAAAATTGACGAATTAATAAGTCAATTAAAACAACGTTCAAAAGCTTACAAACAAGTAATCGATTTGTTCGGGTTTTTTTCACATTTGAATGTTTTGCGAACAAACGATTTGAAAATTCGATGTAAGACTTTTAGCAAACTATATATATATATAAGATGTCGACGGAAAAGAACTGATGACAGAATATGAGCACTTTAAGAATTATTTGGTACAGGAAAACATGCTAAATGATCATGTACGTATCTCTGATTTGAATGAGCTTCTGAAAAGTAATAACCTCGACCAGACTTTTCCAAATATTGAGATTGCACTCAGAATTTTCTTGTCGCTAATGATCACCAATTGCAATCGCGAACGATCATTTTCGAAAAGTTAATAAAAAATGAATTAAGAAACAGTGTGACTCAGAAGAGATTGAAATATCTATCACTGATGAGTATCGAAAATGATATTCTGCAAGAAATCGATTTTAAAAATGTCATCTAAGATTTTGCTCAAAAAAGACATTTCAAAGTCTAATATTGTGAGTTTAACGTATACTTATTTGACTGATAATAAATATCTAAAACAGATTGTGACTTTTTATTAAACAGTTTTTGCTAGGACCTCCAGTGAACTAAATGCCCAAGGCCCCCAAAACCCTAAAAACAGCACTGACCCTGGGCGCATTGGGGCAGACGGGCTGTGAGTTTGTACCGAAACCACATACTTGCGGTGTCCAGCAGTGTTTTTTAACAGTTTTTTGAGAAACTCGAAATCTACAACTTCAAGTTTGAATAAAAATAATTGGGGCGTTTACATACAATAGGTCTTGGAATTCGCAAGTTACTAAGACGGCATTGTCCATAGCCGTTCTATTCTTTATTCAATAAGCCATCAAATGCTTCAGGTCCTTTAGGTACCGTGAAATAATAAACGATAAAAAAGTTTCTCTAGTGGTGTTGGGCAGGAGTTAACAGCGTTAATGGCGTTTTGGTATTTAGGAAATATCTCGATCGTTTATCTTGCCTGGAATCACTAATCGAAGACTCTAAAGTAAAAAACCTTATCGACCAATGGACGATGATGATGATGATGATGATGATGAAATTCTGGAAAGTTATTTTCTTAATTTAGTATTGAGGCCCTGATGAAAGAAAGGCAAGCATAAAATACCAAAGTAAGGCCGAGTATGGCGCAATTAAATACTTAACTTCTTCGGTGTTATGTCATTGCACGAGTCAATTCGGCCCCGTAGGCCAAGTTTACCCACCCATACAAACAAGGACAGAAACATATTTGGGTTACCTGGTATAATATGCACCAAAAAACCACATGAGCTTTTAGAATATAATTGATTAACCACTGATGTACATCTTCAAGCAGTACAAGAACTGAGAAACTACTACAACAATATATTTCTATTTCTATATATCTTTCCTAATCGAAAAGGTAAAGAAGCAATGACAAAGTGATGCTCAAACAGTGCACATAGGTATGCTTGACTGATAAATGAAGCAAAAATTATTAGAGACTACATCCCATTTAGAATGAGCCAAACTTCATGAAGATTTTCCATCAATCAGCCTAGCTTCTTTCCTATTAGAAAGTTAGAGAGTTAATAAATTTATCAAAGATGACCGGAGACAATAAATTCATGGATGCCGCAAGAGTGGTACTGAACTTTTGCTTGTTATGAACCGTTCGAAAAGGCACGAACAAATTATTTTCTTCGCTATTAATGAACTCGCATATATTGAACTTTTGCATGTAATAATCCACGTCTTACATTTCAAACCATAAAATGTATCGTTTATAATTTTTTTTTTCAACTGTCAATAATGAAGATAAGAATGATAAACTGAATAAAATCAGTAAGAGAATTCTGTGTCAGGATTATCAAAATGGTATTCTCTTGGTGAATCAATTTTCTTTAATGAGTCGTGGCTTTTATACAAAGGAAGATTAAATTTTCAACAAAATATTTAGAGAGCAAAAAGCAAAATATGTTCTGTATGTTCTCCTTTTGCGTTGTTAATCCTTTCCTTGATAAGGGTGATCATCTGATTATGGACAATTACTACAACAGTGTTAGAAATGAAACATATATCACTGAAACTCTGCGGTTCAACAGAAAAGGTAATACGGAAAACGTAATTTCAAAAAAAAAAGAAAAAACTAAAAAAAGATGAACACGACTGCAGATGTAAAACTCTATGCATTAGAGTGAGAAGACAAAATGAAGTTTTGAGTAAAAACACCTCACTATCATCTTCAGAAAAAAATTTATGGCCAAATTAAAAAGAAACGACGAAACATTGCAGAGTACAAGTTACACATGCCAGAGGTAGACAGATGCGACCACTTAGCATCATATTAAATTAGCCCCAGAAAAGGAACCGGTAGTTTAAGAAAGTAGCTGCAATGAACTGTTATTTAATCCTGAAGTGCAAGGAAGGGGAAGAACAAATCGAGAAAACTTCACTCCAAAAAACGCGCCATGGAAAAAACTCACTTTTCGTAGTATGTCATTATCATTGTCCGGGAATATGATATACAATTGTTTTTTGGTGGCCGGAAAAAGCAAACTGAAAGATGCCTCAATCAATAGCAGACATTAGTGTGTTTTATAGTTACTGGTATTTTACGCATAATCCCAAGACAAGACGCTTTTGAGCCTTTCCTCGTTTCACTTATAAAGAAAACTGTAAAGAAGGTATCGTTCAGTGTCATGATCGAATTGGAAAGGTAGTAGTAGTATTTAGAAAGGCTTAAGCCCAGTAAATAGGCCTTTATAGGACCGTTTTTACCAATACGTCGCCATGTCCTCTACGACCGTCTATTATCCTCGAACCTAAGCCTCTCATAGTCCTTACATTAACCCAGAAAGTGAGAAGACGTTTCGTCGCCATTCAAACATTTACGCCATGGTGGATCTTCTTCCTCTATCTACAAGCGACAGGGGTCTTCTTAAGGTGCAGTGTCTGTGAAGACCCCAATTAAAAGATTTAGAGCCTCCGGCTCTTGCCCATTAGTCAGTTTAGCTTTGGCAAATTAAAACCGGTTATATGGTTTTTCGCCTGGCAACAGCCATTACCGACAACTCGCTTTTTGAGTCTCATAAGCCCATGCATCCAGGACTGACGAGATATGTTGCCTTGATATTTCCAGACAGGGTTGTGGTCCTAAGCGGGTATCCTCGACCACAAGTTCGTCCGCCTTCTCATTGCCATGGATCCCGCTGTGCGCAGATGACAGAGGAAGAAACCCTTATGGCCGGTTGCACCGCCCAACAAACTTAGTTTGGAACCAAGATTGAATAATTTTGTTGTTCAAATTCGTATTAAGAAATGAAGTTCCATCGATCGATAGATTTACCGAAGGTTGGTGCAACCGGCCATTAGTGACCATTGTTTGATTAGGTGGGATATAGACTTGAGGGACAGGGAACGAGTGAAAAACGTTAGAGAAGAGGAGTTGTGTAATAAAAAGGCAAATTAGAGAAAATTTCAAGAAACTTTTTAGATCTAGTACGAGAATTAGAATTCGTGCTAGAGAGTTGATGCCGCCAAGGAAAGGTTTCTCAAAGAACGTACCGTGGTGGACTAGAGAGTTAACGTTAAAAAAGGCAGAAGCAAGAAGAACTAGAAGAAGGACACAAAGAGCAAGAGGAGAAATAAGGGAAGATAAGAAAGTATAGAAGTATAGTATAGAAGGCTACAAGGGGAATATAAACAATTAATTGAGAAAACTAGGTTAGATAAATGGAGGGAGTTTTGCACTAAAAATTCAGATAAAGATCCGCGGGGAACAGCATATAAGGTAGTAAGGAAGAAAAGAGATGGGAACGCAATAATGTCGAATGTTAGGAAGGAAGATGGGCAATATACGCGGGATGCTAGGAAACCGCGGAATATTTGTTAGTAAATTTTTTTCTGGGGGATAGGGAGGTAGAAGATAGTGACTTACAAAGGTTTATTAAGAGGGGAGCTACAGAGGGGGGGGTGAGAATAGAAAACGCAATTTTCCTTACTCCGGAATAGGTAGGGCAATCAGAAGAATAAACCCTAGGAAAGCACCAGGGTGGGACGGGGTAACAACTGACGCGGTGCAAAAAGCATTCCATATAAACCGGTGGGTATTTGTTAAAATATTTAACGCATATTTGGAACAGGGAATATTTCCAAAAATTTGGAAATTGCAAAACGTTAGGTGTATCCCAAAACCGGGGAAAGAGGATATAAAAGACCCTAGAAGTTTTAGGCCTATTAGCTTACTCCCTCTAGTAGGGAAGGTATTAGATAGAATAATAGCAGATAGGATAGTTTACTTAGTAAGAAGCCAGGGAGGTTTTGACGATAGGCAATATGGACGCAATAAAAAGGGTAATACAATTAGTTGGAGAAGCACGTGAAAGAGGTGCAGTAATAGCACTTAGATATAGCAAGGGCTTTTGATAATGCCTGGTGGCCTGGAATTATATTAGAGTTAGAACGAAGGGATTGCCCGGATAATCTATTAAGACTAGTAGAAAGCTTCTTTAGCGATAGGGTAGCAAAAGTAGAACTCTCGTCCAGTAGCGTGTCCAGGGGATTGGAAATGGAATACTGTAGGGCTCATGCTCCGGACCGATCTACTGGAATTTGCTGTACGAGAGTATATATAGGGTCATACTTCCGGAAGGGTGAGAGATAGTTGCTTTTGCAGATGATAAGGCATTGATAGTTAGGGCGTCCCAATTTAAGGTTGGGCACAAGAAGAAAAGCTGAAATTTAATGTTAGTAAAACAGAGGCATTGTTTTTTGGGAAGAGACCAGAACAAGAAAGGCCAACCTGTCTAATGGGGGAAGATCGGGTATTATACAGAGAGAAAAACAGTTAGCGTATAGGATAGGGGCGCCGGCTCGACTCACGTGGGGCTTTAAGGGTAACACTGTAGCTAGGATATATGAGGGGGTTATTCAACCGGCTATCTCGTATGTTGCTGAATTTAAAGGTTAGGCAAAAACAAAAGTTGTTAGGCGGGCAAAAAATACTAGCAGTTAGGGCAGCGGTAGCATAGAACACAGTATCTACGGAGACAGCATTAGTTCTTAGCTAGATAGCACCGATAGATCTATATTTACAGGCACAGGTAGATAGGGGGCAAGTTTTTAAAGGTAAATCGCAACAGATCAGTGAGGGATTAGGGTTAGAGGGACGGGTGGTGGAAAGTAGGGTAGATAGGACATACAAAGGATATAGTGAAATTTAGGTTTAAAGTTAGGGTTTAATTTGTCATTACCAAAGTCTGTATTTCAGTTCACTATTTTTATAAACAACGCGGAAATTTATTAATTTGATGATTCGTCCTCTTACAATTAAAAATATCTGTTGACATGGTCATTATATTTAAAAGGAACGGGAAAAAAATTTGTTGAGTTTACATGTCTTGGATAACAACAGTACTAAAGTAGAAAAAAAAAGTCTTTTAGACTTGGAGCATAGCTAACAATATGAAAAGTAACTCAAGAAGTTATCTACTTCAAATTAGTTTAGCAATAGAATGAAGGAGGTTCTGATTTTGCCAGACCGAAGCCGATGCTGTCTCTGCCTCAACTTCCGTAATAAAAAAATTAAAGTCAATAAGCTGCTTACAAAGATTGTCTACTGAATTGAGGCGACCAAAACCCTGATCTAAAACTGTAGCTACCGCAAACAGATTTAAAATGTATGTATTGCTTTGATCTTTGGACACTTTGCAAAATTCGGTAATATTTGAAAAACCATGCTTTGGAATGCAGAAAAAATCTTAGAAATATGCAATAATAAAAAAATTAATTTTGTTTTAAGAGTGCAATTAATACCATCTTAAAAGATATGAATGTTTGCTTTCAGCAAAAAAGAATGTTTTAATTATCTATCCTACGATTACAGCTACAAGGTCTTATCTAATTTGAACTAATTAGAAGTAAATTTAGTTTATTCTTATTTGTCGAAAAATCTGTTGAAATTTAGTTTACAAATTTAGTGTTTGCGTTTAATTAACTTTAAAATAATGAGATTAATTGAAAAGAGAAGAAATAATATTAAAAGTACATCTAGAAGTTGGTAAAATGAATAATAATTCAAGAATAATAAAATATTTTTACTCGAATTCTAGATACACGTATAAAAAGGTGTAATTGTAGTTAATTCAGGAAAAGATTGCTCTAATCTAATTAAATATGTAAAGAAAAACGCAAAAGAAACACAAAACAAAAAGTTGTGAGGTGTTCAATCGGGAAGACCACGTCAAAAAACAAATAAAAAGTATCGAACGACTCCTTTAGTTAAATATAAACAGAAAACGAATTATAGTATACATAAAATGAATGGAAGAAATCGTTTTATTCATGAGAAATCGATAGTTCTACTCTTGTACTAAATTAGTAGTTTCACCACTTTACCACTATCTGGTCAATGACCACAATATTGCACGTACAATTTCTTTAGTAGATGTAAACATGAAACCCAACTTAATTTCTACGTAACATTACTATTAACTTTTGTTCCACGCGCCTCGATAGAAATCTGCATAACTTAAAAAAAGCAATTTTCGCATTTTTTTTGATAACATCTATCGCAACCTAGCAATTATTTATTGCCAAGTAGGTAGATAAAACTAACTCGAAAATCTACATGACATCATCGTTATATTAACACTTTAGTTAATTTTTCTAATTTGTTTTTTTAATCTTGCAATTCCTTTTAATAACTGTTTATGAAAGTTTAAAAATATACCCAGAAGAACTCTTCGTAGTTATTTTGATAGTCTAATTGCCTAATAATATGTTTACGAATATATAATTAAAGAGACTAATTAAAGTACTTACGAAAGCCATTTTATGCGGTTAGAGATATTTCAAGCAATTACTCCCTTGTGGTTTCCTAAATCGATTTATAAATACCCCAATTCTCAACAAGACGGGAATAAAGTCAATAACAATTATTACCTCTTCTCCTTTATTGTTTCTATAGCGAATCCATTTTGACAATCGAGGCCTCCAATATTCCAGCATATAAGCTTCGGCAAATTCAACCCCTTGTCCATTACCAAAGCGCCCTTGCGTTCCAGTTGCAGTAATCATATGGATGGTCTTCAAATCGATTTGCAGCCATTCCTCAGGTTCTGTGGTTGCTTGTTTGGATGGACACCATGCTCCCCCGTTCCTTTCGGTTCGCACCCTAAAGAAAATTTACATGAATAATTAAACTAACCGAATTGCATTCAGTGTGAAAAATCGTTAAAATAAGTAACTGAAAGAGGAAATCGAACTTTCCGGTTTTATTCTCTTTGGGTATCCTTCGTTCAACCCCTCTTTTAACAGCCACTTATAAATCATAATTGAATCAAACACTAATCCAGTTGTATGATTTTACTTCCTACATGGAGCAGTGGAGGAGTTTTAAATTAAAACCGGATTATATACAGGGAAAGGACGAAGAAGTTTTTCAATTCTTCAGCTTCCCGTCTCATATATAATTTTGTCGTATTACGAGTTATTGAACTGTGGGTCTATTGAATTCAAGACTATTGTTGAATCGTGATTCAACAGCACAAGTCTGCCCTAATATAGTCAAACTCCGTTTGTACGTCTCAACGATCCATTTGTATTCAGAATGCGTTCTTTCAGTTAAGAAAAGACGATGTGAAAATGACTATAATAATGACAATAGGAGAGAAAAAAAATCACGAAAGTATTAAAGCATAAAATGATGTAACGTTAACCATTGTTTATTCATATCAGTTTAATTCACCTTTAATATAAAATATTCACCTGTTGTTTGTATCTATTATATAAATTGTGGTTTCAAATTATAGGTTAGAATGAAAACAATCTAAAGAAAGCAGATCAGCAATTGTAGGTATTGTAACGCGATTTCCGTGTTCTCACAAGAATTCTAACCTAATACAATTTATGTTAAGCTCTAGCCAATGAAGAAATATTTCATATTAAATCTGTAAAAGCTAATATTTCGAGTTTTCCTCTACTACGTATATAACTTTATTGAAAAATAGTTTCTTTTATTAAAAACATTTATTGATCTGGAACTTCCATTATTAATTTTTTTGTTAAAAGCAATTGAAAAACTTAGAAACTTGATTACCAGTTAAATTAAAAATTTTACTATTCGATTATAAACAGAAAAATTACCCAAGACTCATGTAATAACAAAATTTGAAATGCAGAACTTAAAGATGTTCTACTTAATACCTTAATACTAAATAAATGATAACAATTTCTTTTGGGAAACTATTAAGTAGATACCTTACAATGGAAAATGTAGCTCAAGTTGCCGGTTCTTTAAAATTGAGAAAACTAATGAATATTACTGATGGGGTAGTAGTAACGTTTTTTTCCCTTTACGTTACATGTGTTTATTTAGAAGAAGTCACTGTCAGGATAGGGTAGAAAGTTGTACAATCCGTAATTGATAAGAAAAGATAAAAAGGCAAAAGAAGAACGTTCAAAAACGTCTAGGTGTGTGCCATCAACAAAGCGAGTCAAGACAAATCTCGACTTGTTTTTTACGAAACCAGACCCTTAATACCCAAGTTGTAAACTTTGGACAAACATTTCGCTATAAATCCAGCCTCCTTCTACTCGACTCAGTTTTATATTAAGTATCCTGGTGGCATTTTGAAAATCTTTGACAGTGGAGAACGCAATGAAAGAAAGTAAAAGTGAAGACAGGCACAGAAAAAAAAGTCCTTGCGGTTAAGGCCAAAAGTATCTCGTCTCTGTATACTGCCACTAACGACGTAAAAGGACTTAGACATGTTGATAATAAGCACCAAAGGGCGAGAGCAAGTAAAAAACGAAACGTTGAACATCAGTTTATGTTATCATGCAATTATAATCAAGTTCAAGGAAACACTGACTTGATACCACATTCTAAGCAAACAGGAAGAACAGAAATTATGAATATATTGACAGGTGTAAATATGAAACCAGGACGAGAGGGAAAAACTCGATTAATTCACAAGGAACCGCTAAAAAATTCAGAAGATTCGCCCAACTATTCCGAACGTCCTAGTGATCTTTGTTGCTTTCGATATAAAACCCAAATTCAGACATATATAGACTATAAAGCAGAAATGGGCAAATTTAGCCCTGTCGGGGCCAATTTGAATAAAAGCAAGTTTGCCAGCAAAACATTGGTTTTCTTTGGCATTCAAGTTGTAAAATATACAAAAGTGTTTTGTCATTAAACGAACCAGTTCGGCTCCGAAGACCCAAGTTTGCCAATCTCAACTAGAGAGGATGCCTTTCAATTTGAAGACGTGTACGTTTGCTGTAGTTGATTTTGACAACGACTTCTCTCACTTATCATGGTACAAACTGATTGCTCATTCCAAGAGAAACTGAAAATGCACTGTAAATTAGACAATGAGTTATCCTCTTCTGAAGATGCAAGACACTTGTAAGTGTAAACCTGGAACAGTTGTCTTGTAATCCCCTAACAGTTCGCAAAGTGGAGATGACAGACTGCTTGTCACGGCATGGAAGAGCATGGCCGTTTCTTTGAAGAATGCAAAACTAGCTAACAAAGCTAAACTGGGATTATCATTGATCACAGAATACAAAGTTAGAAGCCTTAGATGCTCTGCAGTGTTGGGAATTTCATAGTAGCCCCTACGATTAAGGTTCACTACGTATTACCACTAATGACGCTTGTAGGATCTGGATAGAGTTGGTAATAAGAAACCCAAGACACAATAGCAAGCAAAAACCAAAAACGTTGAACATAAAGTTACGTCATCAAAGACTACTCTTTAAGAAAACAGATCTTTAAGTTTTGAATTTTGGAAAAACCTTTCGGTTTAAAACCAGCCTCCTTCTACTCGACTCTGTTTTAGATTAGATACCTTGGTGGCATTTTGAAACTTCTTGGCAATGGAGAAAGCAATCAAAGGAAGTAAGAATAAAGATAAAAGTAGACAAAAATGTCCTTGCGGTTAAGGCTGAAAGTATCTTTTCACTGCGTATGCTTATAGGACCTGGACATAATTGGTAATAACAGATCCAAGAAACGATAGCAAAGAAAAATGCAAACGTTGAGCATAAAGTCATGTTGAAGAAAACAAATTCTTAATGCCCAACTTGTGCATTTTAGACAAACCTTTCGGTCTAAAACCAGGCTCCTTCTACACGACTCTGTTTCAGATTAGATACCTTGGTGGCATTTTGAAACTTTTTGGAAGTGAAGGACGCAATCGAAGGAAGTAAAAGTAAAGACAGGCGTAGACAAAAATTGTCCTTGCTGCTAAGAAAAAAGGTATCTTTTCACTGCATATTACCATTAATGGCGTTTATAGGACTTAGACATAATTGGTAATAAGAGACACAAGAAACGATAGCAAACAAATCCCAAACGTTAAGCAAACAAATCCCAAACGTTAAGCAAACAAACCTTTAGATCTAAAACAATTCAGATTAGATATCATGGTGGCCTTTTGAAACTGATTGGCAGTAGAGAACACAATCGAAGTAAATAGAAGTGCAAACTGGCGCAGACAAAAAAGTATTTGTTTACTGTGTGGCTTATAGGACATGGACATAGTTGATAATAAAGAGACTCAAAACACATAGCAAGCAAAAACCAAATCACAAAACAGAAAGTTATCAAAGAATTATCCTTAAACAAAGAAACCAGACGTTTAATGCCCAAGGTGTAAATCCTGGACCTTTTGGTTAAAAACCAAACATTCTTTTATTCTATTCAGTTTTAGATTAGCTACCCTGATGGGACCATGGAGTTTTTTGGCAGTATAGAACGCAATCGAAGAAAGTAAACATTATAGCAGACCAAGACAAAAAATGTTCTTACGGTTAAGGCAAAAAAATATCTCTTCACTGTCTGTTACTACTAATGACGTATAGGACTTGGCCATAGTTGATAATAAGAAACTCAAAATTGCAAGCAAAAGGCAAAATGTAGATTATAACGTTATGTTATCAACAGATCTTGCTTTAATGCCCAACCAACCTTTCGGTTAAAAACCAACCGCTTTCTATTCTACTCAGTTTTATATTAGCTATCCTGGTGGACTTTTGAAGTTTTTCGGCAGTATAGAACGCAATCGACGGAAGTAAACATTAAAGCAGACCAAGACAAAAATGTTCTTACGGTTAAAGCAAAAAAGTATTTCTGCACTGTGTGTTGCTACTAATGACGTATAGGACTTGGCCCTAGTCGATAATAAGAGACTCAAAATAGCAAGCAAAAAGCAAAATGTAGAACAAAACGTTATGTTATCAACAGATCTTGGTTTAATGCCCAACGAACCTTTCGGTTTAAAGCCAGCGTTCTCCTACTATACTCAGTTTTAGATTACACATCCTGGTGGAATTTTGAGAATATTTGGCAGTGGAGAACGAAATCAAAGAAAGTAAAAGTGAAGACGGGTGTAGACAAAAAATGTTTTTGCGGTTAAGACCAAAAGTATCTTTTAATTGCATATTACCAATAATGACGCTTATAGGATCTGGACGTAATTGGTAACAACAGACCCAAGAAATGATAGCAAAGAAAAATTAAAACGTTGAGCATAGTCATGTTGAAGAAAACATTTTGATTTCAAATCAGGCTACTTCTACTCGACTCAGTTACAGATTAGATATCCCGGCGGTATTTTAAATTTTTTAGCAGTGGAGAATGCAGTTGAAGGAAGTAGAAGTGAAAACAGTTAAGGCCAAAAGTATTTTTTTACTATGTGGCGCACAGAACGTGGACGTAGTTGGTAATAAGAGACTCAAGACACAACAGGAAGCAAAAACCAAAACGTTGAACAGACAGTTATCAAAGGATTATTCTTGGAAAAAAGCAGACCTTGCTCAAGTTATAAATTCTGGACCTTTCAGTTAAAAGGTAACCGCCTTCTATTCTAATCTAAGACACAAAAATGTTCTTACGGTTAAGGCAAAAAGTATTTCTTCATTGTATGTTACTACTAATGACACAGTCGATAATAAGAGTAGATTTTGCTTAATGACCAATAAACCTTCCCGCTTAAAGCCGACGTTCTTCTACTATTTTCAGTTTTAGACTACACATCCTGACGGAATTCTGACAATATTTGGCAGTGGATAATGAAATCGAAGGAAGTAAAAGTAAAGAGATGCAGGCGCAGATAAAAAATGTTAGGGCCAAAAGTATCTCTTCGCTGTGTACTATCATTAACGACGTATAGGATTTGGGCATGTTGATAATGTAACGCGCCACCCCTAGAATATTCTAGAAAAAGTCCCGAACAGTCTCGAACAAGCTGGTCGAATGTGCCGGAGAAATCTCGAACTATCGAGACCCTTGCGGAACGCAAACGAACGAACGACTCAATTAATACAAAAGGCTCGATTGACTTTAAAAGTATTGCCAAAAAATCAAGATCTGGAAGGGTCGTCTGACTATCAGGTCACACTTAATTATTCAGACGAATGGAGGCTTTTACACTGCCGGACTGTATCTACTTCCTAGTAATTCTTTTCAACAAAAAATTGCTTGATAAATTCTGTATTATCATGCTTTTGATATATGGATTTCTTGAGGACCACTCTTGTTCTGTTCTCTTTATAAATTCAGAATATTGCTATAGAAATCATAGAGGAGTGTGGGCAAAAGTGACCGCAGGGCCAATTTAACTTAAATGAAGTCAGTCCAAACCAAACAATTTAATTTGACGTTCAAATTATAAAAACATACGAAAGTGTTTTGTCGTTATACTTCCAGATTAATGAACATTAGGAAGAAGCAGCTATTTACATAAAAAAGTGAAGGTAAGATGATATGTTTACGAATTGTTTGTGTATTATGTCGAATTTTGTCGAGTGGAAAGAATCAAACAAGAGTTTTTGCAAACAGCGAGCATTGCTATCATCAAAGTTTTGATCCCAACATGGATTTGTTTGCAGTATTAACAAGATTGTTTATTCTTTTGTTTAAGTGTTTCCGAAGGTTTATAAAAGGAGCTAAGCACGGAAAATATTTCCCAGAATTAAGATTATTTGCTCTTACGTTACATTTTTATTCTGCTATGGTTTATAATTACGTGGGAGATGTTCTTAATAAGAGCCTGCCACACCTGAGAACCCACACCAAATAGTACAAAACTGTAGGTAGAGCGCCAGGGTTCTCTGCCAAAGTTCTATGGATCTTTTTTCTGTTTTTTAATTAATGATCTTGGTAAGAGAGAGAAAGCTCAACTTCTTTAGAATTGTTTAAATTTTGTTCATGATACTGATGTCACAGTAGCAGATACCCGAAGATTTTTAGTAAATGATTCAAAGATTTAATCATTTAGGAATTCTACTGCAACAAAATTTTTATTGAAATATTTAAATCAAATCGTTGTTATTATTACAACCAGAAGGGTTTCATGAACCATTCTGATTTTTATATGTATATGTGAATAAGTGTGAATATAAAGCTTAATAAGCTAACAAATAAATTCAATTTGAAAGTGGATCACTGTAAGTGTTTGAAAAATCATATTTTATGACTGTTTATTTTTGAATTCATTAACAGCTTTGATTAATAGACAGTCTAGAGAAAAATAATTTTTTTCTAATCTTTCAGTTTGCATACTCTGTAATTTCATATTTTTTCCTAGCTCAATGAAGTAAAATTGTGAACAATCTTGCTGTTTTATTATGCAATAAGATCTTTACGGTACGTAAAAGAAATAATCAAATCAATACGTCGACGAGCGAAAAACGGACTCCTTTAACTTTATACTAGATAGTTAATTCTATATGTTAGTAGCACGCCACTGACATCAACGGAATTGTTTTTGTTTTCCGTCAAACTTGGCGAGTAGATGAAGACTTTAGTTTTTTATATCGGCGTGTTATAAGCTAGCTCCATCTACCTTGTTTTATTGTGTACTAGCCAATTGGTTCAGAGAGCCAAGGTTGTCCATCCCTGCTACAGAAGTGCACGTCAAAAAGTGGAGATGACAGACTACTTAGCAGATTGTGAAATTAGATTGATAGTAATATCACGATGCGAAACCAAACAAGGTATCATTATCTTTTGGATAAGCCTAACGGCCCGAAGGTGTTTTATTAAATGTCTTACAAATTAATAAATTTAACCAGAATAATGGATAAGCAAAGAATAACTATGCTTTCCTGATACTTTCTCCCTCCCACTTGTACAGATTATGCATAAAGACTCAATAAGGGCGTTAGAACAAATTATAAGGATAATAGTTCTCAGAAATTTTTACTCGTATAATTTATAACTTTATTAAATTATTATCCTTTAAACTCTGACTATTCTTTGAAATGAAAATAAATAAAAACAAAAATACGATCGATTTATAAAATTTTTAAGTAGCAATCCGCGTGGACACCCAGTATACAATCGTTATTTTTAGACTGCCTACTTTTTATTCAAAAAAATCTAACTTCTTTGAAATGCAAATGTCGCAAAAAACCGTTCTCATACGCATGTTCTTATAATACACGTAATATTGGTTACATCTCACGTTTCCTGATATTAACGGAAAAAGTGTGTAAATGGAAAGGATTTTCAAGGAAAAATCAGGCATTCAAAATAAGTAAATATTTAGCCCAAGATGTGTTTGCCTTTCCAGTATTCAGAGCTCTTTGCTGAAAAGAATCAATGAATAATGGATAGAAGTTCTCCAGAGACTATTCTTAAAGTACTTCTGGGAGAAAACTCCACCGCTGCACTTTTACAGCAGCACTTTTTTCTTGTTACAGACGAAAGGAAATTCTTCCAAAAGTACAAAGTGATCAATTGGCCCTTTAAGAACCCCCCAAAACAATACTTAGCTCTCCTTTTTTTTTCTCTCGCATCCCTCGTGAGAGATTGTGAATTAACGTTAGACAAATAAAAAATTATATAATAATAAGAGAGAGAGGATTAATTTGTAAATTGTGGTTGGTTCAATTTTTCAGCTTTACAAAAGGTTTTTAATTAAGCGTCAATATAGTATTCGAGCTGTTCAGTTAAGCGAGTGGGATTTTACAGATGATTTATGTACGAAAAACATTTCTGGTGCTTCCAGGCACAACCGTTTAAATTATTCAGTAGCGGCCGAATAATAACAAGCCGTTTATTTAAAATCCCTTATAAAAATTACGATTTATTTGACCACCAGGACTTTTAGTTATAAATGTAAAGCATGTGGACAAATTTATCTGAATTTAATGAATAAATTTCATTAAGGTATCTAAATGTTCATCTTAATTTAGATTGGAGCATTAAAAAACTTAAAACTTCTGATATCACCAATTAATTTGGAATACAAAAAACTACATATCGGATTTATATGTATTTAAGTGTAGTAAATATAAATTAAATAAATAACTAAAAGTCACAAGGTGTTTGGCTCTTCTTAATGATAAATTAGATCAAGAATTGGAAAAACAAATTAACATTTTTAGTGTTTCTGCAGTGGTTAAGCCTTCAAATAGAGTTAGCTGTACAGGGTGTTCCAAAGTCGATGATATTGATTCTATATTCACCGCTGAAAACAAAAATTTGTTAGCTTTTGTGTTTTTCCATTTAGAATCTAAAGTTGCAATTATGAAAGTAGCAGACAACAGTTGTATCCATGACAATAATCTTTTCGTTAATCTTATCAAAAAAATTGCAAAAGTGGGCCTTAGAGAAATTGTAAAACAGAGATGATGTTGGTTTAACCGGGCCTCAATTTGAAGATGTATAGGGCTTTTCAGGCCTACTTTGGGCCTGATATATTACATCTGGATACTCGAAGAGACGTCCATGAAAATAAAAGCAACAAAATTATAAAATTGCGACATTTTCGAGCTTCCAGTGTTAAACTGACAATGAGAGTAGTTGATTAAACAAAGTAGCGCTCATATCGAAATCAGCCGATTCTTTTAAGAGAATTCAAGACAAAGAAAGCAACTTCTTGGCAAAACAATGTACTAAGTCATACTTTTTGGAAGTAATATTCTAAAGCACTAGAGAAGATAAAATGGTTTTAAACCCAAAAAGATATTTACTAATGAAATATCCAATCATGAGAGCCAGTGCTTCAGTAGGTTAGCTTTACCAAATGACATTTTTTTCTTATCCTTCTATTTTATTAGTGAAGAAAGAAATGTCCGAAAACTCGATTTACAGCATTCTTTTGGCCAACTGTCGAATGACCCAAAACTTTGACCAAAACGATTAAAGCGCTGTTTAATGCTCCTCTGAAGTACATTTAGAAGCGATGTGAAGTGTCTGAATACGCGCCAAACAGCATCGAATTGGTTTACTCATTTTAAGATCAAATATATCTAGTGACTTAGAAGTTGCTGATTTGAATATCAAATACCGAAAAGTCTTGTGACAGAAACATTTATTAAAACGTTCGCAGACATTAGTTGTATAAAGATAGATCAAATTTGAATTTTTAACTCCTGCAGACTGAACTTCCCTACTTCTCGTTTAATTCTTCTCATTAGATTTTGCGTAACTTCTTCAGATACCATTTTACTATATTTTCTATAATTTTCGTTAGAAGTTCTTAAATTTTCGGCTGTTTCTGCTTTTTTCTGTAGCCTTTGATTAGTACCCAATATCTGTCTATTGGGCGAAGGCAAAGTTTAGGGCAATTAGATGCGTTCTTTTCCTTTGGAACAAAAATGATGATTTCCTGTTGAAACCATTCCAGGGTGTCTTTTGCGTAATAGGCACTAGCAAGGTTTGGTCAAAGCATTACAGAGATTTTGTGCTTACAAATAAGTGGAAGCAGGCGTGTTTCTAAACGCTTTACGTAGTAATTTCACAAATTAATTGAGCTAGAGTTTCGTATATAGACATTTCGCCGAGGGCGTCATGGAGGGTGTCAATCGATCGGGCTTGACGAGAGGATCACGATGGTACTAGGCGACGGAAATGAACAGTTCAAAAGTTATGACCATTTCTCTCAAATGCCAGTTCCACCCATTGATTTCAATAGAATTAACATTACGAGACTGGCGCTTTTGAATTTACACGCGGTTTAACGTGAGAGTGTATGGGGAATGCAATGGTTAGGTTAGATCGGCCCAAACGGATTAATTCCTGAGATACTGGGTTCGACGTTGAGGTAAATAAAGAAAAGATCCTAGGCGTTTTTAACAAATGCTTAGACGAAGAAGCTTTCCCAGAACAATGGAAAGAAGCTAAATTAGCCTTCTTACCTAAGGAGAAACCAAAGAAACTAATAAGAAATACAGACCGATCTGCCTAATTGACGGACTGGTGAAGATACTAAAGGCTCTAATCCTAAATCGCCTAAGGCAGCAGGTGGCAGAGAAGGGCGAGGTCTCTAGCAGGCAATACGGCTTCAGAAAAGCAAAGTCCACGGTACACCCCATGAATGAGATCATAAAAAAGTAACGAAAATAAAAGGCAAAACCACTAAGAACGGGGAGTTCTGCATCCTCCTAACAGTGGACATAAAAAACGCCTTCAACACCGCTAGGTAAAGCGGCATCACAAGGGAATTAGACAGGAAAGGTATCATATACAATATTATAGCCAGTTACTTAAACAACAGGAAGCTGTTACTAACGAATGACGAAAAATATGGAATAACCTGTGGTGTACCCCAGGGATCCATCCTGGAGCCCACGCTGTGGAACATATACTTCGTAGTAAGGACAGGACTACCGACAAAGGCAGAGGTACTGTGCTACGCAGACGAAATTGTCCTAGTCATAACGGGCAACCCTGCTGAAGAACTCAAAAATAGGGCTAAGGCCTCTTTAAACAAGATCCACGCAGAAATCAGAAAAAAGAAACTGGAAATTTCGGTATATAAGACTGAAATGGTGATGCTTTACAGGGGCCGAAGCCTGCAATTAGACTTTCGGGGGAGCATAATAGAAAACCAAGAAAAAATTAAATACTTGGGGTATATTTTGATCGCAATACTAGGATATTTCTATGTTGCAGAAAAAGCGGAAAATTCTATAGTGGTACTGACTAAGATTATGCTCAAAGTAAATGGTCCGAAGACGTTCAAAAAGAAAGTAATTAACATTACCAGACTGGCGCTTTTGAATTTACACGCGGTTTAACATGAGAGTGTATGGGGAATGCAATGGTTAGGTTAGGTTAGGTTAGGTTCGATCGGCCCAAACGGATTAATTCCTGAGGGGTCGAACACTCCATCCTTTTATATGCCTCATCGGTATGGGAAAACAGCCTTAAATACAAGAGAGATAGGACTAAACTGGAAAAGGCACAGAGAAAAATGTGCTGTGTAATAGCTGTACAAGCGATAACAGGTGTACTACTTATAGACCTGATGGTAGAGCTAAGAGCCAGGGTTGCCAAAGATGGCAAGGCGAGAAGGAAAAGAATCACAAACGATGTCTATAATAAATGGCAGACCAAGTAAGAGACGAAAAACAGCATGGCGATGTGGACCAGGAGATTCATAAAAAATATCAACTCCTGGATACAGAGGAAACACGGTGAGGTAGAATATTGGTTAACATAATTTCTAACTGGGCACGGGAGCTTTGGTTCCTACCTAGAAAGGATCAAGAAAAGAAAGAACGATAGATGTCTCGCGTGCAGTGTAAGGGACGATCTTGCATGTAGTTTTCCATTGCATTTGCATTGATTAACCCTGATAACATTGTCGACATTATGACAGAAAACGAAGAGAATTGGAATACCATCTATAGTGTGATCAGAGAGGTAATGAAAGTAAAAGAAAAGGAAGACTGAGGCAGGTTCATAACCAAAATGAACAAAGTTAGGCCTACTAAAACACTACGGCAATAACGACCAGGGGGAGCAGAACACCTAGCAACAACTTTACTTATGGATAGGGGTTTTTAGCGGGCCGCTAAACCTGCACTACCTGGAAACACGGGCTCAAGCTGTGTGTCGTGGAGATTTTTAGGTGAGGTGAGATGATTTCCGATAGAATCGCATTAACACATTCCGTGGAAAATCACAAGCGCCGGTCTCGTAATGTTAATTCCATAGAAGTCTATAGAGTAGAACCGGCGCTTTACAAAAATGGTTTTAGCTTTTGAACCGTTCATTTACGTCACATGGAATGGGTACCACCGTGATCCTCTTGTCAGGCCCGATCGACTGACACCCTCCATGACCCTATTTTTGATGTGCCTATATATGAAACTCAAATCATTAACTGTCCCTCGAGCAACAAAAGGACGATCATTGACGATTGCTGGATTTCTTGTCAATTCTTTAAGAAGCTTCTTTTCTAGATTTCTATCAAAAAATCTTTTTAGTCGTCTACTTCTTGCTACTTCTTTGATCTTCTACGAGTCTTTTAGTTATCTACATTTCTCTCCGTATTTCTGCTTGATTTAACCCTTGCAATGTTTGCGTAAGACAGACACTCAATTTTCATTCCATACACGCAAAATATGTTGCTTCAACTTTTCTCTATCTGTAACCATTTTTTATAATTACGCTGACAAGTAAACTGGAATTATTTACCTGATGGACAATATCATAGGGTATTTTACTATATCGTGCATTGATTTCGTGCGTGATTCACGATTTTTGCTATTTCTTTTTGTCACGATACATTTCAGTAAAGGCTTTACTTATATCGAATAAAGCCCAAGATTCGACCTGTCTTAGAGATACTAAATAGTACAAAATAAGAAAATAAGAAGAATTTTAACAAAAATAGAATTTTGACAATATAATTTCCCGCTTTCAAAATAAATAATTAGAAAGGACTTATTCGTTTCTTCCTCATAAAGAATCTTTGGAAGCAACAAAATCTGTACAAATAGAACATTCTAAATTTTCCAAAAGCAGCATTTTCCAAACCAGTAGTGGTTCAGGAACCATAGATTAAGAAACATCACGTTAAGACATAGAGAAAAAGACAAAACAAGGTTTTACTAGCTTTAATTCAGAGTGGTAACTAGAAGAGAGCAGTACAGAGGCTACGACGCTTTGTACCTCTTTTGAGTTTCTGCGATAAAACCGGTTGCGTGTTTAGACCTGAACAAATATGGCCAAAAGGGGGCGAATTTGTTCACATAATGACAATATACGTTCGCATACTTTACAATCCGAACATCTAAACTAAATTGTTTTTTGCTCAAAAGCTAGTTTTTCTTGGTAGAAGTGTCTGTACATCTGTTCCTCTATTCCTTATATCAAGGGGTGGGGACAAACTTGACCCCAAAATAGGAACTGTCTCATATAACGACAACATAAGTACGTTCGCATACTTTACACTTCGAACATCAAAGCTAAATTGTTATGTTCAACCTTCTTTCAAAAGTTAATTTTTACTAATAGGTGCGTGCTTACATCTATTCCTCTATTCAGTATATCATGGGGTTGACAAACTTGGCCCCAGGAGACGAATTGACTCATATAACGACGATATGCCCTAACATACTTTACAACTAAAACGTCAAAACTAGATTGCTTGGTTGAATCTTTGCTTAAAAGTTAGTTCTTAATGATAGGCGCGTGCCCGTACATCTGTTCCTCTATTTCTTATGCTATTGGGCGAGGAAACTTGTTCTCAGGGGACGAATCGGCTCATTTAATGATGATATGCGTTCGCATACTTTACAACTAAAACGTCAAAACTAGATTGCTTGGTTAAATCTTTGCTTAAAAGTTAGTTCTGGTGATAGGTGTGCCCTTACATTTGCTCCTCTATTTCTTATACTATTTGGTGAGGAAACTTGTTCCCAGGAGAAGAATCGGCTCATTTAATGACGATATGCGCTCGCATACTCTATAACTAGAACGTCAAAACTACATTGCTTGGTTAAATCTTTGCTTAAAAGTTAGTACTTGGTGATAGGCGCGTGCCTTTACATCTGTTTCTCTATGGAGTGAGAAAGCTAAGCTTATCCTCGAAGAAGCAACTGACTCATGTAACGTTCGCACCGTTTATAACTAAAAGATCAAAACTAAACTGGTCAAACCTCTGCTCAAAAGTTAGTTTTTCCTGATAAGTGTAGTCTTAGTATTTAGAATATTATAGGATGGGAAAACTTCTCTCATATAATGAATATATACGTTCGCATACTTTACAAATCTAACATCAAAGCTAAACTGTTCGGTTCAATCTTGGCTCAAAAATTAGTTACTGCTGATAGGCACGTCCTTACATCCATTCCTCTAAATATTCAGTATACTATGAGGTAAGCAAACATGCTTCTCGAGGACGGTTGGGCTCACATAACAACAATACACGTTCGTAGACTAAATTCTAACATCAAAACTGAATGACTAATTGACTAAATGTCTGCTCAAAAGCTACTTTTTGCTGATAGGTGTATCCTTATATCAGTTGCTCTGTCCTTTATGTTATGGACGGGCAAGCTTGGCCCCCAGGAGACGAATTGACTTATAATGACAGTAAGTGTTCGCATACTTCAATTTGAATGTCAAAACTGTTTGGTTAAATCTCTGCTCAAAAGTTAGTTTTTCCCGATAAGTGTGCCCTTATGTTTGTTCGTCTATTCAGTATACTGTATGGTGAGCAAACCTGCCCCACAGGGGCGAATTGACTCATACAGCGACAATACACGTTCGCATACTTTACAATTCGAATATTAAAACTAAATGGTTTAGTTAAAGTTAGTTTTTGCTGAGAGGGGTGTCGTTAAATAAGTTTCTCTGTTCCTTACTATATCATAGAATGGACTAACTTGGCTTTGAAGACGAATCGGCTTGTATGACAAGAATATAGGCTGGTACAGTTGCCTTAAGACTTTTTGGTTAATTTTCTGCCCAAACGTTAGTTTTTGTTGATAAATTTGCACCATAAAACCAGCCGCCTTGGCTTCAGAGGACAGTTTTTCCCATCCTTGCTTTATATGAAACCTTTCTACGGCAGCATCTTCTCTAGTAACAGTATGGTTATGTAACTGAGTTATCTATAAAAACAGATACTTAGTTATACCTGTCAGTTAACCTCAATAAACGCCCAGATAAATTATAATTCAGAGACTTATAGATTGATATGGCAACACTGCTCGCTTTATTTATCAATTTAAAGAAAACTGTAACGCAAGTGTAAGAATTAAGATTCTTTAATGAAGTTTGCAGAAGACTACCTTTTGTTGATAACTTGTAGTTATAACAAGGAATCAATTCAGAGCATCACTCTACAATTGTTAGATAACACCTCACTGTCCCATCTTAGAATACCAATAAAACCAACTTTCCTCCAAAGAAGATCTTGAATTTAAAATTTATTAAAATTACATGACGTACAAGAAAGTAGTTTTATTTTATTAAAATTATAAATCTTGGGTAACGTTAAGAATCTAAAATAATAAATTAAAATGAATATTACAAATTTTACTAAAATAAGAAAATTCAACGAGTTCAAGATAACAAAAATAAAGTGAGAATTAGTATCGCACGTCTGAGGGCATTAAAAGTTTCTTGTAGAACTTTGTGCATAATATCGCAGAACAATCGTTAGTGAAAGGATTGATCAATTTACAAAGTCTGACTTAGCATTAATTATCCAAAAGAGCAAGCGGCAATACTATAAAACTAATACAAAATTGGATTTTGTATTTATACAAAGATTGTACATAAAACATCAATTCTTACAGTTTTTTGTCTTGATTGGCAACAGCAATTTGATTTTGCACAGCAAGAAATTAATTATAATACTTAAAGGTAAATCCATTTTGTGACCTTCAATTTATTTTCAAAAATAGAAAAAGAAAATAGTCTACATGTCAACCGTTAATAGCTTGTCGAGAGAATAAATATGTAAATGCATACAAATCCGGTTTCTGTTAATAACCTATAATTTTTTGTTTTATCTTAATTAAATTAAATTTTGTTTACGAACTTGTCTAGTACTATTATTTAACATTTCACTTAATTTCTTCACCCAAGTACCTTTTTGTCTAATCAAAAAAAAAGTGGAAACGTTGAAGAAACCATTAATCAAAACAAGCATTTTGAAAAATTTAAAATTACTAAACTCATTGAAAGTGATACAAAATCCTAGCATTTTGATATCAATCTGACAAGTAAACTTCATAAATCATCCCATTTCAAATAATCGAGGTTTTCACACCAAATAAACACAATCTGTTTTTCCTTCTTTTTTTTCCTCCCCGATATATCGTACGTATCGATGTTTTATTATTTTCGGAAAATCACATATGCAAGGAAGCCGTATACACACACGTGCCAAGGTTAGAATTTAGAATTTCGTTTCCAAGCAGTTTGGTGGCAGCAGTGGGATATCTTTCATATTTGTGGCTTTGGTGCACGAGCAACCGGAGTTAGGAGGGCTTATTATTAAATTTACTTTCGGATACATCCGGATGTGAATTTCGTAGTGGTGGTGTGTATAATAATAAACCGAGTAGTCGTAAACATAAATTAGTATTTATCATGTATGCGCTGTAGCCGCAACGTCTTAAATAAAATATTCAGCAGCCGACCACACCTGAGTCTTGAGTCGAAGGAATATACTACCGTTCGTTCCATAGCCACCTGCAGGAGCAATAAAACTCGCCGTAGACCGCAACCGGCACTACAAACTAGGCAATGTACATAGAGCCGCTTTATTGATCCGCCAAGACTCGAGGGAAGGGTTTTAAATTCTCATAAACCTGACAGCAACCGCCGTGGAGAAGATTGAGTGGCTCAACAGACCTGGAGGGTGCTTTCAAATTTTCATATTCCGTCTGTTTGCGTCTAACGCCTTACGCCATATGTCAATGTCAGAAACGGAGCGCTTTCTTTAGGTCGGTTGGCCAATTCCATGAATTTCTTTCAGGATCGTTCAATTTAGAAACGTGAAGGATTGCCAGCCTGTATTCATGACCGCGGAAGTTTGGTTTATTTGATTAGCATAAATTTGAACTCACCGACCGTTCTGAGGACCCACGTTGCCACTGTCAAAGGATGAACTGGCGGTTATGTCTTCGTCCTTAATAGCTCCATTCTCCATACCCAGAGGGGCAATGCATTGTGCTGAAATAAAATATATTAGAAATGATAATTCGATAAAAAAACGCGAAATGGTTTATTCCAGCTTCTGTTTCAATTTTCTTCACGGTCAACAACAACAAAAAGAAAGGATCAACAATCTGATATTCTAAAAAGAATTTGACATAAATGGTGCTACGTGAAAAATTGGATGAAAACTGTTGAACGCTGTTTTTTTTCTCTCTACTGATAAAAGGTATTTTGAACATTCTTTAGAACACGTAACTCCGTGTACTTGAAATTTATAGAAAGACGGTGAGTCAGCAAAATTCTTCATAGCAGAAGCTATTTATCTTTTCTCTTCGATGTTCATTATGTGGACGTGAAGTTTCGGTAACGCACACTTAATGTAAACATATAATACATATGTATCAAAACAACTTTCGTTTTATTTGTTACGTTAAGTAATTTCTAGAAACCCTACAACATCCTAGATACAATAACCCATTAAAGTTAAATGTTGAGCACTGATGCGACTTTTCCATTAAAAGCAATAGTCTAAAAAGACAAACGTCGCAGAACATAAATCATTTCAGTGGAGGAAAAAAAATGACTAACCCGCAATGTTTGAGTGAAAATACTAGAAAGTAAAATTTCTCGCAAGAAATGCCTGGAGAAAAATGTAAAGTTGTCAAGTTTTTTAATTCTCTCTGTAAATATTTAACTGACACCTAAAGTTTCAACGAGTTTACTGCACGGCATTATTAGAATAAAAATTTAAAATCTATTACCACTCTTTAAGTTTTTTATTAGCATTGGTGACCTAGGCATATATGATGACGAAAGCATTAACTTGGGGAAATAAAAGGTTTTATAGGGATCAATCTTGAGAGACATATCGTATACGTGACAAACGCTGCAAAAATTCAGAACGCTGCCAATTCTTTTCTTGTTCTTGCTTGTTGAGTTGGTTTTAGCAAACGAGAGCTATAATCTACAAAGTATGGCGTGACAATAGAACCGATAGTATAGTGTGGAAAAAAGAGAAAAAAAAATTGAAAGAAGCCTCACTCGGCTCAACCTACTAAATGCTATAACAATATTCAAAAAAGGCAGAGAAAAATAAATCCAGCCCTATGTTACTATTCTGAATTGTTCCAGTTTGTTTCCAATCTAAGATAATGACTCATTTTTTCCAAAGCGAGACTATTCACAGACATTGTAGGTGTTTAGACTGTTTCCAATTCAGCTGACTATATCATGAAACGAGTAGAAAATAAAACGCCAAAGGTCAAAGGATGGGGAAGGAGAAATGGTAGGAAAAACATTTTAAATTGTGAGAAATCAGTGACTAGATTGAATCAATTCGCAAACCTATAACGAAAAAAAGTCAATGATTCGATCACGAATCAATTAATTATTATGACAAATAAAATTATCAAACCAAAATACCAAGAAACTAAAGCAATGTCCTAAACAGATATCGTAGGAGAAAAAGATCTCAAAAGTACAAGCAGGCAAACCAATCGCATCGGTTCACATGGGCATCTAGTCGTAGCTTATGGTGACGAGACGATAACTAGCAAGAAGGGGATAACACCGAGTTCTCGTTTGGTTTTGTTTTTAATGAGATCATGAAATCATCTAGTAAAATATCAGCGACGAAAAAGGCAGTAACTCAAATAAAACCAAAACAGATTAAAATAAACGAAACTTAAATAGAAATTTCGACGAATATAAACCAATCAAAAACGGGAAATCAGAAAAGACAAGCGAAATTATAACACAAGAATGATAAATTGAAAACAACAAAAACATGACAATCTTAAAAAACATAATATCACATGGTCAACAGCGAATGTACCGTATGAAAGACAATAAAGACAGGTACAATAGAAATCTCTAAAATGATCGAAAACTTCTATACAAAATTGTACGAGTCAAAGGTGCCAACCCAAAACCGGAAATAACAATAGGAAATGTCAATTCCCAAGAGGTACCTACAGTCACCGTTCAGGAAATACAACAAATGAAGAATGCCCAGTGCCCAGAAGAAGACCGGATAACTACAGAAATGTTAAAAATGGGAGGAAACCCGCTAACTAAAGCCATTCAACTACCGATGAACCGCTGTATCGATGAAAACAAAATACCAACAAGCTAGAAAACCGCAGAAGTGGTATTGTTATTCAAAAAAGGTAACACCGCTGACATAGGGAACTATAGGCCAATTAGTCTATTATCGCATCTGTATAAGTTGCTAACAAAAATCCTTACAAACAGACTGCAAAGCAAACGGGACTTCTATCAACCTGTAGTACCATTGACCACTTTCAAACCTTGCAAACGCTGATTGAAAAATGTGAAGAGTACAACCTCCCCAGTTCGTAGATTTCCAAAAAGCCTTGGCGAATATTTGAAGGACTAAACGACGTCGTTATACCACCTTGCTAAAAGACATCTATACAAACGCCACTTTGCGCGTTAAAATCAATGAAACCGCAAATACGAGAAAAATGCCATTACAAAGAAGCGTCAAACAAGGAGATACCATTTCTCTCAATCTCTTTATAATGGCACTACAAAACGTATTTTAAAAAATGAACTGGGAAGAAAAGGGTATAAACATAGATGACACACACCAGAACCATCTGCGCTCTGCAGACGACATAGTCATAATAAGTAGAAATGAGGAAGAATTAAAGCAAATGTTAACCGATCTTGGCTTGAACTCAAAGACCATAGGACTACAAATGAACTATGGGAAAACAAAAATAATGTCAAACAGCCAAAGATAAATTCAGGTAAACCAACAAACCATAGAAAATGTCCATGAATACGTCTACCTTGGGCACCTCACTAAGTTGGGAAAACCAAACCAAACCACTTAGATTACAAGGAGAACAAAACTTGGATGGACGGCATTCAGAAAACTTAGTGAGATACTAAAACACCAAGAAATACCAATGAGTTTGAAGAAAAAGGTATGGGACACGCACAGAAACAATGGCAATAACACATAAAAGCGCAAACAAATTATAAACGTACTGTGGAAAGGGCAATGCTCAACATAAGTCTTAGAGACTGAGTCCAAAACAAAGAAATTAGGCGCCGCACAAAGGTCACAGACATTACGGAGAATGTCTTAAAGCAAAAATGGAATTGGGTAAATCGACTCATACGATGGCGACCTAGGACATCAAAAAGGAACGTCGGCAGACCACAGAAGAGATGGGCAGACGACATCAAAGAGATAGCGGGCAAAAACTGGTTTGCAAGGTGCGTAAAATAAAAAAACTTGGCACAAGTTAGAGGAGGTCTATGTCTAGCAGTAGACGAGGGAGGGCTAAAAGAAAAAGAAGAAGACTTGTATGCACCTACTGCCATATCTGCAGATTAGAGCCAATATAATACACTTTCAGATTCAAACACAATTTTCTTAGATTCAGTTCGTAATAGGTTGTTGTTGGCCGGGTGTTATTGATATTTGTGATATTGATATAAATCGAAGTTTAATAAGGTTTTGCTTGAAATTGCCCATGCCTGGTCGTTCAGGTTCAGTTAAAAGTTTTTCATATTGAGATTTTTGTAGAAGATTGAAAAAACTGTCAAATAAAGGTATAACGGAGAAACCCTACAAAAGAATGTAAAAAAATAACCAAGTTAAGGTAACTCAAACAGAAAGCTGCAAGGAAGCACAACAGCCCAAGAGCCATTAAAATTTCCATGGACCAAACCCAGTATTTACAAATAAGAAGTAACAATTATCAAGCGGTTCGCTGACTATTCTCAAAGAGGATCTTTAGGCCAATTTTCTAAATAGTAACTCCAGGTTCAATCTCGTCAAAGATAACTATCCTGGAGATGTGTGCTATAATGGCTTTTTATGCGGCCAACCTACTTTCACGTTAAGGCAACCATAACTGACAACAGAGTCTGATAAAATATCAAGAGATGATTTGAAAAGATCAGAAGTTATCAAAAGGATGAAAACCTCTTCAATGTCTTACAGAAGATCCTAATACCAGGGTATTCAACTCAGATGAGACTGACTTTCAGCTTTGTTCGAAAATGAAAAGTGCTATTCTTCCAATGGAAACTCAAAATGCCTAGGAAATTGGCCAAAGACCTGTTAAGTCTACCGCAACTTCCATTTTTACATTTACAACACCACCTACGATAGATTCCCCTTAGCATCAGATATTACAGTCTGATAGCCTCTTCAGTAGAGATCTGTCGTTCGTGACCGAATCGGTTCAGTCAATCGGCTCCGAGCAGTGAACTAACCGGTTCCGAAAACTAACACAAATCGGCTCACCGCTCTTTTAGCTCTCGCCAAGTGTATATAAAGGTTTTTGGTTTTGAGAAAACTGCTAAACTGATTTTGAAATTCACATCGCTTTATTATAACTTTTTGTTGTTTTTATAAAAATTCTGTTTATAGTTAACTGCAATCATTACACTAAATAATTTTTTAATGCTTTTTTTATTTAAAAAGAATAACCCATGGATCCACTCTTCTATACATTCCAATAAGAAATAGTAAGGTATTTCTGGGAGTTCGTTCTTTCGTTCGCTGAATGACGAAAGCCGATGAACAACTGAACCGGTTCACTGAATCGGTTCAGCAAGCTGAGCCCATCTCTACTCTTCGGTACTTAAAACTTGGGGACTATCCGCAAACGGATAGATGACTTACTTTCCTCTACATTACAATCAGTAAAGCGTGTAGTATTTCTTGTTACCTTCTTGCAACTAGTTACACCATAACTTCACTTTTCTTTTAAAAATCAGAAGAAATAAAGAAGAAATCAAAAATGTAAGAAGTGGAAGTGTAACAGAGACCTTAGATCTAATAAAGATTTCAAAGCTCAATGAGAAGATTAAATATGTGAGGAACAAGCCTGCTGAATTTAGAATTGCTGACATGTTCAAACATTAATTTTAAAAGAGAGAGAAAAGTCTGAAGAACGCGATAAATTGAAAATGCATTTAACAATACCATCCAAAACAAAACAAAAAAAAAACAGAATGGAAATATGGCAGACGTACGTTCTACCATACGTGGTGTAACAAAATGAAGTATCCAATTTAAATATGATACCATTTCTGTTCTGCTTCATTGTTTAAGACGTTTACCTTACAGTAAGTAATTCATTATTAGACTCGACCAGGCTCGATTTAACTGGACATGCCAACAAACAGAAAAATCAATTTTGGGAAGCTCAAAAGAACGATCATTATCCTCACAGTCACAGTTTGATGAAATTTATAGATTAGCGATATCATAGGACCCTAATTGTTTCGGGACACGAGCTTTTTGGTGACTAAATGGGAAAGTTTGAATTAAAAAAATAACAAAATAGTGTCATAGTGCATATACCAGGAGAAACGATTGCAATTTTAAAAGATCTAATCGTTTGATTTCTCCCTCAAAGAAAACGTGTGAGTACATCAATAATCCGCAAACACTTCAACAACTTTTGCTTTCTACAAATACTGGAGAGAATTAGAAGGGGAAAAAATTGCAGATTGCACTTGTTGCTTGTAAATCTATCTAAAAGAACTTTCTAATAAATGATAATGATAATGTTCGAACTCGCAAAATATGGGATCGTTTGAAGAAAATGGAGTAAGAAAATATATCACAGGTATGTAAGGGACCTGTATAACAAAAATGAAGGCCGAATAAAGACAGGAACAGCGTTTTATCCAAGATCGCAGTGAAGGCAATGAGAATACATTAAATGAAAGTCAACATTTAAGCTGAGTTTTTTAAGTATTAAAGGAAATCCATCTATCCAATTTTCGAGTAGAAAAAATTATAAAAAAGCAGCCAAATGGAAAGATGAGATGAACATTTTGTAAGATGTAAGTGAAATAACGGATTGCTACCACCACCTTCCTCAAGACTAGGGAAAAATCTAGACACCAAAACATAGGCATTTGTTTTAAGAAAAATATGGGACCCGGATATTTGAAGTTTTTCGAAGAACCAATAACCTCCAAGTATTTTAGTTATCAAAAGAGAGATGAAGGCAAACATCTCCATAAATAATAATAATGATAATAAATGAGACAATCATTCTCAAAAAACTTCTCATTTTCTTCTAATAATGTCGGGGACAATGTCCATAGTTTTCCGAAAATAATCAAAGCGTGGAACACATTTGCGGCGACCAAAACATCCAAGACTACAAACTCTATCCTGTAATTTAATAAAGAATTTAAAGAACTTAAACTATGGACGAGTTCACTAGGTCTATTTTTCATACTCAACATGAACTTAAGAGACGACAGAACTTTCCAACCTTCACGGCCTAAAATGGTACGGGTAGACGTGGAATCTAACAAGGCAAAAATGCGTTGATCCATAATCTCTACAGTGAGATAGGTCCTTCCACCACCTTGAGGCAGAATGGGTCGAATTTCGGGCACCAGATAAAGCTTGAACATTCCCTGCTTGTTTCCTGAGCACAAAAAACGCAGACATCTAAGACGTGAAGAAGTGGTAGCATGTGGTTTCCCACATTTATAACAAAAACGTTTAGTTTTGAATTTGAGGCATGTCGAAAATATACGACCTACTTCTTTCTCTATAGTTCCAAAACTTAAACTTAGTTGGAATAAAATGTTTATACAGTTGTGGTGCCTCAGGTGGAAACTCAACAGCAGCAGCAGATAGGGCAGAAAATGTCTTAACACTTGCATAAGCCAAATCTGGTTCTAGATCACTCTTTTTTCTGGATGGTAAAATCTAATTATCAATTGTACTGCGCCTCTCCTACATTGTACGATCGTGCAACCATAGTTAGCTCTGTGTCTGATAGAATGGTGAGATATTCCTACACTAAACCTTAAATTGTTTGTTCCTCAGAGAGAAGAATCTGTCTAATTCTAACACATTCCAATTAGAGACTAACTCACGATTAAAGCTTCACTTATGAAAAAGGTCATAAGCCTCTACAAAAAACTGTTCCATGGAAACATTGAGAGCTGTGCTCAGTTTATGAACATGTTCCAAGAAAGCACTAACACTCTGATTCATATCACCACAGAAATTCACTCTTCACTTAACCACTGGAGTAGCTTTAAAATACACTAACAGTATAGTCGGAGAAAAAAGATGAGAAGAAAATCGCAATAGTGACAGTATTAAGCATCGTTGTGCTAGTTATGGTAATAGCGGTAAGTGAAGTAACTACGGATGAGACAGCAGTAGTCAAAGTATAAGTTGTTGAAGTACTAGATGGTACACTTAGAACACTTCTGTCTAGTAGTGAAAATTTGATAAGACGACCAAAGACAGGAGATGCAATCAATTTTTTAAAATTTCTTTTTATCGATTACTCAATTAATTTTTCCCATTGGGCGATTAAACAAGATGAGCATATTAAGTTACCCTAAAGGTCAGTTTGCAGATGCTTTATCAACTTTGAAACAGTTCCAACAGATCTAAATTACTTCAGTAGGATCGCACCTATTTCAAAGCTTTAGAACGTGTTATATGGGCGAACCTCTATTATTTGGCTTACTCGGACCATGAGCAGCATTGCATACTCATTAACAAATTCAAGTCAAGATAATCAGAATCTGGTGATGGCGGCTGATAGTAGATAGTTATATCGCATTGAGAAATGAATTTAAGAGGACCAACTACAACGATGCACAAACTTCGACGTAGATCTATCTAAATCGTCTTAGAAATTGACTCTTTATCACAGTGCTACAAACTCCTTCGAATTGGATTAGTCCTGAGTTTCCAGGGAAGACGATGTAGATTAGTTTGTATGGAATAACAATTCGACTGTGATAAAAAAAACAATCAACGTCTAAGACCGTTAGATAGATCTACAACGGAGTTTGTGCGTCGTTATAGCTGGGAGTCTATAAGTCAAAAAGGAAGTCAGGTTTAGAGTTGCAAAAAGTTGGGAAATAGAGAAGTTAATTCGTTCAGATAATGATTTAGTTTAAAAAATCTAATAAATCTCAGCAAAATCAAAAACCAAGGATTAGATTTATATACGTAGATTCGCCCATTGGTTGCTAAACCGGATATTCTTTGAAACTCGAAAGTGATAGGATCCCAATAATGTTTGTTTGGTTATGTTGGAACCTGAAGTAACTCTGACTTTTAAAACCTCTAAAAATATCAAGAATGTTTCATGTAACTATTGGTGAATTGTTAGGAAGAGAAATCGGTAGAAAATAGGTAGTCGTACGTGCACTGTCAAAGCCATGAAATATTGAATTTGGCGCAACGTAAGCAAACAATTATGTCCAAAAAACTAAAATACTTAGGTATTAAGGAGGATTGCAAGATGAGAGCCTATCAAACATCTGCAAGGTATTTTCCAATGCGATTTCATTCTTTGCAAGAGGGTAGTTGAAACTGGGACTAATATATCAGGTTGATGCATACGAAATGTTTGTATACACATCCAGTATGTTTGTGGGAAGTTGAGCTAAAAAAGCGACATCTGCAGTGTAAATGAGTCAGGTGGTTTTGCACCTACTTTTTTTTTTAAATTTAAGTATGGTAAGCAGGATGGTGCGTGGTGAGTTTAAGGTCAGTTTCAGTTGTCTTATTGATCACTGCACAACGCCTAGATATCGCGACGTCTCGCCTATGGCAAATTTGTATGTTTTTGTGCCGGCCATAAATGATAAATAGATGCGGATCTGCAAGCAAGAAGATATAAGAAAACGATTAGATGTATCCGGGGCGCATTCTCGTGAGAATTCTGTTTCATGTAGGATAATGTGGACGGGGCATGTTCATGATTAAACCGAGGTTTCCATGTATTTCACTTTTCATTTCACAGAATTCTTCTGCCATTCTGTAAACTCTCGTTTTAATTTGACCTTGATGTTGGAAGTGGGAACTGCTTGTTTGGCTAGGCATTCATTACTGTCAGATATAACATCTTGAGGTAAAAAACTTAGCAGAAACTGTATCAATTCTAGCTATAGGTGGAAACTGTCACGATTCGCTGTATCTCGATAAATGCATTAAACATCGGTAAGAATAAGCATGTGTATGATTGGCCAATATCTTTTTAAAGAGGCTACGCTTCTGTTCTAAAGTTCTGCTCTAAATTCCACGAATACATGGCCCTAGTGCTCGCTAATCTAGTTAGATATCGTGCACGAAAACTTTAAGCGGGAATTGAAGTTAAAATTGTAATGCGAAGCGGCTACCGCCCTGGTCCTGAAGCCACGTTGTTTCCTATCTGATCCTGCTGCACAAAACATAGCCGTAGTCTAGTTTAGATGCAACCACTGTTCTGTAAATTTACAACAATGTCATTTACATTCTGGCAGGGATGGTAATCGCATTCATCCAGCACTGCACTGTCTTCCACAGACCACACCAAGTGCGAATAGATCATGCACTCCAACAGTCTGCTCATGGGCGCCTTTATCAAAATATCCTTAAACGAATTTGGTATTGCTTGGGATTGTTCCACAAGTTTACAAGATAAACTTTAGCATTTTTGCGCGAAGAGTAATTAAATGTTTTTTTATATTATTGCTTTGTACCTGTAGTACTTGAAATAAATAGAGTTGATCTGTTTATAAATCTTAGATCTTTTGCACATCTCTTGTTCGGATCAATAAAAATCGCAATGTTCGTTCTAGTGCAGGGTCAGGGTTAAGGTACAAGCAAACAAGCAAGTCAGTTGCATTCCAGTTTTCTTCAGAAATCAAAGGCTGTTTTAAGAGTGTTACTCTTTTTCGGTCAAAATATGAAAAGAGATTTGTGGGGATAGCGACGTAGAAGTCCAATTTTTTTAAATTTATTTTCTGCACATTTACAATCTACTCAACTACAGCGAGTAATAAGTAAATAAGATGTATGTGGATCGAATTGAAGAGAGAACCATCCAGTGACGGTTCACCTTGAATTAATTCAGCAGATCTACAGGTCATTGTTTCTTTAGTGTGCGCTCCAATGGGAGCAAATTAGTAAGCTCACTTATGAGGTCTTTAGGATGATTTAAAGAGCGGTCTCGGTGTTTGATAGCAAATGGCTGGATAACATCTTTCGCTAGAGGTATTCCGAGTTCGTTGTGGATTGTCGCGTTGGTAACCAACCATGTTGCGCTGAGGATCGTTCTCAGAGTCTTTGATTGGACGGTCTGAAGAATTTTAGTGTTTGATGGTTTAGGACATCCCCAGAGCTGGATTCCATATGTCCAGATTGGCTTGAGTATGGCTTTTTAGAGTAGCCAATAGATTTGTCGGACTTTTAGGGCTAATTGCTGTTTTTTGGTTTTCAGATGCGGTTTCCAAGTTAGCTTTTGATCAAAATGTGATATTTAACCTCCGTTTTAGTTGGTATCGGAGTGTTATTAATCGAGACTAATAGACCGGAGTTACATTTATTTGTGAATGTGATTTGGGATGATTTTTCAGTGTTGATCTGGATTCGCTATTTCAAGAGCCAGTCTTGTAGGAGGTTTAGGTGTGCTTGTAAATTAGTAGAAGCAAGATCAGAGTCTTCATGGTTTGATAAACTCGATGTGTCATCCGCAAAAGTGGCTAGCACAGTGTTGTTTGTGATTGGTACATCAGCAGTACTGCGGTACTCCTGACTGAATTAGACAATACTTGGACACTGATTGATTAAGTTTAACTTGAAAGTTTTTTCCAGACAGGTGGGACTCAGTATCAAGTAGATTTGCTGCGGAAAATGCGTTTTTATTTCGTAAAGAAGTCTTTGTCAAAAGCTTGCTTGATGTGTAGGAACACAGCGGCACACATTTTCTTTTGCTCGAAGCTAAGGAGGATATGATTTACGATTCTGTGGCAGTGTTAGATGGTAGAATGATGTTCTCGAAACCCGAATTGATGATCCGGAAGCAACTCTTCAGGAGTGAACATGTCCTTGGTTCTATTTAAAAGAAGCTTTTAAATAGTTTTGACATTATGGGCGAGAAGCTTATTGGGCGGTACGATGTAACCTCACTTGGAAGTTTTCCGGGTTTTAGTACCATTATAATTTTAGCACACTTCCATTGAATAGGAAAATAAATAGAAGTCAGATGCAGTTAGCGTTCGTCCAGTGTTTTGCTTTGAAGTGATTCGTATGTGGTGTGCTGTGTGTGTAATAGTAGTAGTTGTACCAGCAGTGGAAGTAGTAGTTCCTGGTTGTTGTTTTGCTGGAGAAGAAGAGGTTTGTGTAAGTGATGCGGGCTGTAGTTTTGTGCCGTGGCGTGTTTGTGTGAAGTGGTGGGTCCGTGAAAGACACCGTTCTGGCATTTGCCTTAACCACTAGGGTAAACCACGGAGAAACCCTAGTGAGAACATTAGGATACTTTATTGGCCACAACACAGCGTTTTGTCACCATAGCGCCTATGGTGTCTCATTGCCTCATTCGTACGTCTTTGCGCCGACCCTGCCAGAACTTCTGGAACCAACGTTATACAATTCATGCGTTTATGGAATCTTCTCCATACACTTTGTTTTTGTTGCAAGTTGCGACCGCCGCACTATTTCAAAGTTTAAATTCATATCGGATCACGATACATATTTCACTAGTACTCATCGTGTAATTCATAAAAAATCATTATGGATACGTAAATACTTAAACAGCATAGCTTTTACACTCGTGCCGCACAAAGAACAACTGACTCATTTATACAGCAGATGTTTTGTTGACACAGCTTTCCACAATCTTGCCTCATATGCAAAATCTGATATTTCATATGCACCAACCTATTAAAGACATGTTTTAGAAGAGATAATGACTGGGCTCTTGTTCACAAAGCCAAAATCATAAAAGGACAACTGCGTAACAACATTCTAGATTCCACAGCAGCTAAAGACTTATCTTCTATAAGCCCAGTCTGTAAAACTCCACCAAAAAGTAAAATATTTAAAGCGATTTCTAGCTGAAGCAGCGTTTGTTCTTTTGGAAATCCTACTTGCGTCTACCAGGTAACCAGCCAGTATGCAAAAAGTAAGCTACAATTTGCTGGTCAGTAGATAACTAGTACAACAGCCTTTTCTAAAGACGACCTCCAGGTTGAGAATTGCTGATGTATCATCTAGGAAAAGTTAATATTCGTACAGATGAATTTAAACGTTATTCTGGGCATGTTTATGTCAAGACTTGGGGAAAACAACAACGAGGTTAAAAGTTTTCAAAATCTAGCATAACCACTATGCAGGAAACCTGAGTTCACTGGCAGGTCAAAATATTTTTTCCAGTACTGGAGTTTGGGGCAAGATTCAGCAGACATTATTGCATTCGACAGCATTGAAGAATGACATCTCTGAGCTATAGCCAGAAAGAGAACCAAATGGCATTAAGGGTCCATTAGAGGTCTTCATTATAAGCAACGATCTTCTTTCTTACAAGAACTCTGTAAACTCAACTATGATTTAATGAAGTCAAAAATACGGCGCTATCCAACCACAAGCTCTCCAAAAATTCTGAAAATCTGTGTTTCGAAAAGCAATGAAAAAATTGAATCTAGAAAATTTGGGAAAGACGTGTAAAAGAATGACAACAGTTTAAATTGAATCTTGCATAAATTTAAGATGAAGCCGAAAAATAATATCAACATAGATGAAGAGAAAAGAGTAAAAATGTTTTGACGTGGATTATCCACAAGTTACACATTGCTGGTTCATATAATTTTTGTATTCATTATTAAAAAGGCTCCAAGGCTCTTCATCGAATTCACTTGGGATACAAAATATTTTATAAAGTTTCAAAAACTTTCAAGAACATCTGATTGATTTAAAAATAACAAACAAACGTGATACGTAATAAATCTCTTATTAAATAATTGGATCAAATTCAATTTCACAAATAATAGAACAAAATGCTTAAATACTTACATGGATCGATACTATCACCTTCGACAGCAAAAAGCAAGAAAACTGCAATGGACGCTACCCATGCCTTCCTCATTCTTATTTATCATTTGCCGGGCCCAAACTTGATTAACTACATTTTCGTTTTAAGACATTGTTATCTGGAACAAACGAATAATAAAATTAGAAAACTTTTTAATTTTAAGAAATATACGCAACATATATACAGCATATTTACCATAAATAATATAATACAAAGAAAATCAATTTAGATTACGCCACAGGAAAATACATTGGCAGACGAACCTTCAATGCGAAATAATTGATTTTGCCTCAAGAAATGTTGTTTTGTATTTCCCTAATCCTATTGGAGGTGCTGGCTTATACTATTGACATGTTACCCTCCTCATCTTGCCGAGCTACTGGTTAATATTAATGAGGCAAGGAAGCCGTATTAGGAATGGAAGAGTAAGAAGAGGGATTATTAGTGATTAGTGGCAGACATCCGAACCGCAAACGGTAACTTTATATTGGAAATGGCAGAGAAAAGGAAAAAACGCGCTCTTGAAAGTGGAGAACCGAATTAATTATTGCTTTCTCGATTGCAGGTGACTTTTAACCATTATCTGCACAGAATTATTCACTTTATCGATCTTTAACCTTTGGATGTAATCCGTATTTCTTAATGTGAGACTAAACAATCATTTCAATAAAAGGTTGCATTCAATAACAAACATGTGTTTTCGTATAAATATGGTTTTAATGACGGTAGACGGTGAACCCATCAACGTTTAAATAGCAACGGCGACGTGTTTCGTGTATGATGATAACATAAAACAGATGCATGCTCGATCGAGATTATAGTCCAACAAAGTCGTGCCATATAACATAACGTATACAACATAATCAGGTAAACAATGAAATAGCCCTACTATTGAACCGTAAAGGTGTATTGACGGGGTTCTCTCAAAGCATGTTCTGTAGTTTGTACGTCAACACCAGGAAGAGTTTTGTAAACTTGAGATAAGTTTAGTGTTTATTCAATAAACAAAGATAACATTACACAAAAAAAACCGAAAAGGTCAACACACCCGTTTTAAATAAAAATTTAGCTCTGATGGGAGAATTTTTGATAAATCACGTTCAACTAACTGAATGTGCACATCTTCATGTCATATTTCATATTGCGTTGTATTATATTAAAAGAATAATGAGCGTGTTTTGACTTTGCACATAATACGATGAGATTGATTACGAAGAGTTTAAATGAAAATTATTCATGAGGTACCACTTGAAGTTTAATGGAAATGCTGTTAATTTATTAAGAAATTTCAATTGTACATCAGATTAGGAACCTGTTAAAACTGTAATTAGTATTTCGAGGCAAGTGATTCCTTAAGATACAAAGTGATCAAAAAAACTTTATTTCCTTACAAAAACATTTATTTTACTTTTGGCAAATTAAATTAATGCGTGGAATATCTTGAAAAAGGTCCAGCACATCATCTTAGATACAATGTTCAATTATCTCTTTTTATTTAAGTTTTTCAACAAAAGCTTGTTAACTTGATCTGATTTAATGTTCAAACTGTACAGTCTATTTCTGTTAGAACTTTTTAAAACATTTTTGTCAATCCAATATTGGTTACCTTTGATAACCAAGAAGTATTTACAATAGCAGCACCAAAGAAAGATGTAATTGGGTGTCGTGTAAGTAAAATCTTAAATTCTATGAGTTATCTATTTGATTATCTATATAGCAATATGAATCAGTTAGGCTCTAAAGTCTAAAGGATCCAGATTATTGTTAGATATCACATCAAGTCAGCACAGCTTTTAGCTACTTACATTTAAAAATCGATATAGAATACTGTATCAAAGAAAACGATACAAACACATTGAGATTGAACATCTTTCCTTCCTGAACAATGGGAGAGGATGTAGTATCATCGTGCGCTACTGAGTTCCACCTCTATACACCTGTACTTGCCAACCATACGTCGATACTACCAAACCAACTCTGTAACGCTATTACCATCTGCGGCAGTGTAATATCATAATTATGATTACCAGTCATAGTTCCCTTGTACTACGTCAGCGCCAACAATGCCGCCGATAACCCCATAACCTGCTCACAATCGTCGAATGATTTCACTCGAGTCGGCATTTTCCAATAACCCAGACGCCGCACAGTGGTATGAATGACTGATCTAGGCGATCAAAATTATTTTCAAAAAGTTCTTTTAGTATAAGCTGGTATTTTATGTTTATAGACAATTAGTACAAGTAAATAAATCACACGATATCACTTCAGTTATAATATATGCAGAGTATTAACATAATAATGTACTGCTAAGGAAACTTAAAAATGAATTTATTTAAATTAACAATAATAAATATTTAACATAAAATAGATAATATGAATTACCACTGATCATCACTACTCATCATCCGATTCACTACCTGCCTCTGTGTCACACTTATCTATTTCATAGGAACATTTAAGGAGACTTATTATTTCAGGTGATAATGGTCCGCTTTTTTTAGATGGTTGATGCGACAAACAGCTAATAACAGGATCTGACGTTATAAGAGTCATGTTCATCAAATTTTCCATTGTTGCTTTTCTAGAAATTTTTCTTGTATTGTTCCGTCGAAAGCGTTTGAGGTCTTTGTGCTTCGCCTCCTGAGCTTCTTCTGACATTTGTCCTATAGGAACAATAGAAGATTCGATGATTTCTTCCCCGTGTATTAGTAGCTTGTGCATCGTTGGAGGCATATAATACCAATCGTACACGTAAAGGTTAGCCGTTTCAAATGCATATTTTCCAAATTTTTCTTCATCAATTTCTAAGCCACAAGCAATGGTACGTAATATTATTGATAGTCGATATATCAAAGTTTGATCCACACCTGTTATGTCAGAAGCTAACGTTGGATTTGGACCTTCTCGCTGTATTTCCATCATCGGTAGGTACTTCCAAAGCCGGGTTTAGGAATGTCAACGAGAAGGCCCATTTCTTTACGCAATCTATCTTGTATAAGGGCTTTACGCATTTTAACAGATTCTTTGTCGGTATTTCGTGCTTGCCACTTTTTTATATCAAGTTTGTAACCTACATGTAATATACACTCGAAACACTTAATCCATGCGTGTAAACAGGACAAACCAAACGTAAGCGCTTCTGTGCATGTAGCCCGTTGGGAATGACTTTGTAAGCCATTCATTGCTTTTGGATTTGCCTTGCAAATGAAGCATTTCGAAGCTGACGTACCTGTAAGGATACCACCTATTGTTCCGTCGATCATGGTCAGATGTAAAGAATGAGTTACTACAAAAACAGAACTATCGGTTACAACTTCTACTGGCTTAAGCTGCGATATTTGGTGTTTGATTATCCCCACTTCTTTTTGTACCATCTCCTCAGTTTCCTTTTGGAAAGCAATTTTTATGGGTCGGCAAAATTTTGTGGAAGAAGGTCGGTTGTTTTGCCAAAGTATAGTGTCATTTTCGTGCACAAGTCGGATAGGAACGCAATTGGTGCGTAAATATAAAACTATTTTTGAAGTAGTTGCAACATATTCTTGAATACTTCAGATGCATTTATAAAACACTTACCTTTAGGCGATTTAGCCATAATAATTCTTACTTAAAAACAAATGTAGTAAATGTCTCAAATAACTGTCTATTGTGACACATCAAAATATACTAACAATGATTTGTTGACACCACAAACAAATACTAGGGTAAAATTGTTTATAGGTAACGACAAGAGAAGTGTGCGGAAATAATGTTTGTACTTCTAGTTTATTGGACCTTCTAGAACTCATTTATGTACAAATAACATTAATTAGACATTACAGGTAAAATGAATTTTGATCGCCTAGATCGGTTTTTTGTACGTCTGTGCGCCGCTGCTCCATCAACGGTCAAACAAAGCCGGTGCTATCACTCTATAGTGTAACTATCACTCTATAGTTACACTATAGAGTGATCCTTATCCTGCTACCATTACTACAAAATTCCGGCAAGTGTTAGCACCACTGCCTCGTTACGCAGAACTACCACTTGGTTGAAAAGACAAACTGACATCTAAAACGGCTTCTCCTTCTCTTCTGGGAAGAACATTGTACCCTCCTCCTTTTCTTCCTTCGCCTAATTCAAACCAAAATTCAACAAGCAAACATTAAAGTAACAGGAAATAAAGCACTACGTTCGCGGCTACGACGTGTACGCAAATGCAGCGGAACAGCGACTGTTGGACTCGGGTGCCTACACCACTCACAAAAGTAGAGTGATCCTGGGCAACCAGTGTAAGAGTGATCAGATGACAGCAAGGATGGGATCTGAATGACCTCAGACACAGACCAGGGAATTTGGAGCACGGTAACCACTACCGACGTCTGAACCGACCGGACACCACGCGGAACTGTAATCACACGAAAAGGTAAGGCGTACTGCAGGCCACAGAAGGAGCTTATGAAGTTCGTAAGTATTACCTCAGATAAAAATAACAAGGAGCACCTGACAATATAATGGTGGTAGCTACAAGTATTTATTCCACCTAGCTGCCAAGTTCCAAGGGGCGTCTAAAGTCTGAAAAGTAATTCGATTTTTATTTCTTCAAGACAGTACAATGTATATTGAAACTTTTTCTTCTTCTTCATCGTAGCTTCTTTTGTGCAATTCCCACAATTAATGGTGTGCCCAGTCACTACCCTCATCAGTAGCTTTCTTGCTTATTCTGGGTGTAGGGTATCCGTTACTTTTTTTAAAGGGCACTCTAGGCAAAATTTGGACTGTCTTTACCTCGGGGTCTTCTTCTGATGTTCGTAGCGCTAAATATTGCCTTCGTACAAGCTAGTTGCAGTCCTATAAAAAAAACTTTGTTTCCATCTTTGCTAGGTAGTCAGCTTCCTGATGCCCATTTTCATTTTACTATCTAACCCAAGTTTGTTTAATCTGTAAACCGAGTGCAGCACAAGACTTAAGTTTATTTTGTAGAATCTTAACGGCCTTATCGCGGTCTGGCTGTCAGTCACTATAAAAACCTACGGTGCAGGTTAGTATTTCGTATATCTCTGTTTGAAATGCTGTTGCCTGTGTTGCCTTCGAAGTTGGTACCTAAGAATTCATTCAGTTTCACAGATTTTGTCTACGTTCCAAAGTTTTCTTTGATAGAATAAAAATGACAGAGGTTACCGTCTTATTTGGAACCATACTGTAGTACTGTAAGTGTGGGGTGTTCATCGAACTCACTGAAGATGACAGAAAACGTTCAAGATGATTTTTATTTGGATGATTTAAAAAAAAATTAAAATTGATTTCAAACAACAAATAAAGTGCCCAACGTATCATCTGATGCATGCCATACGTGCTCAGGGGAAGAAAATCACTTTATGTCAAACGCTTTCTTATGTAGTTCGTTATGCTTTCCAAGTGAGGATTGAAGACTAGTGTATTGTAGTTACTTCCAGATACTTGACTTCTTCGTCAACAGATACATCATTCTCATTCCAAATGAATTCCATTTCCTGTTAAATGGGGCGCAGAAATGCTTTCGCTAGAGTGACTGACAGTTTAGAGCACTGTGTGTATCTGTGTCCGTATTTAGATCCCCTAAGAAGGTTAATAAAAGGCAAAACCCGTTCTGTGTTCTTAAATATTTAGCTCTTTTAAGATAATAGTTAATGAAAGGCACAGCCTGACCCGTTTTCAAACAAAAGTAGCCCAGATCTGCAGGAAACTGCATTCGTTCCTATTTCAAAAAGGTTAAAAGAAAAGCTCATTCAGGCGAAACTAGATTGTGTAACACATCGGTTAGGGAATATTGCATTAATAGTTTTCAGCAAGATACATTAGTGAGATATTAGAGAGAGATTTACGAGACAAGCTGATAGTAATCAATGTTCTTCAACAGCAAGCTGCGAAATTTCCGGTTGTACACATAAAAATATTGTTTACAGTAGCTGAAACCCTCAAAGTACAAGTTCTACTTTCCCTATAAATTCAAATTATCAATTTAATCAGTACAACCGGGCTATCCAATAGGGTTTAGGCTATTATTTGCAATCTTTCACAGCTTCGTTTCTAAATTTTGATTTCTCCTGACGTACAAGGTGTTTGGTTTTGACAGAAAGTTTTGAAATACTCTTGGGTTTGTTTTCTTTTAAAGATTTTACGATTTTATGAACCTCTAAAATTGTAAGAATTTGAAAATAATGAAAACGGACAAAGGAAAAAATTAATTATGGGTTAATTCGTGTAGACAGAAGTAGATTTTAGGACTCTAGGAGGTCGTTTAATTGAAATCAAGCAAACAGTTGTCACCAAAGATGCGGTTTTCTTTTTACAACTTGAAGAACGCACATAAAAAAACGAATTTTCAGTGTGTTCTGTACGCAGACATACGATAAGAAATTGTAGCAGTACAACATAACTACAGTGATAAATTCAGCCTTATCAACAATCTGATTATATACAAAACAGTCTTTAAGACTTTGAACCATTTCAAAGCTTTGGGCATTAAGAAAAGTGTTATGGTAGACGTAATTATTACCAAACAGGTGCCTGAAAGAAATTAGTACTATATTTTAACAAAAATTCATCGAAATCTTCATCTTAGGTTTTTAGAACTAGCAAAATTGGCGATTGAGAAGTCCACCTTAATAGTTTAAAGGTTATTTTTTAAAATTAAGAAAAAGGGCACCGCTATACCTAAATGGTTGAACAGACGTTTATGAGCTAAACAGGTTGCATCTAAGCGCCATATAACTGTAAGACAAAATAGTCAAAATCTGGCGGTTGAAGGGTCATGAAAAGAGAAATGATCAGTTTGCTTGGTGTACAAAATCTTTATCACAAATAAATAATTTTGAGTTTTACGTTCAAGTTAATTTACGTAAGCCTCAGAATCAACTGTTGTAGATATTCATGCGATCAGGAAGCGGTGGTAGAATCACAACTAGCGTTTCGATTTCTACATTAACTGAATTCAGTGTAGTTTTACGTAAATTTCGCTAGAGTTCTCTACTACTCGGTGGATCCCTGGCCGGCCCGACTGGGAACAAACCTAATGCGGCCCGAAAAAAATCCGGTAACTTCTTGATCAGTTCGACAGAGAAGCCCGAAGAGCCAAGAAGTCAAAAAAACCCGACAAACCCGGATGGCTCGAGACATCCAAACAGCCCGATCGACCCGAAAGGCCAAGCAGTTCAAAAGGCCCGAGAGGTCCGACAGGCTCCAACAGCTCGACAGGCCCGACAAAACCAAATGGTCTGTTTGACCGGAGGTAGGGCCGAAAAGCCCGATACATTTTTAAACTGAGGCTCGGCCCGAATCGAACCCGAGGTCGCGTAAAGGCCCGACTAGAAAACTGGGTCCTTGTAGGCCTCTTCGCACTTGTAAAGATTTGATCAGTTGTGCCTCTTTTTCTTCTGAAGCCTCCCTGGTATTCTTCAAGTACGTTCTTAGCGAATACTTCTATTCCTCTTTTTATAGATAATGTCAATATTTTATATGTGACTTCTAGTAGAGCTGTCCCTCGGTAATTTTCGCAGTTACTCATGTCCTTCTTCTTATACATTGATAATATTAGTGCTTCTTCCCAGCTGTTTGGCATTTCTTCTGTTTCCTGTGACATACTAGTCTGTAGATTTCATCCTTCATTTTTTGTCACCATACTTTAAATTTTCTTTAGTGATTCTGTTTCACCCTGAACTTTTGTTATTCTTCATCAAATTTATTATCTCTTCCGTCTCTTTCCTCATTGGCGATGTTGTGTTTTCATTATTTAGTGTTCTCTCTTCAGGTTTTTCTTCTTGTTCTTCGTTTTGGTTCTCGTTTGTTCCTTGAGTTAGTAATTGCTCGAAATATTGCTTCCATCTTTTTGATTTTTCTTTGTCATTATTTTTTTCAATTTTCTCCATTTTTCTTTTATATTTTCTGCCTGGGTCATGTTTGCTGAGGTTTCTTTCTATAACTGCGGTATATCTTCTTGCAATTTTTTCTTTCTGTAGATCTTGCGTGTTATATATCATTTCCTGGTTTCTTTTTCTTTTCTTTCAAATATTTTAATTTTACGTCTACCACGATAAGTCCTTACTTTTGTTATTAATTTCGAGTGTTTTTCTTCAACTAGGACATGGTTAATTTGATTTGTCGCATTGCTTTCAGAGATTATCCAAGTTCCCTTATGTAATATAATCTGTTTGGAACTAAGTACCCATTTTCTTCATATTCATCTCTATAGCTAGTTCGATTAGTCTTAATCCATTATTATTTGTTCCTTTATGTTTACTCTGGCCTCCTTTTATCTCTATGTATATCTCTTCTTCTCCTATTTTCGCATTCGCGTCTCCATCTTTCTTTGATGAGGTTCTTGACCGCTCCTTCTTCTTTTCATTTTCTTTTCCTTTCTCCATTTCTTCTTCTATCACCATTGACTTTGGATACTGTCAAAACTGTAAAAGAGCAGTATTGTTTAACATTCTTCTTTGTTTATTGGCCTTGACCACATCTTCTACTACTTGTACCTGTCTCTGAATCTCAAATGCGGTCGACAGACATGGCATGACATAAACCCGAGCTTTAGGGCGGGCTGCCCAAAGATACGACCAAGAAACTCGTCCCATCTACAGTGCAGTACGAAAATCCTCCTCTTCGGTTAAGTATGAAAATAATATTTGACCGGGTCAGTACAAAAGTAACGTTCGTCCGAGTCAGATCACATATACAAAAATAACAGTCAAAAAGGTCCGATAAACCTGAGAGACTCGAAATGCTCGACAGGGCCAAACGATCAGACAGGCCCGAGAGGGCCAAACGACCAAACAGGCTCAACAGGCGCGAGTGGTTCTAATGATCTGACAGGTTCGAAAGGCCTAACAGGCCCAAAAGACCAGACAGTCGTGACTGGTTCAATCGGTCTGACAGGTCAGAATTGACCAAGCCCGAAAACTTGATAAATTTTTAAAATGAAGCCTGGCCCGATTCGACCTCGAGCTTCGGCCCGTGCCGCGTAAAGGCCCGACTAAAAACCCGTCCTGTGCAGGCCTCTGCTACTTTTTCCTCAAAAGTAATAATAAATTCGATCCATACGGATTTAAGAGTCAAAATCTCCAACTATTCTGTTGCAAAAGCTTAAAACTTCAATAAATAATTTGCCACTGCATCCAAGCTGCCCGTAAAGCACGTAATCCATAATGAACAAAGCGATGCATTTCATGAGAAATGTTTCAGTAAAGAAACTAGAATTAAACGTGTACGCAAAACGTCTTGGCAAAGCTTGTAATAACTTGACAAGTGTTGCAAAGATTTTTACTCAGCTTGTCACCAATGTAGATCAATTATAAGCATTTAAAACCGCCGATTATGGCTAATAAGTTGACATTCATATATCAAACGTTAGATGTACAGAGTACACTCAAATTTAACAATAACCCAAAAAGAATTTAATAAAATTAGTCCGTGACCAGTATACGTCTTATAAGCATAACGATTCTACTCGGATTTAATCCAATAAAAAGTGTAGAAGGAAAAAGTTCGCAACCTATCAAAGTTATTAATTTCAGGCTAAAGTTTTCTAGAACACTTTCTAGTCTTTATCATCAAGAGTGAGATACTTGGTGGCAATATTTTATTGAGCAACCATTTATGACGATAGCATTAAAAGCATGCGGTATTTGCAACAACAGATTGTTTTCCATAATCATAATCCGCATTACCTTGAGTACAAAATTATGTACTTACGTTTCTTTAGCTTTAGCATAATCGCATTTTATATATGTACCTTCACGTCTGGCGCCAATGCACTCATTATTATTGGAATAAATTGGTGAGAAACCGAATTATAAAAGCCAATTCCAGACTCAAGAGTCGATATAACGATTGCTTGTACACGTCCGTATGGTATAGAAAAGGCTGGAGTCGTAAAGACTAATGAAGAAAATCGATAGTGAAAAAACACGTTTACGTCACAAGATCGATACGAATACCCCCTTTGCAATAGCCCCCTAAGATTAACTGACTAAAATCAAAATGAATATTTTACGTGGCCACGGTCGGAAGTTTATGTGCATGTGTGTGTTCAACAAGCGAATTTTTTATTTTTTCAGAGAGAATGTTACCGTACCAAGCGATGCGAACTGGAACGGTCGTTAGAGAATGTCACAAAAACGATTGGGTTATTCTTCTCTGGCATGCGATATCTGATATGAAATATTGTCTGCTTGGAGCAAGTATTCACTTTACCGTGAACGCCGGCAATTCTTTTGATTTAGGTTATCGCTTGTTTGTTCGAGCAGTTTGTGCTGCTGCTTCAGTTTGAAGTGAACCAGTGAATTTAGTTTTAAGTTTCCTTCCTACCCAGGTTGGTTAATTAAAACAAGCATAATTAGCGAAAGATTTCCTCAAGGAGTAAAATCTAAATCCCTCCTCATTGAGAGTCCCTGTTGAATAGTACTACACGGATTTTAAGTTCATAATTAACTTTTTTGTCTTCTTACTTACTAAACTCAACACTTGAACCTTCTTCTCTCGTTGGAATTTTTTTATTGTGTCGATCTTTTTATGTTCGTTGTGAACGTCGCGAAGTAATATTTTATATTAAAACAAAAAAGAACAGATAGAACGTATTTCTATCTTTATCGTTTGATTGAACGAAATGTTTCTACAATAATACGAAATTTGCATTGTAAAGAGATTTGTGTGTGGTATTTATTATTCCAGAATTCGGCATTGTCTGGCATTTGTTTATTGTATACTTCGCAGAATTCAGAATTATTATGCGTTTATAATTCGCAAAGATCCGGTCACGCGCTTATGTCGGATCTCCGCGAGACGTAAAGAAGCCGATCGCTGTTATGGAAATGTAAGAGGATTACCTAGAGAAAGGGAGAACATGAGGATGAATATTCAGCAGGTAGTTATATACAAGTATAGATTATGCTTTGCAGTGTTTTTAGAAAACATAAAATTGAATATATACGGTCGAAAAACTCTGGTTGTGCACGTAAATATTTACATATTAATACAAGCAATTAAGTTAGTTATATACCTTCGAGCACCATCATCGAGAAGATTTGCTTTCCCCTCGTCAAAAATGATTTTTATAAGAAATCTTAAAAGAGAAAGATAATACGGTTTAAAAGTGGCACTTGATCTTTTTATAACTACTACTTTGCTACTGTTTAAATATACAGAGAAAATATATGTAAGGTAAGATCTTGTGTTTACTCCAAATAAATATTAGAAATGAGACAGCTTTGACAAATAAAACCCTTTTTAACCCTGTTAAGATAATAAAGGTCTGTAATTCAAATTCCTTTATGAATTCTGAAACTAAAGACAATAATGAACTTTAAACTCTTTTTAGGCTTAAAAGAAATTCTTCAGGAAGACGAAGAATTTATACATTATAGGGAGCTTAATTGAAGCCCTTCAATTACAGAGTGTCAAAAGATCAATAATTTTGTGGTTAATTTAAAAGAAGAATATTCAAAGAGCAAACGATACTTTATGCGGCGAGCAAAAATGAACAGGAATGATAATTTTCTATTAAAATAAGAAGAAAATTTGATACTACACAATTAAATAAAATCTAACAGAGGCATTCGTTACAAATTACGTGCCATTCCACACTGAAGAATTCTATTTCAGCTTAGCTAGTTGACGTCAAGTAGATTTTTTTTGGAAATTCATTCTCGCACAGGCGCTCGGCTGGACATTCTAGCTTTAACACGGCCCGTCGGACATCCATACCATAGAGAAGGGCTGGATCATTATCAGGATTACGATCCCTAAAGTATTTCTTGCCGCTGTCAGCGTCAACACACCACCGTAGCCTACTTGAGTTCGATCTTCACAGCACGAAATGTGAAAGTGGGATCTTGAAAAGAGTGGATTTGATTGATTACGAACCAATCCCAACACAACCATCATTGCGACATCCTCACAACTTGCAATATTCATCTGGAGACAGCTCCAGTTACCCACGCCATTAGTGCTGCTGCCACCATTTATTAACCACACGCGGCTGAAGAGGTCAAGAGCCTTGAACGATAATTAAGATATTCTTTCATTACACAGGATTTTTAACTAGTTACCCGTAGGCATTTAGACATGAAACTGTCCTTAATATTGTTGCTATTGTCATATTAATGTTTACACTTTCAAGCTGGAACAGTTCTAAGATAAAATTGTCAAAATATCTTTTGTCTCACTCTTCCCACCAATTTCCACAGTTCAAATAATTTAAATCAACCTCGATCATCTATTTAGACACACCAAACATTCTTCATTCACGGATACTGTCCTCAGATTAATTCTAAATAGTTGCGATGTCAAAAGTTCGTCTAATTTTGTTTTGGATCGTTTCGATTTGACATGATATTTTCTTATTTTATTTCTGTCGTTAGAATTTCTTAAAAAAAAACCTTATTGCGAATCAATAGCACAAATAACTATTAATAGTGTAGACATCAGACTTACAAAAATCCAATCTCACCCCTTTAAGTATTCAAATTGTAAAACACGCTTATCGTGAAAGCAGGCGACCACTTGTTACAAGCTTTTGAGACGAAACTGCGAATATTTAAAACACTTTATAAGAATGGAAAAAACGCCAACAAAAACTAACTAGGAATAAAAAAGAAGAGTATCACAATTCCGAAGAAAAGACTCGAGAATTGAAGAACAATAAAGATAGCAAGATACGGCAGAATCCTTTGATAAGTCAATGTTTGAGTGATCACCATTCACCTTCTAAATGTCACTTCTTAACGTTTTTGAGTTTGTTCATGCCTCTAATTTTCACGTTTTTTAGTGTCTTAGTACAACTAAAGCAGTCCATCGAGTTTTTCGTTGTCTGAGTGGCAGTATCAGTCTAAACTCACATTGGTCACGAACTTTTGTTATAAAGGTTAAAACGAAACTTGAAATACGTAACAAGCCACTGCACAATTTATAGTTTGCTGAGAAAGGTAATATATCGAGAAAGTTTGTCTATCGTTCCATTAAAAGCTAGAATGAAAACTGCCATCAATCTGTTTATTGTTAAGACTGTAGCTGGATTTAGCTAAAAGTGCCAAAAAGAAAACCTTCGGGGGAGCCTGTAACCCCTAGGGTTGGGTGATAAGAGGGAAATAAAATACCTCCTGCAGACCTACAGGCACGGAGGCAGCGTTTGATCTAAAATGGACGGCTGCTAATAGCGTCGGGCGGCTGAACCTTCAACTCACCAACACTCATGGTTAGAATGGCATTTTAAGGACAAACGCCCCTTATTTAATTCATGCATGCCAAATTCGAAATGTATAGTATCCCAGATGGGTAGGACTCAAAGCTCAGAATCCTACACTGACTCGTTAATCTGCTTCACTGATTGTGGAAGGGGCAAGATAGTGACTAATATGATAAACAAATAAATGCTTATTGCCACATACAACTGAAATCTTGAAAATGAAGCAAATAAAATTAAATGGGACATTCAGGCACTCTCAGAAGTAGGAAGAAAAGGAGAAAACTTCATAAACCTAAGATCTAAAAACGCACTAAGTATTATACAGTGGCCATGAGAGTGAAAGCTGCAGAGGAGTGGGATTCCTTGTTAAGAAAGCTTGAATTCCAGTATCGTCAGCTTTAAAGGAATTTCCGACCGGGTAGCTTACATAATTATGCGCATATCAAGAAACCATCATATAAAAATAGTACAGGTGTATACAGCAACTTGTACACATACAGACGAAGAAGTTGAAATGCTCTATGAGGACACTGTAAGAGATATAAATAAAGAAATATGTGAGCAGGATATATTAAGGATGTAAAATAGATTATGACGATTATGAAGATGATGATGAAGAATATATTGGAAAATATGGACTGGGTCAAAGAAACCACAGAGGAAATATGTTAGCAAACTTTCTAGCAGAACAACAATTATTTGCAATGAATACTTTCTTTCATAAAATGATGCAACGCAAAATTAACATGGATAAGCCCACTATCATCAGTAAAGGTCAATATATCAGATATCACAGTACTAAACTCATTTAACACTGGGAGCAATCACCGACTTGTAATACCAGAAATCAACAGCCAAAAATTCAGTGGGTACAAAAGCAGACAAAAACGACAAATCAAAATCGACCCCCACGTGTAGCGTGAGCAGCTTTTGATAAACTTGCTAATATTTTAAAAGACGAACAAATACTCTAACGCTTAAGAAGCAAAGTATTTGACCAGTGTGTTCTGCTGATCATGAGCACAAACTTAGACCCTTATAAAATAGACAGTGACAAAATTAAAAGTAACGCAGACAACAATGGAAAGATCGAAGATAGGCATTTCACTAAAAGACTAAAAAAGAGAAACGAGTGGATTAGACAGTAAATAAAAGTAGCCAATGTAACAAAAAGAATAACTTACTTAAAATAGAATTCTTGGATGGAGAGATCATTGACAGGAAAAAGAAATAGAAGAATGCCAATAACACATTGGTATGATGTCATCAAGAAGGTTGCAGGTCTGTCATGGATTAAAGTGAGAGAGGTGATAGAACCTAAAGGAGGTCTTCGCCAGTACTGGGCCAAATAAAGACTAAAAGAAGAAAATCATAAAAACAATTTAATGGAAACCTAAGCTTTGTGCTTTTAGAATAGAAACAAATTCCATGACCACTGCACTCCTAAAAGATCAAGGCTTCAAAGATGCCGAGCTCTACACCAACAAGAACATCTTCACTGTCAAAAAACAATTAAATCGGCAAACTGACCAAACTGTCTACATTGGTGAAAAAATGATGAGTTCATTTCCTGTGTTCAAATCCATGTTCAGCAACAATTTATACCAAGTGAAGTTCATTTCTGTGAAAAAAGAATCAAAATCATTGCCAAAGTTTATATCAAGAGACAGTTCTGGGGAAAATTGTCCAGTCTCTAAGCCAAAGCTTATTCCATTAGGTCTTCCATAACAGAACACCGTCTCTACATACAATGCCAAAAGCATTTAGAAGAGAGGCCACTGGATACCAACAATATCGGCTTTACTAGGAAAATTTGCCAGTTCAGACCTTAATTTGCGAAACACTTTGTGGATGACATTTCTGAGCATGGTTGCTAAAGCTTTCTGAATCTTCCTCTTTTAGATTATAATTGTTTGCGCCAATATATAAGTCTTTAATCAGAAAAAGACTCGAGTACATTCAAATATTATTGAAACAAAAGAAGATCCCCTCTTGCTTAGTATTTAGAACATGCCCTTTGGCAATTTTAGGAGTGATGCGAGTCGCAGTTATTCTTTTGGAACCTCATATGGCAGTTTTCGTAGAACTATTTTGGACATTCAGCAAAAAATGCTGGCCATACTCTTACCGATTTTGATTTACTTGGACTATTTAAAGTGTAGTTAAGCAATGAAAGATTTCAATCAATCAATCATGTTTGACTGAATAAAAGTACAATTCTTCTTACTCCTAATTGCTAAAGGACAGTTTTTGAAATGCGGTGATATCTGTTCCAATAACAATAACAGCACTGATAGTAGTACTGTCTAATCAATGGTCGTTTATTTTGCAACTGTGGTAGCTCTTGTTCCTTTCTATCATGAATTCAAATCTACTCTTCGTCTTTTTTAATGCTAGTTGATTTCAGAACTAATCATTTGGTCATTGAAAGCCTGAATCAGAAGTTGTTGTGTTTGTCTTACCCTAAGGTTACCTTTCTATATTTATGGTCTGCACTAATAGTACTCTTTAACTTGTGATTTTCAGACATTCCAAAGCTCGCTTTTCGCTTCCTTTGCTAGAGAATCTTCATCTGATGCGTAAGAAGCCTACTATTGCATTACAAAATATGACCGGCAGCAACCTGGAAAACAAAAATCCCGGAATAGTCAGGAAATTTCCTTTTATTACAAAAAGGTTGTCAGTTATTTCTTTCCTTTGTTTTTACTCTTCTTTCCCCTATTCATGTAATCTCATTTCATTCTTTTATCATTTCTTCTCTTTTTCTCGAATTCACTATGTTTCTTCCAGGGGTGATGAGTATAGTATGGTTTGCAGCACAAATACATAATGTTACACGTAAAATAATTTGCATTTGCATTCATCAGCTGAATGGTATAAGACTGGGTTTGCAAGACGTATGCAAACCAAATAGCTACATTACGCGCCTGTGTAATAGCGTGTCGATACCTGTTTGTTTTTTTAGTTACAAAGCTGCCTCACCTTGAACTGTCGGCTTTTGGAAAAACTTAAAAGACGCTTTAATTGAGTAGGCTCACGCTATGTGGATGGACTTATGATAATCACAACAGAGACTAACGGTTCGTGCTGATTCGTGAGCTTGCCGTGCTCTGTTGTCTAGACACGCTCAAAAGCAGCTTCTATAGGCAACTTTGCAAAGTCGATACGTACCTTAAGACGTCTGTGGTTTGTAAGTCGAATGCAAACCGACCATCACATGTAGCTTAGTAATAATAGCGACAGATGCTACAACTCCTACGTTTTTGCATCTTCCCGTCTTTTTTTCTGATTCTCTTATTTTCTTTTTTCCCTTTTCTCCAACGTTCGTTCTCATCTCCCTTAACTTCTGCTGCCTGCCCCTTTTCTTGCTACTTACATTTTGCTTTTTTCCTTTCTTGAATGAATCTGTTTCTTATTCATTTATTTCTGTTATTTTATTACCTTTATGAAACATGAAATCTCGCTGATCTTGCTTAAGAATCACTGGAAAACCTGGAAAAGTTTAGGAGTTCAATTTATTGTTATTTCTGGATACTCTGTAGAACATAACAGGACTACTACGTGTGATTGTATAGAATTCTGATTTCTATAGATTCTCTACATTAAATTTGAAAACAAATATTCGTTAAGTCATTGCTAACATATAGATGGGGGGGCTTTATAGTCAAAATTCAGAATTGAATAACGATTTGCGGCTTTGGGCCTACATTATTCTATGACTCCATCTGCAAGCATCGAGTCAAGTTCCTGTTATGCAACTTGCCTTGAAGGGGATAGCGAATAAAGTGAAGAAGCTATGGGGGTGTCGTCGACAATATTTACTGAGTTGCCTCTAGGGTTCTTCCAAAGACATCCGCAAGTTGCGCCTCCTTCTTTCTTCATCGTTTAGGTGAAAACTTTCTTCTGGACGCAATGTGACGACATGGGCGTCACTAACTGCTATATCCGTCTTGGTTCATAATATTCTACTGGGCGCTCAGCCGTCGTGATATATCCATAACAATGTTTGCTTCTGTGACAAAATCAATACCTATAGTGTCTTGCTTTGTGTGTGTTGACGGATTGCAACCAAGGTAGTGTTAACCAGTTTTTCTTCAACCGGTATGTGGATGTGTAGTTTCTCAGCCTTCACTAATTGAGAGGCACCGTGAGCAAGGATCAAAATGCTGATACAGTTTATTTCCAACAATACTGCATCAAACTCCAGAATCTACATAAGCTAAGCCATGCAATCATAGCAAGAATCGAAGCTTCTTCATGTCAATATAAAGAGTTTGCGACGTCCAACAGTACCGTGTATCAATTCAAGGTGATGCCACTTGGGTTGAAGAAAGCCCCAAAGATCTTCCAGCGGCTAATAACCCAAAAAGTCCTCATTGGGTACATCTGTCTAGACAATATCATTATTTACTTGTTAGACCACGATAGACACCTTCAACAGCTAGCCCTGGCGTTGGCAGGTTGCGAATGCACGAGCTGGAATGCGGTCCCAACAAGTATATCCTGGGGGTAGACGGCTCAAGTACTTCGGCCACCAAGTTTCTGCTAAGAGCAATCGGCCACAGAGCTATGTACGTAAAATTCCCAAGGCTACATTCTGAGGTATGCAGATATCGTCACTCCACTCACTGACCCTCTGAAGCCGCCAGTGCCTTCGTCGCAATTAAAGAAACCCTGTTGCAACCGCTGTTCCTAAGCAGATCATCCCCGCGCTTGCCGTTCGTGCTCCAAACTGACGCTAGCCCGATAGGACTTACCACCATCGTGCAAAAAAATCACTCAAATGAACTGGAATGCTCGACCGTGATACGTGGATGAAATAGTATCGTCACTACTTGGAGGATCGGTTGTTTATAGCACAAACTGGCAACCGAACCCTGACATGGTTAAACTCCGCAAGGCTGTTGCGATGCTCACTGTTATCCACCAAGAGTTCAGTTTGCAAATCGAGCACTGCGCCAGAAATGTCAACAAGCTCCCAGGACATGGAACGAGCTTTGCCCCCAAGCAACGTCCAAACAGTGCTCCGCCAGCCCACATCAACCTAGCTACCATTTCCAGATAAAGTAAATGAAGTTCAGCAGCGACATCCTGCCCTCGCCCAATTGATCCGGTGATGACAATAAGAAACGAACCTACAGCAAGGGCTCGACGTCCAGCCCAAAATCGTGGAAGAAATATCTAAGTGTCTTGTTAATTGAGCGATTCGATGGGAACAGATGAAGATACTGGTACAGTATATCGAACTCCAGGGTCTACATATGCTAAGCCATATGCAATGCTACATCAATTTTAATTAGTGGTTCAGGTATTTGTTTATCAGTATCGAGGAAAAAAATCCCAAGACTTGAAACTGCTGTTGTGGAAGAGGTTGTATGAGGAACAACGTCTTGGTGTAGCTAGGTACAAGCAGGAGTCGTCGCACCAAGATTGTGACAGTAATAGCACTTTAACAGCTCTGGTTTACTCTACTAAACGAAATCTGTAACCTGTTCTCTTGAAATACTCTTACGGATAGGGAAATTCAAGAAACAATAGATGATATTCAACTTGTGCGTTATGCCTGGTAATTGAGCTAATAAAGCATGGACTGTGCTCATAAATAAATCAGTGAGCTCACTGTCACGTTGTTCTTTAGCAAACAAGTTGCAGAATAGTCGATGTGGTGGCAAACGCTCGACCATATTTGGTTGTTCTTCTGCCACACTTTTTAGAAGATTTCAAATATTTCTCATTCGAAAACAACTGGATCAATTTTGGTATATAATATGAGGTGGACTTCAAAGAGTCTATCAAGGAAGTAGATCTTTCGAAACATCAAAACACTGAAACTTTACGTTTTGGGAGAAAATGTCAAGGCCTTTTTAAAGGTTGTGCTTGAAGATATTTTTAGAATTTTGGTTTCTTACCTAATTGAGACTTACACTTTTGGGTTCTTTGATAGAAAAATGGAGGAAATTGTTTGTTCTTGAAACTTTGTAGTTAGCGAAAGCAAAATAAAATAAGAGAGACCTTTCTGCTATAACAAAAAGTAAATAATTTTTAAGATGGTCTATGAGTCATCAAAGATACAGGAACAACATCTTTATAATAACGCCAAGGTATCTATTTAAAGGCTTCCCCCGGTAATAATAAATAATTGTACTGCCTAAGAAGCTATCGATTTTAATTGTTTATACTACACCTATGGCGTGATTTTGCAACTGAAGACATAGAAAAAACAAATGTTTTGCATTTGCAGGGACACCCTGTATAATACCCATATTAAAATGTCTTGACAACTAGATTTTCTTATAGTCATTCCGCAGTCGACTGTGTCATTTCTAATAAATGATAAAGCATATATTATTGTGTTAGTAAGGTTTGTTATAAGACTTGAACGTTTCTGATTTAATTACGTATTCAAAATAATCGACCTAAAAGCGAAAAAAAAGTTCCGCCACGAAAACAATGCTAAAAATATAATGCATGTCCATCTAGAATGATTTGCATATTAGTTTTTTTTGTTATCAAGCATTTCTTGTTACAATCTTGGTTTTGACATATGAAAGGACTAAACTGACATGATAAATCAACTCTGATTCATGTAATAAGTTATAATTTTTACATAAGAAAAATTTAACAGTATGTAAATGTAAATCTTGTCCGAGTGTCTATTTGTGAAAAAATCACTTCTTTTAGAGTAAAATAAAAAAAGATGTTTTTGATTTCCTAACAAGATTAAGAGTTACAAGCAATTTATGTGTGGGAGATTTAATTGAAATGAGAAGCTAAGAGATATGTATCTTTATAACTTACAACTAATCCCTCCTAAGAAGGAAGTTTATAATTATTGATTTCTTATCTTTTATGATAATTTATACATGCATACATAAACACTAGGAAAGTTAACATTTTTTGCAACAAATTTCCTTTTAATCCAATTTGTATTAAGTGTTACAGATTTGGACATTTAATGTCGACATGCAAAAAACTTCATAAAATTCAATTATTACTACAACAATTAGCTTTGATAAATATGGTAAGCCATAATTAACAGATACTACATATATATTCCACCTACTACATCTTAAGACTTATTATCGTTAATTAGGCAGAACAATTTTTTTCTTGTTTTTGTAGGCGAAATAATAAGAAAAAGCGGCCATGATCTTTTTAAGTGCCATTGTTGTTGCATGTTATACCAATTAACAGACGGGATACATGTATGGGTGCGCTCAAGCTTAAAAAAGTTTTTGTATACACATACGAATACGAATTTTATTTAACCTTTGAATACACACCTGTCATAATAATAATAAATCGCCTATTAGTTATTACGTTAGCAACATTGTTAACCGATGAGTTATCAAAAACCATCTAAGACGAATTTTGCTTCACATTCAATTATCTAACAACTTTCAGCTAATAAACTTCACAGTAACATACAAATAAACAATGCAATTCAAGTACCTTCACGGCTGCGCTGCCACCGATAACAAGCCGATCGTTTACCTCAAGTCGATAGGAATCAACAATGAGGCTATAAATCGAAGAAGCTTTAAATGGTAAAAGATGACAACTACGAAGTGCTTATTTACAACGTCTGCTTCGAACAGTGAATTTCAGCTCAATTGTCACTGGCTTCTTAAAAGCCTACCGACCGACGACACACAACACCACATATGCAAAGAGAAAACGAACTAAAATAAGAAAATAACATAAAACTACTACTGCCTTGGGAGCTTCTATCAACACCAGGTCTTAACAAGTTTCAGGGATATTTAATTATGTTGATTTTGTTTGGGGAAAACCTACGCATCATTAAAATGTCGTTTAGTTCCCGTTTTGGTATGTTCATAATCCTTCACTACAACTATTTTGAAATTTATGCGTATACTAAATTGAAAATTAATTACCACGTGTGGGTAAACTGTTTTTAGTTCCCTTGGCAATTTAGTCTTGTGATTATCATTTTTTACTTCTTCTCCACAAACTTCAATAAAAGCTTCTAGTATCGACAATTTCATCGAGATTATGCTTTTAGTGATCAATATATTGTGAAAAGGAAGTTGGATTTTTCTTAAGAAATCCGGTCTGAGCGGATGAGTCAAGGCATTTTAACATTTATAAGTCGTCCTTTCAGATATTTATTACGGTATAAGTACAACCATTTGTATCGATAAGAATCTCAACAAGGCCCATTTGCAGTCCATATATCATAAAGAGAGCAACCCTAGTTTCCCGGCTTATCTACATGAACCGTTCCAAAGAGCTACAGGACTCTGTTTACACTTCCTGTAGCTATCATCATGATCAGATGGGTTAGCTTGCTCTAACAGCGCTCTATGCATACGAAGATTTAAGCACCCCATAAACGATAACAGCGTATGCTGAAGGGCGATATCAGTCAGAGGCTCGTAAATGCTTTTAAAATGTGTAAATTGTAAATAGGGAGGTGTTACATTAAAATGCGTCTGGGAAGACGAAACGGTGAATTTTAAGTAAACAAGACAAAAGTGGATTTTTTTTTGCTGTAAGCATCATTGAAAACACTGACGATAACAAAACGGGGGGATATCTTTACTGTTATCAAATGAAGTTAACGTTGTCCCTTAAACTTGGTTTAGCAACGTTAGCACTGCCATATCTATATAACTAGAACTTAGGCGGTAATGAGCAAGGGAATGGTTAATATCCGGTTTGGACGGTAAAACGACAGGGGCTGACGTCCTAACGACCCTGGCCAGCTACTGAGCCACCCTGGCTTAATTATGACTCTTTTGAGGTTGTAAATCATCAGTTTAGGGTGTTTTATGATGTCTCGTATTTTCCTCATTCAAATTTTTTTAGGGACACCTTTCTACCCTTCTGACTTCCAACAACTTCAAAATGTTGAATTCATCTTCATCGATGTAATTTCCTTTTTCGGGCTAATCATGCTGTAATAAATAAATTCTTGTGCATTTACAACCAATTACATTTATAAAGAAAACCTTTTTGTTCTGTATTTTAAAAAAAATCAAAATGCCTTCCTAATTTTAATTTGCGACCTTTTACGTATTGTTTTGAACTTCTAACTGAACTTTCTATTACGTTATCGATTTGCTTTCACTAACATTACTTCCGTCTTTTACAAAACGCCCTCATCTTCACTGCCAGCAGTATTATCTTTGTTCGAATAAAATTAGAGGATGTAAAATGTTTTCATGTGATTTTAAATTTACGAGATTCTCAATTGGTTCACGTTAATTTCAATAAAATAAGACACTGCACTGTCCTTTAATAGAGGATTTGACATCAGCGTTGGTAACGTTTTTAAACGTCTTCTTGATTAAACTAATCTAAAAAATAGATTCAAGGTGCTATTAAACAGCAACTTTAGCTCGAGAGAGATTGTCGTAGTTGTCAGTGGTGCTGAGTGGCTATGATTTTCTAAATAAAGTAACTGCAACAAGGATTCTCAGCTTGTCACAAGGAACAAAACATTATACAGTCCCATTCACACTTACAAAAACCATTATTTGTTTAGTCATAATCATAAACTATCTATCGCTTTATCTGCTTTGGATCCGTTCATCTCCAGCACGTAAAACGAATTAAAATAGGTTAGCATGTCGAAAGTAGCTGA